>VZSZ01007934.1:309313-631758 GCA_013398815.1 Ibidorhyncha struthersii | reverse complement strand
CCCTGGTGAGGCCGCATCTGGAATACTGCGTCCAGTTCTGGGCTCCCCAGTTCAAGAAGGACAGGGATCTGCTGGAGAGGGTCCAGCAAAGGGCTACAAAGATGATTAGGGGATTGGAACATCTTTCATATGAGGAGAGGCTGAGGGACTTGGGTCTTTTTAGTCTAGAGAAAAGAAGATTGAGGGGGGATCTTGTTAATGCTTTCAAATACTTGAAGGGAGGATGCCAGGGGGATGGGAGCAGTCTTTCTTCAGTGGTGCCCATTGATAGGACGAGGGGTAATGGGCACAAGCTTGAACATAGGAAGTTCCATCTTAACATGAGGAGGAACTTCTTTACTTTGAGGGTGGTGGAGCACTGGCACAGGCTGCCCAGAGAGGTTGTGGAGCCTCCCACTCTGGAGACATTCAAAACCCGCCTGGACGCTTTCCTGTGCAACCTGTTGTAGGTGACCCTGCTCTGGCGGGGGGCTTGGACTAGATGATCTCCAGAGGTCCCTTCCAACCCTGACTATTCTGTGATTCTGTGTAGCCCTAACCCTATGCTTGGTCTTCCCACCAATGCGTAGTGACTCAACAGTTTCAGAGACAGATCACTGCACTGATCAAGCCCACAACCCCTCAAAAACCCCAAAAGCTTTCTGGCAGATCATCTGAGTAATTGAACTTGCCCCACAGCCAGCTGATCTTTCAGTTGGATGGCAGTTAGGGAGTAGGACAACCCCCAGCTGCACGCGGGTGAGGCTGTGCAGGGGAGCAGAAGTGTCCTGTTCAGCAGACAGATGTAGGTGGATGAGGTGATCATGAGAAAAGCATTGCACCCAAAGTGCATGTGCAACCGATGGTAGGCTCACTGAATTTGTTTAATATGCAAGTGCTATATTTTGTATGCTCTAAGTAAGAGATTGAGTCGGTGAGCACCAGAAGGGAAGGTTCCTTTTCACCTTATCTTGGCTCTTGTGTTCTGAGTTTTGAAGTATCTTTCTGTGTCTGGGGAGGTGGAACACACAGACTGAAAGGAAGTTTGCAACTTGACTTGCAGATGCCTGAAAAAAGCAAGGAGTCTGCATGCAGTTGAGAACGGGACCGAAATTCAAGGCTTGGCAAATGGAAAGGGTCTGTTCTAGGAACCAGATCTGTTGGGGCATGTAGGTGAAGCTGGAGAGAGGACAGTGGAGAAGTTTGCCTCAACTTGAGTTCTTCAAGTTGCGGGTTTTGAAAGTAAAATGGGAAGAGCCACGCTGGAACCAGGCATTGCATTAAATGTGGTCTTTTGTTCACCTATGCCTTTCCCCTGAGCCTAGGGGCTTTGTTCACATTTGCTGCTTTTGTGGTTTTACTGAAGTGTTGTACTATTGGGGGGGGTTCAGAACCTTTTTGAGTGCCTTTTTCAATACAGGGCTACTTAAAATTAAAGTTTGTGTTGGTTTGTGGTCACATTCCCTCTTCTAGAAAAGGAGGCCTGGACTGGCTTAGTTCTTGGCCTTTAGCATATTGTACAAGTGTCCAAAATAGCCACAGGTTTTTCTCTTTCTTAAAAGCAATAATTAGAGTAACTATTTTCCCTGTGTGTTTTTGTTAAAGGTATCTGATATTTTTTTCTTAAATACATTATGAAAATAACCTGAAATTGTGTTGTGCTTGATGTACAATTCTATACTTTCCACTACAGCAGAATTTACAATTCATTTTATATTTTGCCCTTCTATAGATTATGTTGTTTAAACTGTGCAAAACATGTCATCCATGTTAGGTTACAAGCTTTGTAACAGCTTTGTAAGGTTATATGTAAAGATCATCTCATTCACTATTTCATTAAGCTGAAGTCAACCTGTCACCATTTAAAATATGTCTTAAAGATTAACTCTCATTGGCAAATTCAAGATGCTACTGTTGCAGGTTTTTAAGATACTAGCCCTCCTCTCTCACATCCAAACAGCTGGGAGTCTGTGATCTTGGCACTGAATTTGGGTTTGTATCTATCCAATTCTTCTGGTTCTTTTGAGGACAAATGAGTGTCTCATTACTGAAAAGAGCAGCTTGACACCTGGCTCCATTTATATTACAAATCTGGCCACCTGAGTCTTGTACATGTGATTTCTTGAGGGCACTGAACAGGAGCATCATTCAAAGTCACCCACAGCTGGTGTTTCTATTCTTCATATAATAGAACTGTCAGCTGGAAGCCTTGTAAGTTCGGGAAGAGGGTTAACTGGAATAGTTAAAACTAGATGTAGATGGCAATGAACACTTCCATCATCCTAGAGAGCCCAACAGATCATTTTTCTCAGAGCGATAAATGAATTAAGTATACATCTGAAAGTTGTCAGGAACTGTTAACAGAAAAAAAAAAACCCTCCATTGACTTTTCACAATTTTGTTAGCAAGTATTTGTATTAGATACCAAGTTTTACACTTTATTTCAGACACTTGTAAATGTTGTAATGACCCAAGTGAAAATTAGTCTCCTGCATATGTTTCCCCTTGTCTGTCTCCTTGTTCTCTTGGAGAAATCATGTTTTTGATAGTAAGAATAATTTGGTCTCTCTTCTCATTCAGAAGTTTGATTTCTGGTCAGTAAAGCAGTTTTGTCAATAGTTTTATGATGATACACCTGTCAGTTAGGAGAGCTGTAGAAAAACACAGTATGTCTATTTTTGGACAAAAGTAAAATACTGGCAAAAGAATTACCGTTGGAGTATTTTGTTTGTTTGTTTCTTACCAGAGTTTAAAACCAAAATATGTTCCAGCTTTTTAAATCAAAATGTGGACTAAATATTAGAAAGTATGGAGGACAGTGTTTCTGGAATAGGCTGTTCTGAAACTTATTCATGTACAATAAAAGAATAATGTAGTTTGAAAAGGACCTATGGATACCATCTGGTCTAGCTCCCCACTCAGATTTCCTGCATTTATGAAACATAAGCTGTAGTACAGCTTGTACAGATTTGAACTGGTTTCCTATGTGTGAAAGTTTGATTACTAATTTCTAGAATCAATTTATTCTTATGTCCAAACTGTTCTTCTTATCCTTCATGCCTCCAGCTAATATCCCCTTCCTCAGTGACAGTGGGTGATACAACCATCTTGGCTGGTGTTCTGGCTCCCAGCCTGTCTCCTGGCTTTTAGATTTGCTCTCTTCTGTTCTGTTTTGGAAACAAACTCTGGGTTTGAACAGTGTTTAGGATAGGGAGCTGTCTGGACTTAGCGCTGGGGCTTTTCTGTCCTACAGTAATGCAAATAAGGTATAGATTGTTTGCAGAGGTTAGCTTGGTCATGAATCAATTATCTGCTGATAGACTGATTGTTCCTGAAAACTTCCTCTTAAGGCGCATGTACTCCTATGGTTGGTCTTTGTAATGAAGAGCTGGGTTTATGTAACAAATGTGTTGTCTACCTTTTGGCTTCCCCTTCCCTGGCAGATTGATTATGCAATTAGAAGCTCACTAATAATCATACAAAAATCACACGTATAATCACAGATGAGCGATTTGTTCTTATTCTGTGAAAATAACCAGTACCCACTCAAATGTCAATACTGCAGCTGGTTTTACCTGCAGATGAGTTGTAGACATGGAGCCAAGCCTTTAAGGAACACCACTGGGAATTTCCATCTAAAAACTTGGCATCAAAAATGTTGATGTGAAACCCCAAATGGTTCCCAAGCTGGTTGTTCCGGTGACAAAAGCAAACATGATTGCTTCATTTTCCCCCCTTTCAATTACCACAGGGTTTTAAAATATAAACAGTTTACCTTCGCTGTAAGCTCGGAGAGCCTGGAAGAAAAAAAAAAAAAAAAAAAAAAAAAAAAAAAAACAAAAAAAACCCCAAAACAAACAAACAAAAAACCAGGCAAACCTCCTCCACGCCCCCTCTCCCCGGTAAAATATTTGGTTGCTATCTTAATTCATCTTGATAGGAAACTTTATTTTATTTTATAGGGAATTCATATTTTTAAGGAAATGGGGGGGAGGAGTAAAATTTCTAAGTGATTTCAAGCATGAAATGTGAAATAACTGGGAACTTGAAACATTTTTTTCATCTTTCCTAGTGAAAAGATCCATTTCATTGGAGAGCTAATTGTGTATTTTCTGTCAAAATAATTTTTGTTAAAAAAAATACAGACTTGGGGGAAAAAAAGCCCAATAAATTTTGTCAAAAATCTGAGTTCAACACAAATGAAACAACAGTTTGCCAGGTCCAGGATAGATTGTAACCAGAGGGAAAGAAATTCCAGCATGCTCAGTACCACTGATATTAAGTACTAGCATTAACTTTGATTGAGGCTAAAAATGTACACAAACCTGGTTTTACTTACTTTGGAATACGCTTTGTTCCAGTCTGTTACACATGTTTTAGTTTTTTAAAAAAATACAAATATGTATTACTATAGGGATTCAGTCCTCATCGTCTGTTTCATAAATTCATGCCTTTTCCACTGGAATCCTGGAAAGTGAAGTGAAAAGTAAGCTACAGAAGTCTGCTATATTAAAAAAAAAAAAAAAAAAATTGGCTTTACCTTAGTGAGGAAAGGGAATCTGTAATCCTCTAAAAATATCATGTTTTTTGCGAGAAGATTGAGATTAACTATTTCAGATATATTCTACAAGTAGATAGTAACCCAAGGAAATACTTCAGGAGAAAAGGAAGGTACACAAATCCCAAGTGGAAGACACTGCTGGCAGAGGTGACTTTAGGTCTCTTAATGAGAAAAGACATTTAGTCTGAAAGGTTGATGATCAGGGCTAACAAAATATAACAAACTCATAATAATGGAATGTGAAGCTATGAATTGGCTGTACCTAGACCAAGCAGGGGGTTGCGCGCACAGTTACTTTGCCTAGTAGTGACACATGTTGCTGGGACCTGCGGGATGCTCTCAGCCACTGGCGGCCCCACTGGCTTAGGTGCGGAGGCTGTCTGGCTGTACTGTGCTCACTAGGTAGCGGCCCAGCTGTGCTGCGTCAGGCTCTGCTGCCGGCTGAGTCCTGGCTTCACAGCTATGGTTCCACCTGGAACATAGGCTGACTGTCTCTGTCATGTCGGAACTGAGATCTTGTGTCTAAATAATTGTTTTTCAGGTTTTGTGACCAAGCTAAGTATAACCTCTTATTATGTAATGGTGCAACAAGAAATGGTTCACTAAGTAAAAACATCTGTGGTAGGGTGAAGTTTAAACTTGCTGTGGAAGAGCTGTGAAAGATGAAAACACTGATAGAGATGTATGAGTAAAACAAATAATTAATACAGGCCTGATTCAGCATAGTTAGTCTTTTTTTTTTCCTCCACAAAGGAAAACAATCCAGGGAGCATCATAAACCCTTCTGGCCAAGGGCCCTGTCTTTAGTGTGAGTAGCACATTTACAATTTAAATGAAGGTGAAAAAATGAGAAGCTCACATTAGTCCCCCCTGGAACACTTTCTTTTATCACTTGAGATCATTGTGTTTATGACTGAAAGTAAATAAAACATATTATGCAATCCCAGCAACTTAAATTGGATATTGACTATCCTGTACTCCCAATTAAAATATAAGGAATATCTCTGAAAACAAAATGGCTGCTTTGAAAAAAACACTTCTTATATAGGAAAACGCTCATATTTCATGCTGTGTGTGTAAATGTGTATTAAGCAATTGTTTTGTCCTTTTTAGTCAGGGAGGAGATGAAGACAGATTCTTTAGGATTTTTAAATATTTGGAATGGTATGCATGGTCCCATTTGACGATGGACTTGTCAATATTGTACTTGGACTCCCCAGACAAAGCAGCACTGTATGTTTCACTGGAAATTTTAAATCAACAAGACAACATAATAAATAGACATTGGAAAATTAGTTCTGAATTTAATTTTAGTTGGTAAAAACTTAGTTTTATTAGTCATTTGTCTTCCAGTTACATGTATTTATCTATATCCCTTTGACCTACCCTGTGGGCTCTGCAGCAGTCGGCCTTCAGGCTCATGGCTCCCACAGCCCTGTGTTGGGTGGCTTCCTGCGACACGCAGAGGGGAAGTTAGGCCTCAGTGGTTTAAGTGGACTGAGTGTTTTAGAAATGATCAACTTTTCTTTTCCCCTTGTTTATAAATAGCATCCTTGTTTAAATTATCAGGAACTTATTACAGTTATATAAAGTATTCAGATTGGGAATCGTGTCTAAATATGGCTATGATATTGATGCCTCAGAAACGGTTGTGGTAGGCGTATCTGAACTTTGCCTCTGTGAGTGGTGTTTATTTACTTATCTATTTTTTCCTCTGTAAAACTTAAAATGTATTGTGACCTTCCAAAAAAAAACTTCAAAACTATGGCACAGTCTTCAGACTTTAAGCAGAAACCTTGATGGCAGAGGGTGGTGGGATTCCTCTTCTGTCCTTCAGGCCAAAGCAGGCAAGTTGTGATTTCATGAAAACATTTCTGTGTCAAGGTATTGTATCCCTGTGCAATACCATTGTGTCTTTATGTTCTGACAGAGTGTCATCGTGTATCATCATAATGTTAGGTTATGTTATCAGCATTATCAGGAGGCTCTTACTGACATGCATTCTGTATTTACTAAGGACAGGCCCATAAAAGTAATAAAGTATATTTAAATGCATGAGACTTCCAATCTAAGATAATCAGCCCATTTATTTTTTCTAAATTTCATATGCGTGTACACTGTTACATCAGAAGACTAATTTTGGAAGCCTGCATATAACTGGATGAAGAAATAAACTTGTGGCATAGATTCATCATGTTTAGATGTTTAGTTTACTTCTGAAAATCAATCAGTAATCAACTTTTCATACTAGAAAGTTTACAGGAGGTATTGGTTGTAAAGGTAGAATTGTAGTCAGCATTGCTGTAGGAGTATCTTCTTATGAAACTACTGAAAACTGTAGTCTAAGATAGTATAAAGTGTTCACTTTTGCACTTCAAAACCTGGTGATTGTAGTCAAATTTCTCTTTTCCATTACCCAGCACCCAGAATAAGGTACTCTCGAAGTAAATGAAATCAATTAGTTAAAGTGCATCTACACTTAGATACTGATTTGCAAAATTTGGTCAATTTTTCTTGTTTCTGATATACATAATGTGGTATCTATTTTTGGACAATAATAAAATAGATCTCATTGAACTCTGCAGGTTTTTATTCAAGGTGTTTCATTTGACATCTTTCTTAATCGGGGAGAACAGTTATCCATGACTTTTGGTTTAGAGGCATGCTAATGTCCTGGTGTACTTGACTGCAGTTATCAGTGCTGATAAACACTTAAGAATCAAATGAGGTCATATTTCTTGGCTGCTAGTAAAGCAGCAAGATCACAATACTCTGTTTTATTGAAAACCCTATGTAAATCTCTAATTTATGGATAATATCATAGACTGTTGGCAGTTTTTAGAAAAAAAAAAACTACTTACAGTTTACCCCTTCTTTGTGCTGAAGTGCATTTCAGCACTTTGGTCTAGGTTTGTGAGCATCAGGTGCATTTGGATCACCTAGTTTGCGTAACAAGATAGTGACAGACCTGCCCTCTAAAGTTTGACATTTGATCATACAAGTTTTAGCACTTACAGAAGATATCTTGGGCATGAAGAGGGCATTCTAATCTATATAAAGAGCGTGGGGGGGCGAACTGAAAAAGAAAATAAGAGGTCAGGTTAATATATGTAACGCGCAACACTAATTGCTTTGATATAAAAAGTTAATGTGCAGATTGAATTCCCTTCTGTTTGCATTTCCTTTCAAAGAACAGATGTGGATTCTGACTCTTGCCACTGTATTTTATTACTATTCAAGTATGAGGGACAAGACATGATACTGGCTTTTCCAAAGAGACCAGGGAGATAGAGGGGCTATTTCGGTGTTGTTTGCCAATTCTTGTACCATGATATATCAGAGTTACAAGTAGGATATCTTTGCTAATGAATTGGCTACTCCAGCCCTTGTCCTTTGTCTTCTCTGTAGGGATCAGAAGAACCTCTTTTTCTTCGTACCCTGAAAATTGTCTGTTCTTATTGGTGGCTAATATGTATATCCTTACAGTTTTGAAGTAAGTATGCTGTGGCAGCCAGCAAGCAGCCCTGACTGCTAAACAGTGGAGTAAGATTTTGAAGAACTGCTCCTCAGCTAATGGAGTTTCCTGCAGAGCCAGTCAGCCTTCATTGCTTTGTTGATTCCACTGGAAAGCTTCAGCCCCTCCATGCTCTGGCAGATTGAAACTTTGGGGCCAGGTAGTCTTTAACAACAGGGTTGGTTTGGAACTACTGTCCAGTGTTTGTAGGGAAGCCAAAACAACAATGCGAGTGATTTTCGTAACAGTGTTTTTAGTGCTAGTTAGAGTTTAAGTATAGGGAGGAGAGATGTTGTTTGTGAGAACATAGGAAGAAGCTGATTAACAGGTCAGGAAGAAGTCAAAGTTTTAAAGATTTGTATTTTTGCTTTCCAAAAGAGACGCTTGCTTTCATGTGATCCTTTTGAAATAGAATTAAGAAATCTCTCAGGACATCTAAGTTCTGTTCAGTTGGATAATTGGTATGATTTTTTTTCTATAAACTTGCAAATGCAAGTCATTAAACTTGAGACTGTAACATGAAGGAAAAAAACATTTCTATTTTTGATGGCACAAATGCTGTCACCCTCTCAGTCCACCCAAATACTGTAGACACTGTAGAATTTTATGAAAAAAAGCCCACCCAAACATGTGGGCAACACATAATGAGAGGCAAAATTTTGACCTCAAAAAGAGTGCTAATTAATAAGATGTTAACTTTACAGGTACAACTAAGAATCACACTCTGGATCACACTGTTGCCAGTCTGAAGTGTTAAAAATCGTTACTAGCTTGAAGTGATGAGAGTTTTCTCTTTTTAAACTAGCATCTGTTTTATTTGCTTTTTTAGAGTTCAGTCAAGTTTTACTTTCTAGCCTTGTGGAATGGAAACTTCACTTTAGTGTCTATGCTAATTCAATGTTGTTCACATGAATATGAGGATCAGAAACTTTAAAAGAAAAATCTGAAATATGTGCAATTGCATGGTTATTGGTAATGCTGAGATAACTGAAAGCAAAGAATTCAGCATGAACAGGAAAGAAGAAAAAACCTCAGATGTGCATCCTCGCTATTTTTAGAAATAAGTTGTATTTATGCAGTGACGCATCATGGTATGCTAAACTATTGTTTTTCATATAACGAAATATTAACATCTGAACTCAAATTTACTCTTCGTTTCTATGTAGCTTCATGCTACAGTTACTAAAGGGCATTAAACTTGGGATAGTGAGAAAGTATGCTTGTGAAAAGTCAATGTAAATTATTTTTTTTTCAATGTTCCTACAAAGAATAAATACTGCACAGAAAACACATCTAAGTTTCCAGACATGACCTTATTTTTTGTTTAACCCTGGAAAGGAACCATTACTGCATCTACTGATACCTGCCCCATTATGCTGATGCTTTGTTATTTGAAGTGTGCTAAGAGGCATAGTTACCATAGATTCAAATCTACTTGTGAGGTTAATCTTTTAGTGATAAATTTTGTGGAAATGTTCTATCCCCTGTTTAAAGTTTTAGTATCTCAGTGACATTTACACGTTTAAACAAACAAACTCGTTATTTTTTTAGATTTAGTGTGGTGTTGAATGCTGATTTGAGTAAACTTTTTTATAACAAGCTATTTATGTAGTTTCATAACTACTTGCTATTTCTCTCATATGTGGCAAGAATATTTTCAGTGTAGTACAGTCCAAAAGAATTGCTGTGAGAGGCATCTTTCATAAGATTCTCAAGCAAATGAAAAGATTGAGCACAAGCAAAGAAATGTATTAAGCTCCTTATTTTAATCCTTCCTAAATAATTTAAATGTATGTATATTTGCATGTGAAAGCTGCTGTATTACCATTCCAGTAGAATTGTTGATATAAATAATTCCAGTCACTGTCTAACTTCTATTTTATTTTTAGCTGGAGAAAACTCTCTGGAGAAACACCGATTCCTATTTAATTGCCTTAGAATTTTACAAATGGAGATGAACCCATTAATGAATCATGTGTTGTTGTGGACTGGTAGGATTGCTGAAATGTCATATAGTCTAAAATTGCCATCTTAGAAAACAAAAGATAAAAAAGTTTACTGTTTCAGAAATAGTGAAGAATAGTGGCTATATATATAATATAAAGAACTTCCCTGTTTGTGTTGCAAACCTTTATTCGTTAGAGAATAACAATGACACTTCTGTACTACTATGTTTACATGTGTGGTGAGGTACCATAACACAGCTTTTGCCAGTTACAGGCTGCAAGGGTGGGAAAGCTGGTTGTGTTTTCAGACATTTTAGAGAGGTGGTGGGACAGCCTCGCACAGATTAAGAGCTGTGGGTTTGCCACATTGAGCAAAGAGGCATCCAAATGTTCTCAAGCAGATACCAAGGAGATGCAGTGAGACTTCAATTTGGACAGAAGGATGGGAGGTTGCCAATGAATAGAGATTTGTAAGTTCTTCCCAAAGGTGCTGCAGCTGAATGAGTGCTTATAGAATAGGTATAAAGAGAGGAGAAAGGGAAGGACAAGGGGCAGCACATCGCTGGAAGGGGAATGAGAAACAGTCTTCAAAGAACAATTTAAAGAGGGAAAAATCTGGAAGCTTGAGAGTATCCCAGTGTTACAGTATCCTATTCCCAAGAATGGGAAACAGAGAATCCCATCTAACTTTCAGATCTCAATTTAAATTTCCATTTACAACGTGCAGACCAGAAAGTTAAAATGTCTTGCCTAATTGTCGTATAACTGCCTCTGTGAGATGTATGGAAGTCCTCTTATTTATTTTGTAATCTTAGAATTTGACAAAAATTATCAATTATAAAGAACTTGTTATATTTACTCATCTTCTGTAATCCATTTTGATTTCTTGATTTGTACATGTAAGCAAAAATTTAACTCACCAACTCAAAGTTAAATGGAACTTTGGATTGTCCTTTGTCTAGGAAGAAATTAGGGATTATTTTAAGGCCTCATTAATGTATGTTTGTGTCTGCTGCCAGCTTGCATTGACAAAGGACAGAAAGGCTTAGTTAGTAATTGCAGTTTTGGTAAGCTCAGAAGTCAACTATTTGATTGTTCTTACTTGATCAAGTTTCCCTGTCCCAGTGTGTGAGACCTCTTCAGGTCATGTTATAGCAGAGTCTGCGGTGCAAGCAACTGCCTTTGATAGAACTCCGCTTTGGTTGTGGCAGCCAGGTTGTAATAATCCTGAACTCTGAAAATTCAATAGTCTATGTCACGTATTAAAAGAGAAGGTCACACAATTTTGGCAGAGCCTTCTACCAAGGTTTTACCAACCCTTTCTCCCCCACCTCCCCAGTGAATAAAATACCTTGACAGTTCTGTAACTGATGGACTGATGTGCTAATGTTGTATACTGTGTTGTCCTTATAAACAGCTCAAATTTTTGATAGTAAACCATGGACCATTTTATGTACTAAATGTTCAGACATCTCTGAAAACCGAATTACATTTCTCAGAGACCAAAGTTTCTAGTGTTATAGCGATTTCTTAGTCACATACAAATGTATGTGCATTAACTAGGCAATTAGACTTAGAAATATAATCCCTAAAAATAGAGCTCTGGTTTTATTGATGGGTATAATTGGGAGAAACAGTTGTTCTGTCTGGAATTTTTTTCACGGATGCCTTACACTGAAGAAAGGATGTAAGACTACAGATGGTAAAATCGCATCTTAAATCAACATGGGCTACTTGAGGATTTTCTTCTTTTAATTTTAAGGAATAAATCTTAGAAAAGGCATTGAGAATAAAACACTACATTGATTTCCAGACTGCCTGCGTATGCTTACATGCCATCATCTTCACTTCTGTATTTTTGTCTGTATGGTCTTTAATTGTTTTTTTCTTTTTTGTCTGGGAAGTCTTCTTTCAACATTTGTATTTATCAAAGAAACACAAGTATCTACTGGCGTAAAGCCCCCATTATTTAGAATTATGTCAGCAAATCCTTCTGGTAGAAACCTGTATGAAGCTTCACAATTGTTCACAAATCGTCATTTCTCTTCTCTGTCTCTTGCTTTGCTATACCTGGTCAGTTCTAACATGCTTTTGGAAAAATTTCAGTGTTCCTTTTGTGTCCAACTTTGGCTTGAAAATAAAGGTATCTATATTTTTATAATCTAAAATTGTTGGATTGTTTTAGGCCTCTAACCATTTATGCAGGCAACTATTATGATATGTGACGTTTTAAATAAGGGGAGTTTTACTTGCTGAATGAATTATTATTGAACGTTCTTTTCATATTTGTAATTTTATTTGCCAGTCATATGCATATTCTGTCAGAGTAGGGTAAGTTTAAACTAAACTTCATGTTGATCAGTAGATCTGCATTTTATATGTTTCCCTAATGTAATTAGTCAGAAACTTAATGTGATTATGGTCAGCATTACTGGCGTCTTAAAAATTGTCCACTTCATCTAAAACACACAATTGCAATGTTGATAGAGTATTTATATAATGGCTTGGCAAAAAAACACAAACAAAACTAATCCTTAAACTACTGCAGATCAGTTGTTATGATAGTTCCTCATGGAATGTTATTGTGAATTCTGGTTTTTGTTCTTTCTTTCAGGCTCCTCACTTGTATTCAGCAAGGGAAACTGATTCAACTGATCACACCCAAGAAAAAGAGGTAGGAGTGTTTTTTATTTGTATTTGTTTGGGTTGGGTGGTGGTTGTGTGGTGTGGGGTTTTTTTTTCTTTGTATCCTTGGAAATAGTTTGTCTTGGCCATTTGTATTTTTCTAGATTGGATGTTACATACTGATCTACAGAGTGCCTCGGTAGCATGCTTTATCTGTCCAAATTTCAATCAGTACAATTCATTTTGATGTGCAATTGTTAGTCCTTTCTACAGTGAGAATAAATATCAGGGCCCACTGTTGTGTGCATTGCATTTTCATTTTTGCTGAAGTTCGTGTTGCCTTTTCCAAGACCAGTCTTTCCAGGTGGAACTATATAATATGAAATTTGAAACACATTCTTAAATTTTTCTTATTTAAGTAAGTGTATCAGTTTTACAAATTATATTTTGTATTTCCAACCTGTGTATGTCCGTCACTTTTTGGTATTGGCTGAATTAGTAATTACTTCCCTTTCTATTGAGTAGTTGAGCAATTAATAGAATAATCATTAAAGTAATTACTTCTTTGTTGACTAAGAACAATCTTGATAGTGAAAATCCATACATGTTAGCAAATCAAAATGTGAGAGCTTTTCTGGTACAGAACTGGTTCACCAGATAAAACGGAAGGGGTTATACAATGACACGGATTGAATCTGCGTTTTAAAAAGATTGGGCATTTCTGCATCCCCAAATGGATTTTAAAACTATGTTTCAAACTGTATGTTGTGTTATCTATTTCTGTTGAGGTCAGGGGTAAGAAATTTAAGCATCTGTTTGTTCTTTTTAAGAGAAATATCAATGAATACTTAAATAATTGAGCTCTCCTGCACATTTGGTAACATCTCACCCCTCCCTACATTTCTTGAAAATGAAGCTTATGTGAAATTTAAAATTGCAGAAGTCTCAACAATATTTTTGTATTTTACCTATAACACTTTAAATCTAATATATGCTAAAGGAAGCCTAATTCATCAGTGCAACAGACTGCGCACAAATATCTGGGCACTGCACATACCCCAAGGAATTTGTTGAGTTGCATCAGTCTTACTTGTGCATTGTGGACCACAAAGACTCATTCAGTAATTTGCCTTCCCTGGTTCCCTGTGATAGGTGCTGTGCCACTGTTTTATTTACTTCTTAGAATATTGCTTGACTCAGGTCAGTTGTAAAGAAAAAGCAAACTGTTTGAGCTGGGCAGCCTAGTAACTTACCATAATTAGAAGCTCTTACACCATAGGTATTGGATAATTCTTTAGAGTAAGACAGCTTGAGTGCTGCAGATGTTTAGCCTGTGAGGCTCATGCAGTGTCTCGTGCAGACTTAGCCCAATGGATTTCTCTATAACTTAGTACATGAGAACTACTAATACTCAAAACTTACACACTTGATTCTACTAGAGCTCTCCAGTATAACCTTAAGTGACTCAGTGAATTGGGGCTACAGTGCAGAAAGGCACACTATGTTGTCAGTGGAGCAAGGCTTTCACATCGGCATGGTGGTACTTTTTTTGTGCACATGCTTGAATTGTCATTGTAGGAAAATCAAAGACTTGTTTCTGATTTTCAGGTGTACTTAGAAAACAGCAAAATTTAACTACTGGTGTTCCTGACCCCCTACTCCCCCAGCTTAATGTTTTAATTTAAATAAAGCTAACATCATTTTTTCCTTTATTGCATGTGATCTGATTGAGGGTATGGTCCCCATTATGGTACAATAGACTATCTTTGTGAAGCCTTCAGCTGGTTGTATAGTATATATGCTGTCTCTAGGTTTCCCCCACAGCTTTTGAGAAAACTTGAATTTATTCCACTAAATATTTTAAGTACCACCCAACTTGCCTCCTTAGGTATCTTAGGCATCATGTATTTGAAAACTTGCTTACAAGTGGACTTCGAAAATGCTATAGATAATGTAACACAGATAGACTTATGGCTCACATCACAGGAGCGTGGTCATGGTAGTATGAAAATTCCCAACACTTAAACAATTCTTTTGGGTAAAGGATTGGAAGGAGATCTTGTCTTGTGAATATTCTTTTGTGACTTACTCTGACAATCTGACTCTTGACAATCTTTACATTGGTTGTCTGCTGTTAGCATATTATCAGCTATCATGTCATCATAGTTTACATTTTCTCTATAAACCTTTAACATATTTAAAACCCCAAATAAGATTTCATTCAGGAGCACATATGTTTTGGGATTGTCACACGTAATGTGAAGGACTATGACCTCTCCGATGTGGATTTGCATGGGAAACATAAGCATATTATCTTAGTAACTGACAGAGTCTGTTGCAAAGGATACAGAAATCCTCCCAGATAATGATTGGAGTTCTCTGCGCAGGTCAAAAATTTGTCAAGTGTTTGCATTTACGGTAAGGCTGGCTAATAAGATACTGTATCTGAGTTATCTGGGTTGCTGATTAGTTTGGTGTTTATATAAAGACATTTTGAAAGGATCTTAGTGCTGCAGTCGGTATCTAAAAAACATATTTGGAAAAATTGGGCTGCTCAACACTGGCTTTTGACTGGTGTAAAGTGTACTGGGCCTTTTGTGATTCTTTCAGGTTACCTAAAACAACTCTTTGGCTCCACTTCCTTGTAGTATTTTCCGTAAGTACAGCACTACTCTATTTCACTTTTACAGTTAATTGAAGTGGTTGGAGGTCAGCCAGTTTGACCAGGGAGCTACAGCCAGGCCATTTCATAATTCTGAGGTAGTTAGCACTGAAGATTCTCTGCAGAGATTATACTATTGAATTGGAATTGCTCTCCATATATCCCAAGTACATTAAATGTTTGTGCTTGAAGGGGGCAACTGATAGGGCAGGAAGTACTTTATCTACATTGAATTAAGATTGTTTTAATTGCCCACACTGGCAATCAGGGAAAGGATCATACAGCCTAGGGGAATTGAGAGTGAAGCAAAGGAAGTAAAAAAATTTAGCAGGAGTGCTGCTTTGAAGAGTTCTAGCCCCACAGCTAGCCTCGCCTTTGAATTAGGGAAGGGGGGTGTCCTTCCCGGATTTAGGCTGGAGGGAGAAAGGGCAGCCCAGGTACCAAAATAACATAGCTTTAGTCTGCTGTATAATTTTGCACTACTATAGAATGTTTGGATAAAAGGCTCACAATTACACCTTAGCATTAAATTTGTAATGAAGTTTAGTCCCTAACTGTAGCCCTTTTAAAAAATGAAGATACTAATTACAACTATTATTTTTGACTTGGTTTCATTTTTAGAGAATACTGATAAAATAAAAGCCTTTGGTGGTTTTCTATCTTTCTCTTTAAAAAGTCTTTCTGCATACAGTGTGGTTTAAATCTCCTGTGGCAAATAAAATCATATAATTCTTTTGAGTTTCAAAATGCTCTAAAAGTTAGTTTCATAGTTGTTCCATCACATATTTTCTCTGGCTCATTAAAAAGCTGTGACACTGGTATAATTGTAAGTTTTGTTAGATCAGTGTTTAAAAATAGTAACAATTTAGAAATGGCTTTAAAGATAAATCACCGTGCATCATCTAAACAGGGTTATTAATAGAAATAATGCTATAATAAGACCACTTACTGATTTTTCATAAGTTTGTGATGAAAAGCAATATACAATTGCAACAACAAAAAGACAGATTTTTTCCATATAAAATAATTTTCCATATAAATTTAGTTTTCCAAGGCCTACAACTCTTACCGTCATAAGCCCCACGCAAAATATCAATTTTCTGCATAAATAATTGTAATAGTTTTCCCTGAAACTTTGTGTTCTCCTGACAGAGAACTATAAAATGGCACAGTAATGTGAACTGTTACCTTCTCACCAGTGGCAATAAATGGGTTTTCTCGAAAACCTAATAAAGTTGATGATCATGGGAACATAGACAATAAAAAATCCCAGTAAAATTTTCTTTTTGTTTAAAGTATGCCTTTCAGTGGGCAGGGAAATTGGCCAGAGAAGGGGAGTTTATGGACGTGCAGCAGTCTATAGACTGTTGTCTTCTGAGGAAAGAAGATAGATGTCAGTGTTTTCCAGACCATCAGGCTACCCTTGTTGGCTTAAAGGCTCTTCTGCCTATGTAATTCCAAAGAGGCATTTCTGGAATAAAGCCAGTACCCTCTGGAAGCCAAACAGAACCCCAAAATGGGATTTCTTGAGGTTGCTGCATTCTAGGGTCACTTCTTACGTTCTCTGGGGTCTCAAGTGATTGTTCTGGTTCAGTCAGGCCATGTTATTTCAGTTACTTCTTATTCAGGATATCTAAGTTCTCTCTTATTCAACATGTACTGCATCAAAATATGGTAGTTACGTGCTTTTGGAAAACCAATACTCTGTTCAAGAAAATATTAATCTGCATCTGATAAGTATGAGGCTAATGCCTGGAACCTAAACACACCCTTTCTTCAGGGTATGTCTGGCCCCTGCTCTGCAACGAGTCAAGATCTCAGCTAATTTCCTCAATCTCCCTTGGGGAGACCATTCTCGGATGTCTGAGCCCCTTCCTGTTCTCCATATGCAGGTGGTAAGATTGGTAGCCATTCATTATTGTACCTCAGCTATTTGAGGAGATGACCCACTTTTAAACCATTCAACCAGGAAAATAAGGATAAGGTACGTATCAAAGATTCCTTAGGATACAGAAAGTGAAGGGAAATGGGGAGAGAAGCAGAAAGATCAGTTGCTTGATCCAAAGCAGAGGCAGGATTTGCACTGTTTGGATCCTGGTTTGTTGCATAGGCATGGCATGTGTGTCATTGGAGGCAAGGTAAACTCCAAATAATAAAAATGTGTATGTTTTAGAATATGACCTGTGTTTTTCATATCTGTATTTCATATCTATGTTTCCTGGCTCAGATTTATGTAAATTTAAAATATTTCTTATATTATGTTTTACTTGTGTAATGTAAGTAATGTAGAAGATCAGTGTGTCATGCATGAATTCCTTGTGTTTAATGGACTCTGCCAGCTATATCAGACTCCTGACTGATAGGATGGCACAGCTACTGAGGATGGCCAAGTGCGATGACTTTTTGCTTGAGTAGGGTCAAGCTCAACATAATGTTTGAAGTCCTCCATTAAACTTGAGCTCAATTTTATTGTGTGATTTGTTGAAGATGAGTAGATTTTTATTTATCCTTTGCAGGGCTTTGCAGAAGCCTGAAAGTGAGTAGGAGTATTAACTGTATTGTATGCTCCAACAGCTCACAGAAATTGCAGCCCAGGATTGATAGCTTTTGGTTTTAAAGGTACCTGTCTTAGCTGGGGAGTTTCCGAAACTTCTCTGGCCTATCACCTGTGTTAAGAGGAGCAAAATTAGTCTTGTGATGGCGTGTTTGAATTCTGCAGACCTACCTTTTCTTTCCCTCACCACTTCATGTGTCAGTGTTTGCTTTTGCAGTCTCTAGTTTGAACCTGATAGACTTTTTTTTTCTTTAATAATACTGGAAAAATAACAAATCTTTAGAATTATTAATCTACTGGAAAGGTTTTTAGTGATCTTCTTACTAGTGATCATTCAAGCGGTAATTTAGTCTTCAAATTTAATGAAGTATAAGGATGTAAATAATGAACTCCGTATCCCACTTTTGTCAAGCACTTCAGAAAAGAAGGATTCATCTGTGCTTCACTGGGTAGGCAATGAGAGTCTTTTCTACTGAAACATTTTTTTTGTAGGTTAAATAACTGTCAAAATATCAAAATCTGTTTTTTCTTGGAGGTTTTATGATTTTTTTTTACACTTCTTATGTAATAGCCTCTAGCATATGTCTATTTACATTTATGAATGCAAATCCTAAATGTAGTTGTTTGACAGAAGTATAGGTACTTTTCCCATGTTAAATTCATAGTTAACTCTGAAGGGAGACAACATCACTTAGAATAACAGCACTGCTCTAGCGGGGCATGCTGAACTGCACAAACAGTAGGTATGGAAGGAGCAAGTAATGTGTACAAAACACTAACTTACTATGCTTGACACTTTGTAACTGTATGGTCCAGAAAGAACATGAAGAATGGGCAGAGCAACAAAGACAAAATAACATAATGAGGTATGTAAGTCTGTGTATCATTTTATTTGCCAGTGAGAAATACATCGCATATGTAGAAGGCCTGTGACACTTTGACAGTATTCAGAAGTGACAGCAAAGTTGCATTCTGAGCACAACAGATCTTACAGTTGTGAAATGGCACAACTGTTTCCAGGTTGTACTACAGAAAAGCAGGAGACTTCCTCTGTGAGGATTCAGCTGGGACAGCATAAAAGTGTCTACGTATTCACCATATGATATAGTCTGTCCTTCCAGGTAGTGCAATCAACATTGTTATCCATGAGTAGTTTATTTGGACTGTGCATTTTCCATGGTGCAGGATTCGGGTAGCTCCTGGCAGTATTAAGTTATGCGTGGTGGGTCCTGGTGATTCGGATACACTGCCATAGAGAAACAGCAGTCCTGCTCTCGGCTTGTCTCAGGTGAAAGCAATTAACTGATCTTTGCATGGATTGTAGTCTTCTCCAGTAAGTCTGCCAGAAGTAAACAGACTTTCAGCAGAGCTAGCCAGTGTCATTACTATACTCTAGGAACTGGAAACATAAAGAACTATATACCATGTTAGTTTAACAAGTTTACAATATTAGCTGAAGTCAGGTGGGTTTGTTAGGTCTAGCTTGGCATTGGTTCCATGGGAAATGAGGCATTTGTGCAGAGCTGCCGATGCCCTAGCTCTAGGTCACCTTATTCTCTGGGTTTTGGAGATGTTCTTGTTGTGTGACTGTGGGGAGATGTGCAAATTTTGATGCTGAGCCTGAACAGAAACAGCCCAAAATAGGTATAGGGTTTCCAAATATTTTTGCATGACTCGTATAAGACCTTATTGCCAAGGGCACTCTCTAGCCAGACATATGGGTACACCGTGTTCTGCAAAATGCCCTGTCATTCTTGTACCTTCTGGGTTCTGCCTTTTAGGCTGTGCCTGTCCATACCACCAGATAATGGAGCACTGATGGTATATGGGAATCTGGCATCTGTGAACAAGCAGTGCCTCTTTCCACTAAAGAGTCAGGAGTAACCAGGAGTGAGTAGGGCATAAAACAGTGAGTGAAACGCTACTTCAGAGTCCTCTCTGGAGCAGACATATGGTCTGAGAACACACTGTATCTCATCTAGCAAGCTTTTGGTATGCAATGCTGCACACCTCCATGGGGCTCCTGAAACCTCTCTACATTTGTGTATTGGATGTGTTCCCACACTGTAGTCAACCATCACAGATGGTTATGCCCACTTCTTGTCTCCAAATACATCATGACATTTATCCCCAAGATACTGCCGATTGTTATATGCATAATCAATTCTGTAATTTACTTTCACCTGTTGGTATTAATCTCCATATGTAGATAGGTCTACCCATTTTAACAACAAGCTAACAATGTGTTCAAACATGGGTAAAGATTAAATTAGGGCTAGCTGTAAATTTAACTGATTCCTATGATGACTTTTGAAAAGATGCCTGTTTCATTAAAGGTTGCTCACTTCACCCAAACTATTTTTTGCGGGAAAGCACAGAATTCAAATAATCCACAGGATAAGCTCATGCTTCTAGGTCCATTATGCTGGTATTTGTTGTGAAGTTTTGTGTGTAGTTTTTTTTGTGTGGTGTCTTTGTTCTGGGGTTTCTTTTGTTTTTATTGGGGTTGGGTTTTTTTAGGGAATTCAAAACTTGTGTGTTGAAGTAGAGAAAAAATTGGTGCTTAGGATGGGAGATGTGCATCTGGAGAGATACAGGAAAATGCAGCAGTGGGCAGGGAGGGACAGGGTAGAATTGCAGCACAAGACTGTCCCTGCCTTGCAGCTGTCATTACCGCCTCTCTGCTCCCAGCATACCAGAATTAACTGTCACAGGTAAAAAGTCTGTCCTCTCTGACCCTCAGTTGAGTGTGTTTTACTTTAAGTCCAGCTGCATTAGCCAGCCGAAATTCAACCTTTTCCATAGTTCAGAGTAAGAATTTTATCCCATATCTGTATCTGCTTTAACTGTTGTAGGTTGATTTCAGATGATGGAACATGTTGAAGAATATACTTTTTGTGTCATTAATTTTATGGATTTAGCTTTATCTTTACCTGTAAACAAAATCAGAACGAAGGTCTAAATACCACAAAGCAAGGGATATTCAAATCTGCCTGTGGGGTTTAAGAGCACAGATCTCATTGAGGGACGGTCCCAAATTACATGATATTCTAAAATAATCTGCCAGAATATGCATACAATGACATGCCACGTACATATGGATTCTCCTGAAGAGAGAATCGCTCATTCTAACCCTGCTGCTGTCACCAGGCAGGTTTAAAAATTTCCTTGTTCCAAGTTGGAAAATTCACAGTAATTGTGGCTGTCTTTACTCTATAAATGTGTAAGTCTAAATCTGGAAATTTCATAATTTTAATACCACATAAAGCAACACTTTAGTATTTGAAAAGCAATGGATTAAAAAACAAAACAAACAAACAAAAAAAAAAAGAAAAAAAAACCCACAGAAAACCAAACAACCGAATAACAGGGTAAGTTGTTAACTTAATAGAAATCATAACAAAAAAAAATCTTCAGACAGATTTCAGTTAGTTCCATTTCTTTGCTCCTTATGTTATTCTTTCTCTCCTAACCTTCCTGTCAGACTTCTAGCTGATCTGTAAGACAGAAGAAAAATCCCAGCTTCTTCAAATTGACGACAAAATATTTTTTTTTACCCACTCTCTCATTCTCTTTGTGTAATAGTGCAGTCATTTGAATATTTGATGTTATATCCTGCGATTAGACTTCTGATTTTAGGCAGTTTTAACATTTGATACAAAATTTTAAAATCTTGCTTTGAACTCTTCACTGCCTGTGACCCCTGTTCAGGGCTGCAAATTGAGCTCTTGGTAGTGCGTTATGAGAGGGATCAGTCCACTTGCTCCTCTGGAGTGCCTTTTAGCAGTACTCTGTGGAGGGGCAGTTGTGTTTATTTCAATGAGCACGTGTTCTTTTTAGGAAAAGTTGAACTAGTTGATCCTTTCACTAAATAGCACTAAAGATTACATATGGTATAAGACTTTGAATACTGGTGAGTTATCCATGAAGGTGTACTGGAAATTTCATGCCAGAGGCTGGGATTTTTTTATGGTTTAGGATGCCTCTGAGAAAAAGACTGACAAGTAAAATGTAATGATTTTGAAACTTCTTGCTTGTTTGGTGATTTCACTAAAAGCTAATGGAAACTTTTGATAAATTAATTTGGCGCCTCTTTGTACAGCAGCCTTCCTTGTTTGGAAGGGAAGAACTTCAGTTCACCAATGTATTTTCAGTTAGTTGGAAACTTTTCTGCTTTTGACAGAACAGCCAGAAGGAGAGGAAGGTTTGGCTGGTGTTTGTACTGTCAGGCTGCAGTGCAGCTATGCCAGGCTTGCTGTGTCAGCCAGAACAAATGTTATTTTGTAAATCACTTTCCTGTTGGTGTGTTCGGGTCTGTCTCCTTTACCAGACATTCTCTGAGTGCACAAAGCTGAATGGGCTATCCCATTGCCTTGTTTTTCCCAGAATCATTGGCGCTGGAAGGGACCTCTGGAGGTCTAGTCTAACCACCCTGCTCAAGCAGAGTCAGAGTGTTTTACTCAGGGCTGTGTCTATTCAGGTTTTGATTATCTCCAAGGACAGGGACCCCGCAACCATCTCCAGGGAACCTGTTCTAGTGTTCAATCAACCTTGCAATAAACCAGCTTTTTTGTATGTTTCAGATGCAAATTTAAATGGAAACTGCCTCTTGTCCTGTCCAGTGAGAAGAATGTATCTCCATCTTCTTTCTCCCCCCGAGGTGGTGATAAGATCCCCCTGGAGCCTTCTCTTCTCAGGACCAAACAATCCCAGCTCTCTTCGCCTGTTTTCAGATGATCTGTGCTCCAAATCCTTAATTATCTTCATGGCCCTTTGCTGGACTCTCTCTACTATGCTCGTGGTTCTACAAAGGTGCCTTCCAGCCATTCGGACCCAGGCCTGTACTGGTGCTTGGGGTTATTCCTCCGCAGGTACAGGGAACTTTGAAATTCACGATGCTCCCATTGGCCCATTTCTCCATCCTGTCAAGGTCCCTCTGAATGGCAGCACAGCCATCTGGTGCATCAGCCATTTCTTCCCGTTCTGTATCATCTGCAGGGTCGCTGAGCGTGCACTCTGTCCCATCATCCAGGGCATTAATGAAGATGTTAAATTATATTGGTCCCAGTATCAACCCCTGGGCTATTCTGCTAGTGCCTTGTCTCTAGCTGGACTTCCTGCCACTGATCACAACCCTTTGAGCCTGACACTTAGCTGGTCCAACACACTCTCCGCTTACCTAGTCTGTACTTCATCAGTGTCAATGAGGATGTTATGAGAGGCAGTGTGGAAAGCCTTACCAGTGTCAAAAGAAACAATATCTGCAGCTTTCCTGTCATCCACTGGGCCACTCTTCTCATCACACAAGGCCATCAAGTTGTTCATGATTTCCCCTTTGTAAATCCATGCTAACTATTGCCAATTGCCTTCTTGTCCTTCCTAAGTGACTTCCAAGATTATTTGCTGCACCACCTTCCCTGGGAGTGAGGTGAAGCTGGCTGAGTGAGGTTCCTGCCTCTTCCTCCTTGCCCTTCTTGAAGAAAGGAGTGATGTTAATTTTTCTCCACTCCTGTCCCAGTGACCACGACCTTTTTCAAAGGTAATGGAGAGTGGCTTTGCAATGATATCAGCTAGCTCCCTCAGCACTATTGAATAGGGAAATAGAGGGAACGCGTAAAGTCAATGGACTGGGTTTTCTGACAGCAAGATAGCAAATAAATGTTCTATCAGTGAATTTAGGTTTTTAAGCACAATAAATAGCATTTTCTGCATGACAGTGTTCAGGGAAATACCTGGTGTGTAACTGCCTGGATAAGAATTCCTCCTGTCTTTTAACTGTATGTAGGGAAAAGTTACATTAATTTTGTTTTACAAAGAGAAGGGCTGAACATATGCGAACTCATTGAGACAGATTATTCTCAAGGTTAATTGAGATATATCAGTTTGCACTAGCTTTCTTGCTCACAATTTTCTGCCTGATTACCAGTACAAAATGGTCAAATACATGCACCTTTATTCAGTGCAGTTTCTCTAAGGTTAGAGATCCCAGTAAAGATGGATTTAGGAGGCTTGGTTCAAGGCTGAGATAATTAATAAAACTGTAGAACAAGTTATTTATAGGCTCATGGAAACTTAACTGGGGAGGGACATTCAGCATGACTCCCTGCAGTCCTGGTGCCTCAATTGTCCTTGGTATGCAGACACTTCTGATGTGGCTTTCTCCGTTTGCAGAAACGCAGGTTTTCTTTCGGAAGGAATCTAGAATTTAAGGGCGGGAAGTTTAAGTTTGTGATCTGAACTGTAGATTGCTCCTGTCTGTGGCATCATGATGTAGTCGTAGAAAAATGAAGGCTTACTCTTTCTGAGATTCATTCTGGAACTTCTAGCTCTTAAAATATTAGCTAGAGAAGATTACTCTGCATGTGGGAGCTCCTTTTCTGTATTTACTTGCTGCTGTTTGTAAGTTACCTAATTTCAGGAATAAGGGCTTAAACTTGTTGAGGCAAGCTCCTCTTTCTCAACAAAAGTGTGTATTTCCACTTGAAATCAATGGGAACGTTATGTTCACAGCAGCTTCCAACTCAAATTCTAATGTCTATCGTTGCATATTTGGTGCAGACAGGAACACTGGAGATCATTAAAGAACAGTAATTAAGGGCCTTCTCAAAGAAGTGCACAGGAGAAGATGGGGTATTTAAAAGTATTTATCATTAATTTGAGGAACACAGTTTCAGCTGGCTGGCCATAAAGGTTTGTGTGTCTGTCTGTACTCTGGGGTTAGAATGGAAGATTCAGGATAATGAGTAGCAGGTAATGATCAGTGTAGTTCTAGTGCCAAATTATAATTTATTTAAACTTGCAAAATGATCAGAGTTGGTATGTGTTTCTACCAATCTGTAATACAAATATTTACAAATAATTAGTATTATTAGGATCTTCATATGTGACTGTCGACTAAACTTGGCATTTTAGATGTGGAAATGTGAGTGAATTATGGATTGTTGTTTGTTCAACCAGTTCTAACAGCGAAGTGGAATGATGGAAAAACACATGGTAATCTGGCAAAGGACAGACTCCACTAGCAAATGAATGCTGAATTGAGCAATTAGGCAGGCAATCAAAATGAGGATTCACTCTAAGGCAACACATGGCACATGATACAGAGCAGGTCTAGCAACAACTGGAGAAACTGGCAGAGCATTGTCAGCACCTGGTAGTGTCATCTATAGCCAGCATCCTGCGTGGGGGACTCTAGAATGGCATGAACATTTATCTTGTTGCTTTTGAAACATTTTGAGAGCACCAGCTTGCTCAGAAGTGTTTTGTTTTGTTGGGGTTGGTTGGTTTGGTTGGTTTTGGGTTTGGTTTGATTGTTTTGTGTTTTTTTGTTTGGTTTTTTTTTTAAGGAAAAAACGTTGCTGCTAACTAGAAGGAAGAGAGGGGTTTGGTTCTCAAGTTCGGTGTATGTAACAGCATTCCCTTTTGTTTCAGCAAGTGTCTGTTAAGGGAAGTTTTTGCTGTGTAGTGAATGAAATATCTGGAAATATTTTAATTAATTAAATTTAATATTTTAATTTTAAATACTTTTAATAAGTATTATGTGTTGCTACAGGCCAGGATAGTAAAACTTAACCACTGCAATCATATGCCCAAATGAGTTTGTGGATTCAGCAATAATCACAATCTGATATTTGTGACAAAATAAATCTTCTCTTTGTTGTGTGTGTTGGAAGGAAATGGAACAAATGGATGTATACAACAAATTTCCAACCATTTTTCTGCCTAACCCTGAATTTGGCTTTCTGTACAGACCCTAGGTACCGGTACTTCTCTTCTGAGCCCTCTCTGCACTCTCTCATGCAGTTGATCCTTGCTTCAACATCATGGTAGAAATTCAGTGGCGCAGAGAGCCTTGCTTCGTGCTCTTCCATGCAGAGTTTCATTTCCACAAAGTGGTACTTGTAATGCCAAAGCTTAAATAGTTCCTGCATATACCCTGTCATTAATACTCATCTGTCAAAAGCAGTAACATTCAACCAGAAAACAGACTGAAACTGGGAGGAGGGAATCATTCTCCTGCCAATATAAAAGTATAAAAAATAATTTAAATCTTCCTTTAAAGAGTACTTTGTATTATTTTGCAAATATTTTCTGTATTGGGAAATCCACATAGCAATTTCAGTCAGATTTTTACTATCTAGAAAATGACTCAGATAACTTTTCCACACCAAACAACTGAATTTCAATGTTTGTAGGGGTATTTGGGGGTATGAACACCTACGTGTGCTGTAGGGATGAGACTAAAGTGGTGTGATATTCTAGTGAGACCTGAGCGTGTGTCCCCTGCGTAACACAAGCTGGCTCTGCTCTCAGGTTGCTCCTCTTTCCGTTGCAGCCCAGACAGTTTCTGGGCAGGGAGGAGGGCAGAGACTTGGAAGGTAGACGTGTGTGGTGCGCTTCATACGTTAATGTGAAGAGCAGAATCTTGTCCTGTAGTTGCAGTGTTCCCGGGTATTTCTAGTGATATGTGTATCCTGAGAGAGGGTGTTAACAGCTGCTATTTTAGTGAAAAATGTAACTTTTTGCATAATATCATCAGTGTCAGAGAAGAATAAAACTTGAGGAAATCCACAGGACTCCTTTATATCCTTTCATATCATCTGCTTTCATGTGGTTCTTTTTTGGGTGCTTCATTGCTGGGAAAAGCAAACCCCTTCACTTCAGCAGAACCTAATTGCAGTAACTTGTAGTGAGGTCAGTATGGGCTGCGAGTCAAGCGTGTTTTCACATTTGGTTCAGATGTGATTTGCATAATCAAAAAGAAAATTAAAAAATATTTTAATTAAAGTCATCTGACAAGGATTTGCGTGGTGTCTACTACCACATTGTTTGAGTATGGGATGCTAAATTATGATGAGCTAGGACAAATTCTCATTTGATAGGTTCAGCTGTGCTATCTGGTGAACTGCTATGTGCCTGGTAACTGTTGTTCTGGCTCAGTTCTGCTGCAATAGGAAGTGATACCTAATCCATGTTAGTGGACTGTGAAGGGGACCTGCACCTCAGTGAACCATTTACGTTCAGGAGAAAGACTGCTTCTTTTCACCCCCATGTTAAACAACATACTAGAGAGGATTACAAATGACTGAGACTGTCTAACAGATAAGTAAAAACAAATACAGTTCAGAACATCATCATTCAGTGACTGCTGCCAGCTAATGCTGTCTGAGTCTCCCTATTGTTGGATGTAGCCTTTTCATGGAATGTAAGTCAATAAATGGATGAAGTCAGAGGCTGCATCTCAATGTGTTGAAAGCATGTGCTTTGATAACAGGGCATTTCAAGGGTAGGTTAATTAGCATTAACTTCATTTACTCGCACGTATTAGGGAACTTTTTATGAAAAGAATAAAGTCCTAATTATTCAGATCAGCAAGAGTAATTAGGAAACATTACCTGCATTAACAGAACTTGGGACAGATCTTAACTACTCCAAGATTGATTCAGGTGTCTAAAGGGGGAAGAGTTGCCTATGCATTTTTCAGATTGGCCAGGTTCCCTAATTTTTAAGGGAACTGGTAAGAATCAGAGGTCTCAGCAAACCAAAATATTATTAAACCTCTTAAAGCATACTCTACACTTTAGCTTTCAACATTGCCTTCAGAAGGGAACAAACCCTTCACAAAAATATGCTGATACAGTTACTTAATGCAACCTGTACAAAAGGTTCTATGTCTCACTGTTTCCTAAATGTAATTGAGAACAAACTTCTGTGGCCCTTCCATCTACCTTCTGGTAGTTCTTTTGCCTTTGGGTTCATTGCTTACCACCAAGGGTGCTCTGCCTTGACATGTCAGTACTATTGCAAGAGAATAAAGCTTACGTAGTGCGTACTCTCTTGTTTAGTCGCATGTCGCATAGCTCAGTGTAGTTTTGGAAATGTTTATGGTACAGGATCAAGGTTGAATTTTTTTTATTGATAAACTAAATTCCCTTAGGATACAGTTTGTGCAACACAATAATAATGGCACCCTCCTAAGTAAAGGTAGAGCAGCTGAAAACAGATGGAACTGCATTATTGATGGGAACTGAGGATATTCCGAGTAAGGAAACAAAAGATAGAATAATACAGAGAACATCTACTTGATTGTCTGCTAAGGCTGGAGCTATGGAGACTAACCAGTGCAATCAAAAGTAAAAGTTACAGGATGAGATTTTCAGATAAAAATAACTACAAAATACTTCTGTGTGAATGTTCCTTTATGTTGTCCTCTTGGGTAGGTTTGGGTTCATTAAGAGGATCAAGACCCAAGCCAAAGACTTTGTTTCCTCACAAGTGGTAGCTTTAAGTTGAAAGCTGAAAATGTGATATCTTGGTGTATTCAATTACTTTTTTTTATTATTATTTTTAACACCTTTGAGACTCATTTCCACAGGTGGTAATGAAAAGTTAATAGAGTGAAATTTTCTTGGCTTTTCCTTTTTTTTATTGGTGCCAGACTTTTTATTATATTCTAGGCTCAATTATTCTGCTAATATTAAGAGTATTCACTTTGACTGTTCTTGACCTTCTCTCTGACATGGGTTTTGCTTTGCTGTCTAACCAAAGGAACCTGAAGAACATTCAGGGAAAAATAATATTTAAATTCCTGCTCATCTCAAGTAAGGAGATAGGTAAGGAATAAGGGTTCACTGGTTCACAACAGATGATAGGCTTTTCTTAGGTGTCAGTACAAATTTTTTTCGGTGAAAGAAGAGAAATACCTACAAGCTATTTGTGCAGAATCCTGAATTTGGTAGCTAGACAGAAAATTACTTGAATGACATCTCTTCAGTGGGTTATAGTTGGTTACCTCCAATCACACGAAAGGGTTGTTTCAAAGCTACAGCTGGCTAAGCCTGGTTTAGATGTTCCAGTGAAACTGTCCTATCCTTCAGCCTTGTCTTATTTTTCAACACAAAATATACATAGTTTGTGAAAAGCTTGATTTAGATTAGAATAAAAAGGAAGGCAATACCCAATTCATCTGTATATAATCATTTAAAGGGCTGATGAAAGTCCATGAAGGTTAACAAGGGTCATTCCTTTGAGATTAGTGGAATTAGCTCAGTTTCTTATTTCAGTACATATGTTCTACAGGCATCAAAACCAGCTGTAGACTCAAACAATTTGTTTGCACACTCCTCACTTAGAGTATGGAAATCTAATTGGAAATAGAATGGATCAAAATGTTTATATTTTTGGTAGTTACAGTCTCTGCTAACCAACCAACCTGCAAGTTGTACTACCTGGATAGCTTTGAGGTAGATAAAGAAATTAATTAAAATTAAGCTGAAGATGAAAATCTTAGAAACTATTCAATCTGCAAACACTGATAAGATGTATTTTGTTCCTGCTCTTCAAACAATAGGTGTAAGTCTTCCAGGGATTTTGTGTTTGCCAACCAGAGCAAGCAGTAAAACTTTTCCTTCCCTGACAAAGCAGCTCAATGCCAGGAAAGCCAATGCAGCTAAGTTCCCTCACTTCCAGTGAATGGACAAATCAAAGGCAGTTCAATGACACATGGATAATGTCTGGCTGAGGGTGACAGTAGTTTTCTGAATTTATCTGTCTTGATACATATGTGTCTGCACAAGAACATTGTGCAAAAGTAGCTGTGCTCTGTCATGTCACTACAGCAGTGCTTCTGGCAAGTGTGCTTTTGCCTGTTTGACCTCCTCAAGCTCACTGTGTCAGTATTGGATTTATCATTGACTGTACAATATACTTCTGCAGAAAACCTCTGCTAGCAGAATTTTTAAAAGTGCTTCTCGCTTTGAAGAAAACAACATAGGAGGGGAATCGGGTCAGTGTCCACATCCCAGGTGGCCTTGGGGGTCACAGAAAAAGAGTTTGTCCTGTTTAAAACCAGTTCAAAGAATCATTCCACCTTTCTAGAGGATACGAAAGAAAATGCAAGACTCCAACTCCGAACTACATCTTAGCTTCTTATAATAAAGTGTGAGGCCATTCATAACTGTTAGACTGTTTCTGAATAGATGATGATAATAAAAGACAATTCAGTGATAAAAGCCAGAGTCTAACCAAAGAGATTTCCATACTTGGCAAGGAGGGGGTATGGGAAGAAAGGTGACACAGATGGATAGGGTGTACTGAGAAAGAATTAGTGAAGTTAAATTTAAAATGTCCATCTTCCTTTTGACTGGCTTTTAATTTGTCTAGGTATGAATTAAATCCCGTGCTATGGAGAAGATCATAATCTTCTTCAAACTCTTTGCAGACTGTTTGAAATACCCCTGTGTTAGCAAGACGGGTAATGCAGATGGATACGGAAAAAAGTGCTGTTGAGGGAGGGAACTAGAGGGAAAGGTGCTGGTGACCTCGAGGAAGGTCTTGTTTTGGATCACCTGGGTGATTTTGATGAGCAGTCAGAGTGGCACTGATGACAGTAACCAAGACGTTGGTGACCTGTAAAGCACAGGAAGAACCAAGAAACAGGTAGTAGAAAGGTTAGTGGAAAAGACTTAAAAGTTCGGTTTTCCATAACTTGAATAATTTCCCATATACCTGGAGAAAGAGAGCACAAGTTATATTTTAATGCCTCTTCCATCTTAAACACCGTTTTTTCTTTCTTCTGTTTCTTCAGTTTTGTCCCTGTTTGTATCCAAGGAAATCTGCTGTTGCTATAGTTTGGGTTGCTTTTGCCAGAACCTAAAAGGGCTATGCACAAAGGCAGCGTTTCTTGGAAAATGTACCTAAAGCTAGGGAGAAAAGATGTGTTCTGTAATCTTGATGAGACAACCTTGAAGCCAAGGCGACAACAGTCGAGTGATCCATGCTGCTTATGCAGGACAGCTGCAGCTTAAGATGGTAAAAACTAGCAGAAGTGACGAAGAAATCAGTGCTACTTCAACCGTTGCTTTCTTGTGTAGTAGTTTTCTGTAGTCTGCTTCAATTATGGGTCCACCATCAATCCTCAGAACCACCCCACAAGCTCTGAGGATAAGCAAAGAGCTTAGTCTCAGCAGTGAGCAGCAAATAAGACTTAAACATTCATTTGCTGTTATAACTAGGGAACAGAAACACAAGTTTTATCTACAGCTCTAGTAAGGTGTGCTGGCTTCCAATGCCTCCTATTGAGCTGTGTATCTCTTCCCAAGAAGGAAATGTTTATCTGCTCTTGCTGAGTTTTGACAGTTCTACTTCAGAAATTAAGGATTCTAAGAAACAAAGAGGGAAATGCAGATAGCTTGTCACTGAAACCTGACCAGACAATGCTGTTTTCTAGTAGCGTGTTGGGTTGGTGTTATCAGTGAGAACATAGCTGTCTCTGGGTTGTTTCTTCCAGTGTTTAACAGTAGAAGCCCAGAGAAGAGGAGGAAGTGGGCTGTTTCCCTTCATGGCACGATCATAACAAAAGAAGCAATTGTGAAGTTGCTGTTAGAGTTTGGATAAAATCTTTGTTTCTCTTATTTTCTTTTTCCTTTAGATAATGAAGGTAACTAGAAATAGATCCAAGCTTGAAAATCTGCAATCAAATTCCTATTCTTCTAAAACTCTTTAGTCATTAGCCTTTACCTTTCCCTGGTGTGAAGAGCAACAGAAGCCTGCCTGTTTCCAGTACCATCGCAAAGATGTAGTAGGAATGCAGTGATTTCCTTTCAGAGTACCTCTGTAATAAAATTCTCATCACTTGACAGCCTGGTTGCCTTCTCAGGGTTTCAGGTACACAGAGGATATGCGTTACAAGAGTATTATCATATTAAACTAGAGCATCCCCAGAATACCAACTGCTTATCAAAACCATAGGATCCTTTGTTCAGGCTTTGCCCACGCTCAAACCTGTACAAGACAGTTATCAGTTTTCACTAAAAGCAATGCTATCCTGTCTGACAGTACTTCTGAACAGGTATTTGGGTGAAATCACCACTTACTGCTTGACCTAAGAATCAAAACTGGGCCTCTTGCAAAAGAGACAATATCTTAATGCTAAAAGGCCTTACTGAAGCTATTTTAGAACATATGATTAAGGCAGTTCTTGCCTACTCCGTATTAGCCAAAAGAACGGTAAAACAAACTGACAGATTTTGGGGATGAATGAGCATTAGAAAAAAGGCTATGCCTTGACAAGATTTGATGTGGGATGAAAATGACTGGGTCAAACAACCCACAAGCTGTCTGCCTGTCACTACAGGCCAAGATTTCTAATGAATTATTTTTCGCTTAGCATTTTGCTTATTGTTAAATATAGCATATTCACTGTAGTGCAGAAAGAAGTAATTTGACTGGAAGTTACTTTACATTTTAACAGCTACTTTAATTTTGCAGAAACATTTTCATGTTAGGTATAAGTATACAGTTGTGTATTTATAGAAGACCTTTGGTGAATTTCATTTGCTGTTGCAGGACTTATTTCTCATAAACTGCATTTCTAAGAAATTTGAGAGTGAACACAATTCATTTGTTTTGACTGTGACTGGAAAATAGTTTTCTTCCCTTGGTTTCGCAGGTGAAAGAGCTAAGACTTTGCCTGCAATAGATTTATGAATGTTGTTGCAGGCAAAAATTAGCTTAGCAGTTTTTGCTAACAACTCCATCCTTTTTCTTCTGAACTCCGCTTTCATCTAGCAGAACTGTAAATTGTATCCCAATAGAGTAGGTAAACCGAAGGTCAAAGAGAAATGTAATGTGCTGAATCACATGGCTTCACTTTCATGAAGCTAGGAAGAACTCTGTAGGAGCCAATCATAAACAAGCTGAAAATTGTGTGGGTCAAAACCCTGTAGAAAAAGTAAGCAACTTTTTCCCTGCACCATTTTTATAGCGGGTGTGTGTGTGGTGTTTTTTCTGGTTGTTTGGTTTTGTTATTTTTTTCTTAGAAAATTGAGAAGCAAAAGTAATATACTTAGTTAACCTTGTGCCTTGCTGCATTCAAATAAATACTTATGAAAATTATGAGTAGAGTCACCTAGTGTAGATTTTATCCATGGTGAATAACGCTTATGGAAAAAAACCTGGATGTTTTCTTTGCCTTTGTAGATGCTGCCCTGAGGTCAGGTCGAAAAGCATTATAATTTCTGTTGCACTGCATAAAGCTGTTTGTTCTCTACATTGGGGTCTAATGCAGGAAAAAATCAGTAAGGCTTGTACTTGGAATCAGAGTCATTTAGGTTGTAAAAGACCTTTGAGGTTGAGTCCAACCATTAACCCAACACTGCCAAGTCCACCACTAAACTGTATTCCTCAGCACTACATCTACATGTCTTTTAAATACCTCCAGGGATGGTGACTCCACCACTTCCCTGGGCACCCTGTTCCAATGCTTAACAACCTTTTTGGTGAAGAAAATTTTCCTAATATCCAACCTAAACCTCCCCTGGTGCAACCTGAGGCCATTTCCTCTTGTCCTATTGCTTGTTACTTGGGAGAAGAGACTGACACCTGCCTCGCTACAACCTCCTTTCAGGAGGCATTCAGTAAACTGCACCAGGAACAGCATTACATTTCTAATTCTGTGGTCCACAAATGTCAGGAGAAGGTTGGTGACTGCAGTGCAACGTGCCCTGGTGCTGGCAAGCAATAAGTAGATTTCACTTTTTAACTCTACACAAGTATACCTGCAAACAGTTTGAATACTTGTACTTTAGATGGATAGTTGGTATTTCAAAGTGAATGTGGAATGATTAAAGACTTTAGGGGTCAGATTTATGTCTTCAGCTTTGCCATTTGGTCTGTCAGTGACCGGGAACAAGACACTCAGTATCCCTCTCATTTGTCACAGACTACCTTTAGTTTTGTATTCAGAGCAATTTTTGAAGTTTATTTTTTCCAAGACTGTTCCCTCCCTTCTGACATTAAACAAAACTTATCTTTTCTGCTTTAAAAAAATTCCTTTCCTGTTTCTAGGACTGACCTTCTGTCATTTCTTACCCAGTGTAAATGTGACCCCTATTGCTTATACTGCTCACCATGACATCTTCTGTCCTTCCACTTACCACTTTTTTGAAATGTCTTTGTATTTTTTCCAGTGTAGCTAGTGTGACCAGGTAGAGTTTCAGAAAACATCACTAAAGCCTTCTCCCTATTCTTCTTCCTATTGTTTGTGACAATGTTGCTCTACCATAATGCTTACACAAAGCTTGAGGGAAGTTATTTGGCTGGTGTAATGAGTTTAATGGTTTTCAGTATGATGTATAATTTACTCCCTCATCTGTCTTTCACTTTATTGTCTTTTCAGTAATAGGGCAAAGGTGAGTACTTCTTTTTTTCCTATTTTTATAGCAGTCACAGAGTCTAGGTAACCTCTTTGTGTAGATGCTGAATGATGTGGGCAGCTGGTGGCAGTGATAAACCTGTGATGTTCTTTGTAGGTGTTCTGTGCTCTTTTGGTTTGACAACAAGAGACTTTAATTTTGTCTCCAATACTGATATTTGTGTGTTTCTGTGTTGTCAGAGGCCCACCATTTATGTGCTGGTTCCACTCTATTTTTACAGCATCAACAACAGAGGTGCAGGACTAGGACTCTAATATGCTGTGAAAAAAAGCCAACCAAATAGTATCAGGAATGACAGCTCTTAATGTGACATCATTACTGATGGGGGTTATGTCTCTTTGATATATGGTTGTGTGCTATTCTTGGACGTGCAGAGCTCTGCCTTGTGTTATACCTGTGAATGCCTCCCGATAGCTGGGAGGCAGAGGCTGTGTAACGGCCCATTGTGCATTGTCAGTGTTTTATGAAGGTGTTTTGGGGCATCGTCGCCTGCCTGGTGAGACTGGGGCTGCCTCCAGCTGTTCGGGATGAATCGTTGGTTAACACTAGTGTTTCATCACTGTGTGATTACAATAATTGTAGGATTTAGGGTAGTTTTCTACCCCAGGCTGGAACATTGTCAAGTTCAACCCTATCAATTTCACGGTATTTGGGAGATAAAGCAAAAGCCATGTTGATTTTCACCAGCCCTGAATCAAACCTTAACCTGGGCATGAAAAGTCTGGTTGTTTGATGGAAACCCTCTGTATGTTCCTTTACTGAAGGGAGGGGATCTGTTTTGATGTGTTGAATAAGACTGTAAATGTTGGCACTGCTTTTTGACTAACTCTTTTCTTTCAGTGCTCCAATATGTTGGATTTGGTTGAAAATTGAATTTTTAGTTATTATGTCTTTATCTCAGTTGGGCGGCTGCATCATTTGCTGCTTACTCTGAGTGAAGTAGCGTGATTGCTGACTGATTTGAGCTCTTTTGTCAGTGGGAGTCTTTCAGTTGATATTAGTGGGTTTTGAGAAAGGGTGCATTATGCCCAACCTAAATTCTAGTTTTGGCTGCCTATGAAACAGCTGATTTATTTAAATAACTTTATAACTTTCGAGGGCCTTAATTCCATTGTCTCTTTGTTATTTAAATCCAATGTCTTGAACCTTGTTTTGACTAGTATTTGAACTCAAATATCCAACTCTGTCAAAAGCCTATTTGTCTAAAAAAAAGCTTTTCTCTCTATAAAAATCCTATTAAAAATGCCTTCTATTTGTTCTTTATCTGCATAAGTATTTTGAAAAGACTACTTACAATATACAATATCTGTCAAGTTTATTATTTTAAATTAGAGAAGTTTCCTCCTCTTTTTTGAAGACCAAACACTTCCCAGGTTTTCTGTTTTTCTGTAATACTTGATAATACTGGTAGAAGAACTCGCTATTTCTTGCTTGTGGTTTTCTCAACTTTTGTTTTACATTTTAAATAACACTACTGTATTGAAACACTCAAACTATGTTTCTGTAATATCTCTTCCTTATTTCTACCAAAATCATTTTATTGCAAGCTGAAAAAGATAATGTAACAGGCACTTCATAGTAATATGAATATAATTAAATAGGAAATACAATTTATTCCTGTTAAAATTTGTGATTATTAATAGAGTTTTTATTGAAATAAGAGAAAGATCATAATTTTACATTTTCCAGCAGATGTTTTATTTGATAGCCTAGAATTCTGAAGACACAAAGTACAACCTCTTATGCTTTCTGTAGGCTTCAACTAAGAAAGTTTGCTTTTGTGCATTAACTTCAGTATAGCTCAAATTACTGTGAGTAGTCAACTAAAATAGAATAAAAGGTAAAGTATTTAAATGTAAGCTATGAATAGGCATGGAAAAAAATTCTTAACCACTTCTGTTTCAGTAGTCCCTGTATACTTTTAAAGCAGAGTCATTAAATGTCCACTCACACTGTTTCAAAACAGTAAGTTGAAATCTCTCCTGGGCCTATGTTTTAGTAGTCAGGTATGTACACCAGTTGCTCTCCCTGGGTGCTGCTTCTCATGAAGACGTTAGAGGAGGTTTAGGGATCACAGGGGACCTTTAGTTAGAGCTGCACATAATGATTCTCAGTTAGGTCAGGTAATGGGTGGGTATCAGCATTCTGCAGCAAACGGAGCTTGAAATGTTTTGGGGGATGGAAGGTGGGTTGAATTTCTCCATAAGATGCTTTTCCTGAAGTCCAGGAAGGAGTAGAGAAATGTTATTCTATGCTCATTTATGTAATCAGCCCCATAAAGGATACTTTTGGGGAAGAAAAAAAAAAACCCACCCCAAAACCCCCCACTTTGTTTTGCATTACAAAAATACAAATGTAATCGCACCACATGATGACCTCTTTTTAATACTTTGATTCAGTTGAATTGAAGTTGCATGTCATGTGCAGCTGTGTAGTATAAAATATTTGGCTGCATATTTTACTAATGTTTTGCTGCCTTCTAATAATTTTATGTTTTCTTAAGGATTAATCATTTCTGTGCTATTTACACAGAGTTTAAGGATTATCATAAGTATTCCAAAACTAATTCTATTTTCTGCTCATGTTGACAAATGGATTAAGAATCTTAGTTATGAAAAATAGTTGTTAGAGTCCAATTATCATTTGGTTGTTAACATTCTTAAATAATAGGATGCTTTTGTGGTAAAGGAAGATGTGTTCCATCTGCAGGAGCTGCATCATTTTTCAGACTTCATAAGTGGAGGGTTAGGAGTTTTCCCATAAAAAGAGCAATTTCTCATAATAGATTACATTGATGTAGTGCTTTTAATCTGAAAGCCTCATTGCTTTTATAAACATCATCATTATTCTGTATCTATATTACAGTAACATCTAGAATCCCCTGCTGAGATCAGTTCCCTTCAGTGCTAAGTGCTGTGCAAAATACTGAGTGAAACAAGTTCTCCCCAAACATGCTAATGTCTGAGCACCCATTCTGCATACATTCTCTGTACCAAGGAATTACACTGAACATGAAACTCCCTCCTCCCACCTGATGGACTCATTGGGCTAAAGAGCTGCAGAGTCCTGTGGGAGAGGCGTTCCTCCAGGGAGCCAGAATAGAAGGAAAAAGTGTAAGTCTCAAATAGAGTTGCTGTAGGGCAATGTGCTTGGGAAATATGGACTTAGGACTTTCTCTACATAATTCCGAGTGAACCACTATAGGCAGACTTACTAAAATTAATTATTCTCCTACAAATTGAGGTGGTTAGACAGGGAATCTTTGTGTTAATTATTGTCCCATTAAAAGAAAAAGAATCTGAAATTCATACTTCATGGGACTTCAATATTATATCTATACATACAGTACAATTAAGTATGTTACGTTCAGTTATCCTTTATCACCACCTTTACCCTAGGGTAAATCCTTAATATTCTTTCAGTATAACAGAGGAGTATTTTAGTAAGCTGGTAAGCGAAGTAAGTCAATTTACTATTGCTTTTCTAGAGCCAGTATTTTCAGTAAAAACGTTTTCATCAATTTCCTAAGAACTAGGAAGCATGCATCCTCAGGGTTCGTGCATTTTCATGCTTGCAGTGACTGCTCCCTGTTGTTATATAGCAGAAGCAAGCCTTGGAGTGTTTGTGTCGGCTGCTTGAATGAGCACTGAAAATTCAAGGTCCTGTTCTCAATAGTTTGCTCGGGAACCTGATGGTGATTTTTAATAGGAATGTGAGGGCATCCGTTCTCTACTTTGAAAGCCACTACAGGTTGTCATTGGGGCAAACTGAAAACTTTTTGAGGCCATTTATCTATGATGATAGAAATCAGCGGATTTTTTTTTTTTTACATGAAAGCATTGTTCAGATAATTGTGGAAGTAATGAGAATGTGATTGTTGTCTCTCTAAACAGGCAGAATGGGCATAAGCAGCCCTCAGCAGAGAGGACCTGAAATAACTGTAAGATCTCTTTGTATCTTCATGAGGTACAGCTCCTTGGTCCAGGTGAATGGGAAAGCTGGGGTCTGTCTATGGGCTTGTTGTTGCAGGGAAATTTGCATAGTGTACTGATACAATTTTCTATTTGTAACTTCAGGAGAACACTATAAAAGTCTCTTATTTCCTGTTTAAGTCACTTTGAAAATAACCAAGATTATTTCAGAAGGAAAGCTTTCACTTGGCAAGTTCTAGTGGTGTAATTAGATCTTTATCGGTAAGCTGCAGGTTATGCCAGGATCTCTTCTCTGCTATCTGTGGCTGCAGAGGTGCTTGGGGTCTCCGCTGAGCTCTGTGCCAGTGCTGCTCTGTCCGCAGCTCAGCTCGCTCTCAGGGCCTTGGCCTTGGGCTTTCCAAAAGGTTCTCTGAAGGGTCCTGGATGAGGGCAACAGACATCCCTTTCCATAAATTTTAAGAAAGATTTTGCACTTTGACTCCCACAGCAGAAAAGGGTTTGGCTCCTACTTATCAGTATTTACTTCAGTGGGGAAGTGTTGTCATGTACTCACAGCCTTTGGGTGCACAGCTGTCTGAAGCAGACCCAAAGGCCCAGGGATCTAAGAAAACTGCGTATGTGTGTATATAATTTATTTTTCTCTGAAATGGTATAGAGACAAATTAAAATGTTTTCCTGTCACTGAAATTTTTAAAGAAATGCAGTGAACTTTTTTAAAATAGGCTTTTTACACATGTTTGTAAATGTTTTGTCATTTTATTTTGCTAGAAGTTTATAAATGGTATTTTTAAAGTTTACCTACTGTTTGAATTCTCCAGGTCCAATTTGTAAAATTTTATCCCACTTTCCCATTGATAAGACACAAAAAAAAAAAAGAAAATAAGTAAAATTAAAAGGTGAAAATAACTGGTGTTACACCTGAATTCACTTTTGTTTGGGTGTGAGGGTAGTCATGAATGGGGAAACATCCAGCTGCTTTCATTTGGGGATGGGGTGACTTTGTAGTTCCCTGTCTTGCAGGTGGCTCCCGTATTTCTACAGTCCTACTGCAACACGAATGTTTGCTCGTACTCTGCTGGAATTGCCTTTGTGATGGTAGAGACTGTTCAGCCTGTAGTCAGTCTGTGCGAGAGATGCTCTTGTCCTGCAGCCTCTGCTGCAAGTGCAGGTCGTGAAGGTGCATCCAACCTTGTTTTAAACAAGCCAGCTCAAGTACCTGTAGCTGTGGCAACCCTTACCCTAGGGTGGCTTCCTGGTCTCAGGCGCTCGTTTCTTTTTCTCTTACTTGTTTTTCAATACGACTGTTTCCCTGTTGTCTTGGACAGGTTTTATGCCGTATGGTTTGCTGTGTTAACAGTATCCAAGCTGATAGTTTGAAGCTAGCTTGACTTTCCCTACATTTGCCAAGTGGCCTATCAATACTTTGTACAGCAGTCAGAATGCTACTCTTGCTAGATATTGGTAGCGAGTGGCTGGAACATTTTTAGGGTTGAAAACAATATCTGATTGTCTCACATTTCTGAAGCACATTCACTGTTTGTATATTCAAATATTTGAAGACAATGACAGGCAGAGTGCCATCTGTGTTGTTTTCCTTAAGGTATTCACAGAGCTTTAAAACTATTGACTGGAATCTTAACATGATACATTCATGGTATGTTGGTTCTCTGTTGTACATTGGTAATTGCATGAAGTAGTCATGACACTTGGTCAAATGTGAGCAACCGGCAGGTTGGAGCGAGACCTACTCTGTCCTAAGGAACTTTATATTACTTTCTTACATATAGGGCAAAATTAAAAGCCAGGTAAGCCAAGCTAACACCTCACTTCTATCAAAAGGAGACATCCCACTTCCTACTCCTCCCAATGCACGCTCATCCCTTGGTGGTGCTGGCTGCCCATTCCTCCCTCTATCATTTGTGCTGGCTCCATCCCTACTTGATTCCTTCACTGAGCCGATTCAACCTGGCAAGAGAAAAAGAAACAAGTGAATAGCTTTCTGTGAACTTAACAAGCTTCATTGGCTTGGTGTGCAGGCTTCCCCAAGAGGCACTGAAGTACTAGGAAGCAGGAGGAGACTGTGTGCATGGGCTCGGAGGATCTCCCTGTTGCTGACAGCTGGCCTCTAGATCACCACAAGCTGTAATAGGTAGTGTGGGTGGCCAAGCTCAGGGGCTTTGTGTATTGTCCATGGTACGAAGCAGATAAAAGGCTGAAACAGGATTGTGCTGGTACTGCAGAAAACAGACAAAGCAGACCAACGCCTGAAATGTCGATACAAATGTTCTTCTCTTAAAATAACTTTTATTTCTCCTTAAAACTTGTCAGTATACAGTTTTTACTGTGCTGAACAGAGAATATAACAGTGAAAAGGAGAAAACAGGACAACATGTAACTGCAACACCACAAACTGACTTTCAGCATTACTCTTCCTGCATGTGCAGATGTTTTGCCTATTAGCAGGGATAAGTGAAAAGATACCGTTTTTCTTCATTTTTGTCAGGTGCTTGGGTACTAAGTATCTTATTTGATGATAAATCTTAAGATCTGTTATAAGCAATTATGTCCTTGTTTTCTTATTTAGCTTTGATGCCTATACAGTGATTATGGCTGGTTAGTTGTGGCGTAGATCTTGAGAAAAGAGGTTTACAAGGATAATTCCTTTTACGTTTCAGGATTTTTTCCTTGGAGGCTTAGCTTTTCCTGGATTTGTACCTTTACAGTGGTTCCTGAGGTTTTCCAAGTATCGCATTCTCAGTTTTTAAATATCTAGCCTTTAGGAAAAAAGCTTGCTTGATTTATGTAGAGTTTTGCTTCTCTGTGTTGCTGAGGGCATGTGTCTGAGACAATTACAGAGGTTGTTAAAATAAAGAATCTCAGTTGTGTTGATCAAAGAGTAGGAGCAGCTTATGTCTGTTAAAAGATTTCCATGACTGTAGCTTAACGATCTTTGTGAACAGACCTAAAGTTAAAAAGGTTGATTGAAAATGATTGCCAGACTACGGGTTACAGATACAAAATTTCTCTGATTATTGTTTCTTCTGAGACTAATAATAAACCAGTAATTGTTTGTGGTAGTATTTTATTTTCAACATAGTATTAACCAAGAAATGTTAACACTTATGGGGAAAAGCAACCCTTGACACCATGAGAATTAAACTGAAATAGGTACTTAGAGAAATGAAAGGCTTCATATTTGAGGCCTTTTCTTATGCAAGCTTGATTTGAATAGCAGTGATTTGGCAACATGCATACCCTAGTGTGAAGTCCTAAACCTGTAGCTAGAAAACTTAACAGCAGTGACTTCTCAAACAACTAATATTTGAGGTATAGTTAATGACGTAGGTCTGAGACTGGCCCATGCGGTCTAGAATAGACTGCTGTCAAGAAATGTGGCTTAAGAGACATTCTTGATCTTGCCACATGTTGTGGCCACTCAGGCAAGCGTTGAAGTTTATCAAAGACAGGATCTGTGACTCAGTTCCTAGTGTACTAAATGGGGCTGATGATTCCTTCTTGTGTGCTTTAAGTTTAAGTAAGCTGTCAGAGGCAGGGGGTGTCTTGCATCTTGTTAGATGCTTATCAAACCTAAAGCATGATGAGACCTTTTCTCAGTTAGTTCATATGGATGCTACTGTAACAATAACACTGTAATAAATAATAATAAAGTCCTGTCTCATCTTCTGAAATCTGCTTCTCATACATGCTTCTAGAAAATGAGAGCCTTAAAAATCATTCACCTAGAGAAATGAGAACACAATGCTAATCACATCAAAACAATCTGAAATCCAGTGTTGCTTTCATTATCCTAAAGTCAGCAATACGCTATCCTCATTGTTCCTTTGTATAATGGAATTTATTGAGGCTATTCATCCTTCAGCACACACTGCAGAAGTGCACTTTGTAAAGCTGAGAAAGCTGTAGAGTTAATAGTGTAATAATTCAGCAAGAAAAACTGATTTGCAAGTGACCCATGTATCAGGCTGTCAATGGTGCTTAAAGGTAGTTCATAAATTCTTGACAAAGGTGTGGGCTTTTGGAACCACCCTTTTTTAGGAATAAAGTGGCCTTGTAAGAGTCGGTCATGGGAGCTTAATGGAGAATGTTATTTTTGCATGTAATTTACACACCACTAGAGGAGGAGGGAGGGAAAACAGCATTTTGTGATCAAGAACTACACAAAACACTACACCTCTAAGGACCAAGCAGTTTTACTTGAACCTGGTCTGTGTCAGAGATGCTGCAATATTCCTTCTGCCTCCTACCAGTTCCCAGGGGATCTTGAGCAATCAGTTTTTCACGCTCATCGTTCTTTAGGTCATACTTGGGTATATAACTGCCACCTGGATGTGACATGAGGCCACAATTTTTTTTTCTGTTTGTGAGGACCTTGTTAGGTCAGTAGTGTGAAGAAAAAGCTGTCTCTCTGCCTGCTAATACCATGTTCAAATAAAAAATTATCTGGAAACTAGAATTTGCCATAATGGAAATTATCTATAAATGCTTATGTTGCTGTGCAATTTCTAGGTACTTACTCTAAAGCAGGTTATGCTTTCAGTGCTTGCTGTGAGACTAAAAACAGCAAAACAAAAGAACCCTAAAGCCTGTAGCTTTGATGAAACAGCTTCTGTCCTGCTGTTCTCCTGGCACAGGACCCCCTCTGATGTTTATGGGTGGGAGAAGGGGCTTGTCCCTGCTTTGGCATGGCAGAGAATGTCCTTACCATATTGTTTTGCAAGTACTTTTAAAAAAATTATATGTGCAAGTGTCTGCCCGTGTATACGTGCACATATGTTTGTATTTGTGTGTGTGAGCCCCATCCTGCCCTGCAATCTCTTTGGAGTGTGACTCTTGTGCCTCAGTCGAGCTCCGTGGGGCTAGCTTGCTAGCTTTGTAAATGCTTGTCTGAGGATCTCAAGATTGCTTTCTTAGTGGTTTTGTGGTTTCTGGCCCATCTGAAGGGCCTGGCTCTTAGGGGAGAGGTCAGCGCTCTTTTGCGGGAATCCCTGGGTAAAGAGAGTCTGGTCTCTGCTGTGGTGGGAGGCATCCCAGGAGGCAGACTGGTGTGCTGGAGAGGGGCAGAGGCAGGGAGAGACTTTTTTCTTCCCTGATGTACTGCCCCAATGCCAGATCCCAATTTTGAGATTGGACTCATCAGACGTGCGTGTTACCTTCCTTGTGAAGATGTGGGTTTTCAGATCTTTGATACTACAAGAAGCTTTGGCTGAGGATTTTTTGCGCTACCCCATTGCTGCGTACCTGCCATGCTGCACAGGTAGGGCTTAACCAAAGAGCTCAGGGCACCTGCTCGACAGGGACCTGCTGAGTACACAAGAGGAAAGGAGGGCTGAGAGAGTGCTCTCGGGTCTAAAATGGGACTCAGTGTTGCAGTAAAACAAAATTTACAGTATATTGTGGGTTGTAACCTGCTGAGCTAAGGAGTTGTAACCATAGAGAGGTGTGAGGCGTGCTGAACACACACAGTCACCAGTGAAAATCAACACCATGGAAGATGCCAAAAGAAGATAGGTACATATCTTCTAGTTACTACAGGGGTGCAAGACACAACCCTGGAACTATATCCAGTTACACCACAGAAGGCCATAGAGTCTGTAGAAGGAATTTTCTTGGCAAGCGCCGTATGATGACAAAGGCTTTCATGAGGTTGGAGTGGGATTTTTTTGTTTTGTTGTTGCTTTGGGTTTGTGGTTTGCTGCCTTTTTTTTTTATTTTTAATGGGTAGTAGAATGCTGTAGAATGTTACCCATGAATAGACTTAATTAGAGAAACTTTCTTTCTTCACCAGCAAACATTACTAACAGAAATACATCTCCAAGAGGCAAAAAAAAAAAAAGCATGCCTACAAAAGGAAATTATGTATATAATAAACCAGTTTGCTGTTTGGTTGAATGAAACAAAACACAGTTTGTGAACTTTGAGATGATTCATAGTGCTGCCTCAGTAAAATCCCCAAACAAAATTAAATTGCGTTTGGCACGCTGGTTGTGCTCTGTAATTTCTTTAAAAATATAATTGATTGAAGAAGATTCAATGGAAAAGCAGTGACTTAGGTGGGATTCTCTCTCTCAAGCTGGCTGAATAATGGGTATTTTGTCTCACTGGAAAACCTAAAAGCTGGGGCGGAGGGAAGGGGTGTTGAGAGTGAAAAGAAAGGGAGGGGTGATTGAGCTGAAGCAAGCATAACATGAGAGTTGTATTGCTGGAAAAGAAAAAGAAAAAAGGAATGTTCATTTGATGTCACATTTTTAATAATTTTGCTTTTTCAAACTCTGTTTTCTCTCAACAAACAAGTTAGCGCTTCTCAAAGAAATATTTGGGTTTTGAATAATCAAAATCTTTTCAATATTTCATATTTTTTCCTCCCCCTTTTTTGGGGGGGGGACTGAATTATCCACCTGAATTAGCAAACAATGTAGGATTTGGTGATTAGGGCTTTTTTTAAAAAAAAAAAAAAAAAAATTTATTCAGATCTAATCTTTGTGCCCACACCAGTATCATTGTACTATTTAAAATGTTGGGAGCTCCATGTGGAGGCTCAAAAAAGGACTCCAGAATCTTCCTGAGGAAGCTTTCCTACATGTTGGTGCCATTGCAGGCAATCACAGACTGTTTCCTAAGAGACTTTGTGTGTCCCCCAGGCAGGGTGACGTGGGTGCCTAAGCACACAGGGATGGGGCAGAGCTCTCCTGAGGCTGGACAGGACGGGTGGGGAGTTGCCATACACCCATCGTATTGCACCTGGCTTTTTGCAGTCTCCGTAACTGACCATATCAGGGATGGCACAGAGCTGCCATTATTCACATAGCTCCTTAACTGCTTGAGGGTATGAAGTTTTATGTCACGTGTTTTCAAAGTGCAACACAAAATCATCTGCGGTGTTAGCTGCAAACCATTCAGCAGCTATAATTGCAGTTACGTTGAAAGGCTTTCTTGATGATATGAAACATACTGAAATATATAAAAGAGAGCAGGAACAAGGGAAATCATATAATACTGTGAAATTTTTGCATAAAAGTTGGTCACAGTAGTGAAATGAAAAATTCTGTTTGCAGCCATTATTTAATCACCAGCTCAGACCATTTAAAGACAAACATCATTGCTTGCATCAGGGACAACTTTATTATCTAACTGCCTCTAAAGCTGCTAAGGATTTTTCTGTTGACTCCATTGGGAACTGTTGTAAAACCCCGTAATGATGAGTCTACATGAGAAGGAAGCGTACAAATTCTTTATAATGCTGTAGTATAAGGAAATGTGTATCACAAACCAGCTACCCACTTATATAAGCTGTGCAATGTGTATAGGGTGGTATTCTTTTTATAAAAAAAAAAGTTTGCAAAAGGGTATGGGTGATATATGATGAAGTCCTTATGTGCCACCAAAGCAATTATGAAATGGAAATGTTTATACAGGCCTTCACAGGGGCATTCATACAGCCCCCTCATAGGTACAATATAAACTGACTTAAAAGATTACAGCTTCTAATAAAAACTAGGCATCAACATCCTGAACTACTCAAAGTTTTTCTTGTACCGGTTCCCAAGGATTTGTTTCATTTCTGTCTGTTGAGGACACCTTTGCTTGAAACACAGGACAAATGCTAAGCTGACCAGAAAATACAGCCATCTTCCAAGAAGAGAGTTACTTTTTCAATAACAAACTGACTTGGAAATTGATTATAAATCTAAAAGAAATTACTTAGTTATGAACTTGAGTTAAAGCACATTGCAGTGTAGTTTGGCTTTAAATAGGTGGCAATATGTATCCATTACTCTGTTCAATATGCTAATGGAAAACAAGGTCAGAATAATAAAGGATCTAATGAACAAAAAACCTTGAGAAACAGTATCTGATCTATGTTTAGCTTTCTTAATTACAGGATAGCAGTGGTGAAACGCAGGCTGTCATCAGATAACGTTTCATTTAGCAGAAAACTGAGAACTGGAAGCCCTATAGCTCTAGAAATTTATGCCAGAATTCTGCAGAAGTAAAAAGGCTGTACAAAACAAAATACTGTATATGAGACTTGAGGTCACAGGAGTTGTATTGTCCACCTGTAATAGTAGTCTGTTGCTGCAAAACTCAATAATCAAGTCCCCATAGATGGCCTTCGCAGGTTTACAAGGTTGATTTACTAGATGAACACATAGTAATGAAGAGTAAGGATACTACCATTTTCCAAAAAGGAGCGATCAGAGATGTAGCATGTGGTGTTCCAAAAAGAAAATCCCAGGAGTGACTGCAATGGATTGAGACAATCTCCATGGTGTGACACTGTCAGAATGAGCTGATATATCATGTATGTCTCTTGCAGTCATCACATGGGTGGCTCAGAGCATGTGTCTTATCACCAATCAAAAAAGACTTTAGGAAAATCCAAGGAAAATCAGCCTAGCCAAGCAATGGGGTAAGTGAGGATGTTAGAAATAAGGCAACAGCCTTTAAAAAATTAAAGTACCCGAAAACAGAAAGGATGATAAACTAACCTAACTTAGATTGAACTAAATGATCTGCAGTGGTCTCTTCCTACCTAGAGTTTTCTTTGCTTCTATGAAATGCAAGTACAGTGTAGCAGGCCAAAACCCCAAACAAACAAACGGCAACAGCAACAAAATAAACAAAACCTCAAAATCTAGAAATGGTATAGAAAAAGTTGTGTTTCTTTTAGAAACACAAACAGGATTATGAAGCCTAATGCAAAGGCATAGGAGAAAAACTTTTTTTGCACATCATCTCTACAGAGAAGATTCAGGAGGTACCAATGCTGGAAGTATATTTAAAGGGATCATGTGAGTTGGTAGTCCTCAAAGAGAAATGCTGGTCAATGAGATTGCCGTACAAATGCTGGAGTATGTGATAAGAAATTATCAGGAGCAGATATTACCACACAAAATTTCTGGAGGATTTTTTCCAGTGAAATTGCTGCCTTTATACCCGACAATGGGAAGGGTTGTGTGTTCAATCGCATTTTAAAAAGGATTCCAGAGGAAAGTCAGAACACTAATGGCATGAAGCTAATGTCTGCTGTGGGGGGGGAAAGGATAGAAACAATAATACAAAATAGAATGAATGGACACACAGATGAATACGATATTTTGGGAAGAAGTCAGCACTGTTCTGAAGGAAGGTCAAGCCTCACAAATCATTGCAGTTCTCTGAAGGAGTAGCTAAGCAGGTGGGTAATATAAAGTCTGCTGATATATAATCAGTTTGGGTGTTTGACAAGGTCCCTTGCCAGTATTTTTAAGGAAACTTAGCCACTGTGTATTTGTTGAAGGAATGAATAACCAGGCAGGGATCAAAAGAAATGGTCAGGAGATAAACAGTGTGATGAGAAAGTTTGCTTATGAGATCAAGTTATTCGAGGTAATAATGAGGAGGACCTGAATGTGAACATGAGATAAAATATCTCATGATACTGAGTGACTGGGTGATAAAATGTCCAACGAAACTGAACGTAAATAAAATGCAAAATAATACACATGAGAAAGACTAATACCTTGTAGTGCTTGTTTCTGATTTGAACATGAGCACTAACACATAAGTTTATAGTTGATAGTTCAGAGAAAATGCCAGAGTTGTGCTCAGTAATGATCACAATACATAGGAATATTAAAGATTATTATGGTGGGAGTAGAAAACAGAATGAAGAAATGTCATTGTGTTACCACACTTACCTGTGATACACATGCATTGCCTAACATGCACAGTTTTGGTGAAACTGCGTCAGAAAGGTGTAGTAAAATTAGAAGGGGTACAGATGGAGGTAGCAAGTGTGATAAAAGATGGAGTATATTCCGTGTGGAAAATGACTAAATTGATTCTTCAGCCTAGAAAATGGTTTTATGTTCTGTAGCTGAGAGGTGGATTTGAGACAGGGTAGAGAAAACCTGACCCTCAGGTGATTCCTCAACCTATTCAACACAGCATTCCCGGGAAATTTGCACACCTGGTTCAGTATTACCTCTGAGTCAGTGGTTTGCAAAGTGATGTTATAGGCTGAGGGGATGTGGAGAAGTGTCAGAAGTGGGAAGAAGGGAGTAGTAGTGTAAGAGGGATTGGATGAATGAAAAATTGTCTCCAGTTTCATGGCCAACTTCTTCTGTTGTTTGAAATGATCAGCAGGATGTCACATCTCTATGCCTGCAGCACTTGCAAAATGTGCTCATCTGTAGAAATAAACAAAAGATAAAATCAGTCTGCTTTGGGTTCTTGGGACTAGTCCTTTGTTTCCTCCTGCTACCCCAAGTGAGCGCTGTGGGGTGCTAGGCAGCAGTGTGGGTTTAAGGAAGTGGCAGCCTGGGGCAGCTGTGCATCTTCTTTTTAAAAGAAACAGAGTTTTAGGAGTTATTAGTTTCTGAAGGCTCTGAAGATACATTAAATTTGCTTTGCACAGGCAAAGCCTTATCTGCTTCCCCAAGAGTATCCCTGATTAATACTGTTTTGTTTTGAAATCCCTATAGTGGGGAGAGGCAGGTTTCTGTTTTGGAGCACAAGTGTCAGCGTGTCTCTGATCCTGCTGCTTTTTTACTTAATGGAAAGAAAGGTTCAACCTAGTAACAGCAGAGCTAAGTAAGAGGGCTTTGTGCTGTACTTTCCTGCGCCTGTTAAAGCTGCAAATAGAGTTTAGAGGGAAAATGTATTAATTTTCCTTTCTTAGCATGAAGCTTTCTTTTTCTTGCATAATAATGGTGCAAGCCTGACTTCCCCTATCATTTAAAACAGGCAATGACCTTTTTGTGCTTTGGGGTGCAGGGGTACCTCTTGTACTGTTTCATTCCTCCTTGAAGAGGAATAGTGAAGAACTGGACTGCAGCTGAGACATACTGAACCTGCGAGTTTATGGTTCCATCATGGGAAGGAAACAAAGGTGTCATCTGTTCATATCATTCTTTTATGTCCTTCAACCGGAGCACAGTCTCAGCACGTAGAAATGGTAGCTGTGCATTGTATGTAGGCACAGAGCTTTCACAGCTGAGTTCCTGTTTCCCTGTAAAGGGAATAATTTCTTAGACTATTTCTGTAAGATTTTGACAAATTTGGGCTTGTGTCTCTAGTGCCCACAGAGGTTACTGCTGCTTAGCTCATTTTTTCTGTCTCAGTGCTTTGGTCAAATTACTCAGTGTTTTTACTGTGTCAGTATGAGTTACAATTTTTGCCTCATTAAAATGATACCATTCTCTCACATACACAATGGTGATTCCTATGTGGGATAAACATTCTGTGCCAGTCCCCACCTACATGTTCCATTTTGAAGACGCACCTTTGTCTCCTCTGCCCTGCTACTCCTTGCTCTCAGGAGGAGCTGCTATTTGTGTGTCTCTCCTTGATGGTGGCCATAGAACGATGTGCCCATGATGAGGCTGCTGAAGCTCTGGAGGTGTTGTCTGCAGCGCTGGGCATCAGTGCAGTGTTGCATTGTACTTCCCTGTTGGTCTCTTTCTATCAGTTGTCTCATACCTTATACCATTTCTAGAGCAAAGATTGGATTTTAAAGGGAGTTTTAGTCTTTGTTTGCATAGCAACTGATGCTACAGAGCAGGGTGCTAATGAGAACGGTATTAAAACGGCCATAGTATGATGCAAGTCCTGTGGACTTTACTGGGAATGTTGCCTGGAGATTTAGCCATTGAACTGACAGTGCCTTCCTAGCTGTTTTGAATTGTGCTTAGTTAAATGTAACTTGTTAACTGAAGAAACGAGCGAAATGCTTAATGAGATTGAAATGGGTAATAAACTGTCCCCAAAAAGGAGCTTGAAAAGGGTTGAGGAAAAATGACCCTCCAGCCAGCATGAAAGACTGCATCAGGCAGCCTGACATCCAGCAAGCACAGAGGTCTTCATCTGTCCTGAACACAAACATGGGAATGCATCAAAACCATGTAACTGCAAATAGTGAAACCACATGCAACTGAAACATACTTACACTAGAAGTTTTCTGGATCAGGAACTGTGGTCTCCTGCCATGTACTATCATTGTATGAAACAGACATCTGCCACTGGGCAAACTGTAGCTGTGGGGTTTTTGGCTACTGAGATGCTATGAAAATGCCATCTGGGAAGCGTGAAATTAGATGTCTTTGCCAAGTTATTATTAGAGTAACTATATTAAAACAGCATCAGTATCAATTTTTGTCTTTCAGTACTATTTATGTTGAGCTGGCCTTATTATCCCCATAAACTTTGTTATCCTTAGAAGAGTACAGAAAATGCCAGGAGAATTGGGTATGATCTACGCTATTTACCAAGATATTAATCTTCAAAATCTGTTACAATGTAATGGTCCAGGATTTATTCTCACAGACTCATGCCCGCGTCAGTCTAGACATACCAACATTTGGAGAAGGGGATGGACAGTAGGAAGCATAGTATGTGTCATTCTGTGCATAAATGCGATCCCGTTTGCTCTTCTGCAGCATCAGATGGTTTCCTGAGACTTCTGTGACAGAAACATTTCCAGGGAAGCTGGAAGCTTCATTGTACCACTGCCTGAGAATTCAGAGTTTTCAATGCGTACAGTTGAAAATTGTCAATAATCAGCAAAAGCTGATTGTTATGCTAGTTACTATGTATAAACCACCTGATGGAATGTTGAATGGGATAAAATTATTGTTTCTAGCAAAACTTTAATAACTTTGGAGTAGAGAAAGCAAATGTGTGTGTGTGTGTGTAAGGGCTGTTAATACTAACCAGTGCATGGTTGAGTCTCCTTTGAGATTTGCTGTGTCACTGGGGGTATAACCTAGTGAAACGATTCAGCCTGGAGAGAGGGGAATAGCTTTCCCCTTCACTGTCCAGAAGGTAACCACGTGTAAAATGGCAGTGTCTTTTTAAATGTTGGCTGTTAGAAGTCTTTACAATCTCTTATGGAGTTTTAAAATCCTTTTATGGAATGATTTTCTAGTGAACTGTATTAACTATCCCAAGAAGTTAATGACTTGCCTAACAATGAAATTTTTGAACAAAAATAGAACATTATTATGCCATAACTCTTCTGGATGTGCAGGGAACATTGGGAGCTTCTCTGCCTGGGCTGGACTTCCGAATTTTCTGAGAGACAGCTGGATATGCTGTGGATTCCTCAGTACCAAGCAGCAGAGTCCCTGGTGGTAGAGAGAACTACCAGATGTTCTCAAGAAAGCCTATAAATGAGTTACAACTGCAGGTTTCTTTTTTAACAGTGCATCAACCAAAGTCACTCTTTATTCTTGAGTGTCTCTGCTTTTGCTGGAATGTACTGGTTGCATTTAAATGCCTGTTTTGGTTGTGTCCCGACCCCATCTCCCCCCCCCAAGTTTTTCAGTTGCCCACTACCAGCTTCTTTAGAACAGTGAGGTAGAAAGGTTTATTTTCAAAATTGTTTTAATTTGGTTGGTGCCAGGAATACCTAAAAATGTCAAAGCAAAACCAAGCCAATTATTAAAATTGGTTTTATAAAGGCAACTAGGTTTAATTTATCTTTCAACTGTTAACCAAGTGACCAATCCAGAGAAATACAAATCTCAAATTTCATTAAACTTTAAAACAAAATAAAAATTCATTTTAAATTTAGAAATTCAAAGTTACAGTAATTCTCTGTAATGATTTATGAAAGTAATTCAGAGTAGCATTCTGGCTCTCACCAGTGCAAGTTCTGCATATGTAGGAGGGCTCACCATCAAAATTTTGCAATTGAAATTGATTTTGAAATAAAGAGAATGTTTTTATTAGTAGTTTATCCCCTATAAAGGGCAGTTACATAAAGAAATGATGAAATGTGATAATATTTAAAGAACATCACACTGATGTGCCAAGGCTTATAAAATTATAACATGGTTAGATTAAATACATTGAAAGAACATGTATCGTGGAAGTTTCTTCAAGAGCAATGAAAATTAAGAGCAGCAATTTAAAATTCTGAAAAGTCAGAGTGGTTATGTTGAACTGAAGTAGGTTAATACTCAAAATCATTGGCAACATCTAGTAATTATATTTAGGGAAATAGTATTGTATAACTTAATGCAAATTCAGTGAAAAGAATCTACCTTGCTAACATCACAATTCAACTTTATCTAGAGATCCTAGACAAAATAATCAGAATAAAAACTGGTAACAAATGTAGATACTATACTTGAAATTAGTTAACTGCTATTAAGGAGAAAAAAAAATCCCTCAGAGCTTCTCTTCATAATACTTCTAAAAGCAGATGAGGCATATGCTTATCTATAAGCATATGTGGCTGATAGAGATCAAGGTTATGCATGTACACGTGCCTAGCTGAGGGTTGTTGTGGTAACTGTATGAATAAAAAAAATGAGGGTACAATAATCACATTATAATTTTCAAAATAACCCTGTGTAATCTGGTGTGATAGAACTTTAAGAAAATAAATTGTTGAGAGGTATTAAACCAGATCGATAGTGTCATGTATATGATTTTCAGATTGAAAGAACTAGAAAGAAACAATCAAAGCAGCTTCATTAGGATACCATGAAGTGTTTATACTATTTATTGAGTTAGTCTCTCTTTCCATCTATATTTCCATTTCTGGTTAAACTGAAGGTTGCCTGACCTGAGTCATGTGAACCATCCTTTCCCAATTTTATAATAACATGTAATTGATACTGAAGTTTTCCTTAGAACGTCTTGTGAAACTGAGCTCTTATACAGATTGTGCTGTTTACTACTTGACTGCCCTTTTGGGATTGTCTGTTTTTATGGGAGGTAGAAGAAGAAAGTAAAAGAGAGAAATTGAAATTTTACGATTGTTTCTCACAGATCTATTGCAAAAAGAATCTGAGGGTGCGGGGAGAAGGAAGGTGGGGAAGACTACCTTTGGTTTTCTCTACATCAGCTCAGCAAGTTTCCCAGCTTAGAACAACCTTAGAATCCTCTCCAAAAGGATTTGCAGTGGGGATGGTTGACCTTTTGGGACCTGTTTTACCTCAAATCAGGACATACTTGAGGATGACTGCAAAGTTAACTGTCCTTATCACTGTAGATGTAGATGACAAAAAAGGTTGTCAAAGGTAAGTCACATACAGTGACATACGTTCAGTGTAAGCCTGGGAAGGGAGAATACACAGGAAAATAAAGTATCCACAGCGCACAGTATTAAGACTAATTCTAATGTTTATTAGTTTCCTGTGCTAAGTTACCACTCCAAAGTAAAAATTAAGGATGGTACTTGAACATATGTGTCATTCACTTATACATAGAATATTTCTGTAAGTAAAAGTATACAGCACATTCAAAACTGGTGAGGCAAAGAATTCTGAAGTATATAGGAAACGTACTGAATGGGATGGAACAGATTAAGGCAAGGAATTACCAGCCATTTTAATGCTCATCTGTGAGTAGGGAACATCTTAATACAAGTCTTAAAGTGTTTTTTTCCCTTTCTGAAATGTACACAAATGTTCAAAAGTGTATGCTGATACAGTAGGTATTTGTAGCTTCATATGCTGTGCTCAGCAAGACAGTTATGATCTCAGTGTTAATTTACGTAGACACTAAATGCAATATGAAGTATTTCAGTGTTCAAACTTAGGCATCTTGCTGAATGCTTAAACCGGCTGGACATCTGCGAAGCTGACATGAGTCTAGAGTAGTAAAACATCAAAGTACCCCTCACAGTGACCTGGGGATGTTGGTTTCTTCAGAGAAGAGCGTGGTCCCACTAAATGGCAATTCAGGAAAGCATGGATAGATTTCTAGGCACTGCAGTTGCGATTAAACTTTGCTGCCTTGTGAATGATGAGCTGGAGCCAGACTGTGACTGCCAGGAACGGCACTGAATCAACAGTTAATCTGCCTGGTAAGAATTCTAGAATTCAATCCACTTCTTGATTTTAGGAAGAGTCTTAAAAAAATCTTAAGCCTACTTTGCATAGGTAGTTCCTGCATTAATGAACCCTAATATTATTAGGTATTGACATCTCAGTAATATTTAAAATACCTTAAATTTGCCAGTTTGTCTGTTTCTAATGATTAAATGCTGTTGGCATAGAAATCTGAATTTATAAGATCTTAGTGTTCTCAATGTTCTAGCAAACCCATAACTTGAAGACCAAATTCTGAATTATATTTCAAACAAGTAGGAAGACTTTTCTGTGAAATCTTTCACCACTAAATACTGATTTTTTTCTATTTTGCTAGGTGCTTATGGAGATTTGTATAATATCTTTTACAGGTAGTTACAGGCATGTCCTTTCTTACTTTTGATGATATCATCTCGCTCTCTGTGAGGCACAAATGTTGCTTTAGGTTTTCTAAATTGTCTTAGAGTTGGAATTCTATCCTGAAGGTCTGACACTAAGATTTTTTTTTTTTCTATAAAAGGCTCTGAATTAGGCTATTTCTCTCAGACTGATGAAATAACTCACTTGTAAGAAGTAAGTAGGCATGTCTGAATCAGTGAGGAAAGACAAACGTGTTTGTTAGCTGCTAATGTTTTCATGAAACCTGAAATCTAGATGTACTACAGATCTGAGCAAGTAGGGAATTTCTGAAACACTTCGATGGATCCTTAGGCCCAGGTGTTCCTTTTAAGTACATTATTTTTACAGTGAACTGCACCAAGGAGATATTCCAGTCCCAGATGTAATCAATACCTTTACAGACCTTTTTATTGGACAATCCAGTCTTTGACTTCTGGTGATGACTTTCATAATTGCATGATTCAGTTGTGTCTGCCCATTTTCTGCCTGCCAGGGAAGCTGCACTTGACTTCAGAGAGGTTTCAATTTTCCCTGTTAAAATTCTTGTTCTTTATTGAAATTGGTTCAATAATACAGATATATAAGGTGTCAAAATAGGAACTTTATGTAGCAAAAAGGGAGAGGAAGAGATTAATTTCTGCTTATAGTATAAAATAATTGGAATTTTATAGGGCAAGTATTTTTTGGAAAGTAATAAAGATGATTCATATAGTTGATAAAAATCTGTCACTCAGGGTGCAGGAAAAATTACACTAAATTCAGATTATAATATTTAGAGCACATTCCATTTCAGATCATACCTAAATTATAAAAAATGTTTATGATATCATTAGAAAATCTAAAATATCTACTTTACATTTTCTTTATTCAAATATCCATGTCTAAATAAAAGACTCTAAAATACAATAAGCCTCAAAAGTGAGCTTTTTATAAAGAAGATGTATTTCAAAACAAATCTTACTGTCTCTCATATCTCTCTCAGAACTAAATAGTTCTAGTTCTTCCAATCTCTCTTCTTTCATCCTTTTCTAGACAGGCTGTAGCTTCCCTCGGCCTTCAGTTTATTACTTTTTTGTTCTGATGCAAAGGAATTCCCAGTGAAAGAGAACAGATACTTTGCCTGTATAATAGCATAGGCTGCCCATCTCTCAGTACTCTCCAGGTGAGTTTTAATTTTGGAAAAAGTACAGCTTTGCTCATTTATCACTAGTTTCCAGGCCTGTTGAACACCTACACAATGACCTGATCTATTGTTAATTTTTCTTTTGACTAACTTTGTACTTGTGGTTTTGTTAAGTAAAATCAGAGATGCTGATGCTGCACGTTTCTAACATTAAGCTCAATATCCAGGAACGGTGCTGAAAGGTTATCAGTCAAAAATTGACATTAAATTGTTTAGGTCAGACCTTTAGGTTTTTGTTTAAACTTGCAACACCTGATTCAGTAGTAAATTAAATAGAAATTTTTTTTCTAACTCAAAGTTAAGTAAGTTCTTAAATGCATTACTGATTTGGGACCTATAAGGCAAACGTTATATCACTGGCTGTTATTAACACTACCTCATAAAACTTACCAAATTGGTAAAAGCTGCACTTCAGATATAATAATAATAATACTTTGAATACTTTGAATAATACTTCAAAATTCTAATTAAAAAAAAAAAAAACAACTTTACGATATTTTAAGAACTTGCTCCAATAGTGCTAAGGCATTGTTAAACATTGGGCATAGTAAATTTCTGCCCTTTTATTCAGTCTCTGAGTAAGCAGGCCTGAGTGTAATACATAAAGAACGAGTGGCTGGTGATCAGTAGCTGTTGATTGATCTTCACTAGGGCAGAAGAAGAAAGATTCAAATTAGGACTGAAAACTATCTGCATGAACAGAAATCTCTTGCCTGTTAGAGACTGTTGCTATCATTGGTTCTAAGAGCCAGAATCCCTCAAGCCATAGTCACCCGTCAGCAAGAAACTGCATTCCTAACCCTGTAGGGTGCCCTTCAGATGACAATAAAGGAGTAAATTATAGTAGTGGACTCGGAAGACACCAATTATGGGCAAATATTTTACATATTCAAATAGCTTACAACTAAACATGCACTGTTCAGACCTCTGGCTTTATTTCTGGCTGGATTTTGGAAATGGGATAGAAATTTTGAATGATTGGTGGTCTACAATTTGCATAAAATGTTCATGTTGTCCTTATTTTCTCCATTTTAAAATTGCTTAATTTTAATTTTGATACTCTCTCTTCAGGCAGAAGTGAGCATGGTTTTTAGTAGATAGTTTAAGTTGACTTATTAATTTGTTGTGGGTTGTTATATCACAGCCCATAAATCTGCAGTTGCTTTTCAGCATTTTTCTGATTTTATTCAAACTATGTTTTAAATTTAGAAAAAATCCCCCAACATTGGCTGTTTTTCGTGGCTGGCCTGACTTTCGTAAAAATGCTTGTTTTCCCTTTTGTAACCTTTTTCCCCAATCACAAGTGCTAGAAAATAGGTTTAGATGTTAGAAAAAAAAATTGCAAGTTGATACTTCATTTTCATAATTTCCAGAAAATAATTGGAGGATTTCAGTTATTTTACGATCATTTTGATTGCCATATACTTAAATTTTCAATGATGTTTGTTAGATGGGACTGTCAATTTACTGTCATCTTTTCCACAAGCAGTAACAAAGATGTTAAGAGCTCTTTTTACTTGTCAGTTGAAAAGGCAAGAGTCTATTCTTTTCAGCACCAAAAAAAAAAAAAGTGTTTTTTTTTCCCACCACGTATAAGGTATTTGGGTTTTTCCCCTCAGTCTTATGTAACGGATAAATCCAAAGAGACTTGGGCCAAACTTTTAAATAACATTTTGCTACACAGGAAATGTCAAAGCAGAGCGAGACAGATTCAGAACGTTATAGTCATGTGAAAGCTGTGTGACATTGAGTCTCTTGGCACTTTGTACTGTTAAAAAAGAATGGAAGAGAGACTTTGTCAGGAATAGGTTTCTTCTCAAACATACAATTAAAAGTTTGAGGAAGGGCAGTGAAACAGGAGATAGAGTGGAGAGAAGACTATTAGAGTAGAGGAGGATTAGGCAGAAGAATATTATGGTGGACTAAGTGAAGAAAAAAAGCATTTGTTTTTTATATGCTGAATTCACACTGTGTGACTCAATAGACTCTTTACAACAGATGTAAATTTAATTCACAAGGTGGTAACTGGTAGACAAAGGACATCTGTACAGCGGGGAAGAAGTTATTTTACTCATCCCAGTTTAAAAAGATGACAGCTTCTAGCTCCACATAGCTCTCATTTAATTAGTGTTTTGTTTAGGTTTGGGTTTTTTCCTAGAGTAAAGCTCTATTACAGTATAAAGGGGAGTATTGGTGGTGTTCTTTTGACACATGTACAGCGAAATTAGTTGCTACTGTGTCTAGTGTTGTGGTCAACATTAAGTTTCTTGCTGATACCCTGTGGTTTTAATTTAAGATTGTTTGGAGGGTTTTTTTTTTCCTAAAGCAAATTGTGCCTGTTCCAGACTTCTCCAGAGAACAGTTTTTCTGGGTGGCAGACAAGCTTGTGGACCTGGGTAAAAGACAAGTTCCTGGTGGAGTTGTCTACCAAATCTAAAACACTGTTCAGGAGTACAGGAAGGTAGAAGTGACCTTTAACTTTGAGATGTAGAACCATTTGCAGAAATGTAGCCAGGCCAGCTCTGCTTGCTCAAAATGTAGCCTGAAGTTTTCTCTCTTCTGTGTGTGAAGGCAGCTGAATATGGTTTTGTTCTCATAACCTGTGAGTCACCTATTGAAATACTCTTACTATTTCAGTTTGCAAAAGGTTGCAGGCAAGATAGGGTCACAGCATAGTTCCAGTTGGAAGAGACCTCAGAAGGGCTCTAGTCCAACCTCCTGCTTAAAGAAGTCAGCTCTGGGGTCAGACCAGGTTGCTCAAGGCTTTATTCAGTCACATCTTGGAAACCTCCAAGGATGGAGATGGCACAACCTCTCTGGGCAACCTGGTGCACTGCTTGGGCTTTCCTCATGGGGGGGAAAATAGGTCTTGTAAGACTGTTCCTCCAGCCTATACAGATTCTTCTTGATGGTAGCCTTGCCCTCAAGTATATTAACTGTTGCCCTCATTTTGGCGTTATCTGCAAATTTGAAAAGTGTTCACTCTGCCACTTCTTCTGTGGCATTGATAAGGACAAAACAGGTGTCAGGATTGATCCCTGCAGTGCTTCACTTGTCGCAGGCATCCAAGTAGAGTATAGCCTATTTACCGTCACCTTCTGAGCCTGCTCATCCAGACATTTTTTTCAAGCAATCCTTCCAGACTGTAATGACCTAACAAGAATAATGTGGGAGATGGTGTTGAAAGCCTTGTCAAAGTAAATGATATCTATTGCTCTTTCCTCATCCACAAATGTGGTCATTTTATCATAGAAGGCAATCGGGTTGGTTAGGCATGATTTATCCTCAATAAATCTATGCTGACTGTTCCCAATCACCTTATTCTCCTTTATGTGCCCAAAAATACATTAAAAGAGGACTGACTCCCTGATTTTCTGGGTGACTTAGGTTGTCTGGCCTGTAGTTCTCATCGACCTTTTGACTTTTTTTTGAAGGTGCATTCTCCAGTTATTGGGTATCTTTCCTGGTCTCCATAAGTTTCTAAAGATGACAGAGAATGGTCTTTCAAGGACGCACCCAGTTTTCTCCACACCCTCAGATGCAACTTGTTGGATGCCAATGACTTGTAAGGATCAATCTCTCCCAAGTAATTTCTACCTCAGTCCACATATGTTACTTGATAGTTCATCTTTTCTTTGAACCATTTAACTAAGTGCAGAGGCCTTTTTGGAGGAGACAAAGGTAAAGGTGGTGTTGAGTAGCTCAGCTTCATCTGTGTCTGCTGTCACTAAGTCACCCGCCTCGTTCACCAGCAGGGCCACGTTTACCTTGTTCAGCTTTTTGCCGCTAATGGAGCAGTAGGACACGTGTGGCTCGGGTCAGCCTATGCATAAAAATTCTTGGGTTTTTGCTTTCAACATGTAGGCTGGTAGAGGCTGTGCAGACCTTTCATCTGATCTGCTCTGCTGATGTTAAGTAGTCGTGGCCTCCTATAAATGCCCAGACATTTGGATACGTTGCTGGCTCTCACACAAAGAACTTAGTGCGCAAGAAGCACTGCGAGAGACTGAGGGCTGGAGTTTGTAAACTTAGCTTTTTTTTTTTCTGCTTGTTTTTTTNTGCTTTTTTTTTTTTTTTTTTTTTTCCAGGTGACCAATAAGGAGCTTTGTGTTGTGTCAAAATAGGCTTTGGTCTTTTGCCTTTATCTCTAGCCTGAATAGGGTTCTTCAGAGCATTCTGAGAAATTTCCGTATCACTTGGTTATTCCCTTTGCTCTTCAGGTTGTGAATATGAACTCAGAAAAGCCCAGATATTGTGCAGCCTGGCTTTTGGCTTGCCTCCCAAGGGGATGCCACTGGGTTTCTCATGAACAATGGACTTACACTGAAGATGTTTGAACTCCCAGTATGTACTGGATGGAAGTGATGCACTGGTATCTCCAGCAGATACTAAGTAGAAATAGATCTATATAGAATTAATCCATTTAGTTGGTTGAATCCAGATTTATTACCTGTACCAGGCTAAATTTTAACTGTAAAGGCCAACAGTTTCCTAATTTAAGAAAGGTAGTTATATTTTATTTTACATACATTATAATTGTAGTCAGCAATACAAAAAATGGAAAACTTGGGAGCTTAACAAATATGAGAAATTATGCGACTTCTAAGTGTTTGAAAATAATGAATTATCATTGTGTTAGTTAACAATTAACTGTAACCAAGTTGGTTTCTACAAAGTATGGGGCCAGTTCAGCATCTACCCGTGTCTAATAAAGCGCTGTTGAATGTTAATAGTGTGACTGAATGCTGTATGGGTCTGGACAGTGCTCGTCTTGCCTAACCGAAAAGCATTCCTGTTGCAAACCATGGGGGAACAGAGTATTTGGCCCTGCAGCAGAAACAGTGCTGTAGCCCCAAGGCATTTTTCTGTAGCAGTGCATGTGTTCACTAAAGCAATAACTGTGTGAATGAGACAGACGAAGAACAGCTCTGTTGGCTGGGGATAGTGAGGATGCTGCCGTGAGAGACGGAGTGTGGTCTTGTGATTGCCCTTTCCTTGAGATGCCCTTGCCCTGCTACGCCGGCACACCCAGCCCGTGCCCTGAGGCAGGGCAAGCGGGAGTCTGGAGGCTTGTGGGCAGCAAAGGGCACCTGAGCTCTGTAACCTGTGTCTTGGGGGCGTATGCCTCGAAATAGCAACCATATCGGTTGCCTCCAGCCAAGGTTAGCCCTCTAATTCCAGTCTCTTTTTATTAAAGATGTTTATATGACTCAGGAGGAGTCAATTAGTTTTTCTTTTTCTCAGTAAAACAGATAACAAAAGCTTTTGCTTTATTGTAAACTTTTTAGTTTGGGCAAGAAACTAAAGTGTCTGTTATTCGTATGGATATATTATTTGCACAGTTAGTTTGATGTTTGGGTTTGAATTTTTCTTTGTTTCCTGAAACTGAATTATTTAGTTTACTCACATCAGCCCTTCATTAGTATAGTTTTGGGGGATTTAATAAATAGATTTATGCCAAGTGTTGTGAAAGCAGAAAAAAAAATTACATTCTTTATGCCAATTACAGTTTTAATAAGGTGAGGTCCATGTTTTAAAATTAATTCTGTATCTAATGAAAATAGTTGTTCCAGTTTCTTTTTCACCTTCTTTTTTTCTTATAATTCCATGCAATTATTTCCTAACATGCTGTAGAAAGTAACAATTACCCATATGAAAAACTAGTATTTACAGCTGTAATTTCATGGCTTTTTTATTTAAAAAGGGGGATGGGAAGGAAGCATAGCCTGTTATGTTTGAGGAGGACTAAAGCTTGGCACAATGAGTTTGGGAAAATTTCTTAGTCACTGCATTTTTAAAATCTGCACTTAACTCTAGGAGAAGTGATGACAGTGATATATTCTCAGTGCTGGAAGACTGATTTCCCTCGGTTGTAAATGTGTCCCCGAACTGATGTAGTAAAGCACCCTCTTCTATCATGCAAGGACATTGTTTTTGAGCCAAGCAAGGGGCAAGAAAAAATTTTTGATGCATAAAATTTTGAAATGAATTATGAGCTGCATGACTGCAAAAGTTAAGTGAGTTAAATTATTAAAGTTATTCAAAGATAAGCCAGTTACACAAGCAATGCTTACTGTATATGTGAACCTGTCTTGCTAAAGTCAATCTCATGCATAATGAACATTTTTGAGGGAATAATCATAAAGCAAAATGAGTATCTCTAGGTATCTAAACATAATAACATTGTGAAGTAACATTGCTTTGTGTGGGGAGAGATTTTGCTGTTTGGAGTTCTTTGTTCTGTAGTTGTGATTCTCATTTGTAATTGGCTTTCTTAAGAGTAAAAAAAATCTGTCCCTGCTGTTTTTAGAGTATACTTAGTGTAAAGTTCTGCTTTGGATAATTGTAAATTGAAGAGTGTGTGTGTATGCGTAAGAAAGTCATGCATACTGATAGAAAATAAGTAATCTATCTTACGTGCTCATCTAATTTTTCTTAACCATATGTAATTTCAAATAAAACAGCGCAGTATTAAGTGAATCCAATTGATGAGAAATGGAAATTGCATTCTCCATAACATTGAATGCAGGATAGACGAGTAAACAGAAGAAATAATATATGTCCTGCTAAATTCTTAGCATCCCAACAGCATAAAATATAGATTCTGCTCTGCAGTATCATTCCATTATAGCTTATTTTTTCAGCCTCTGGTAACATCAAGCATAGAAATACCAATAATTACAGTGAGTTTGTGCATCTGAGCAAATCAGCCATGGATTATTGAGGCTGCCCTTGGAGGAGGAGAAATCCATGAGGAGACGATTATGAGAAGTTCTTACAGCTGATATACACCACTGTGTTGGTGAGAAGCAATGCTGAATCCCAGCAAGCTCAATGCATCTTTTGTCTGAACCTGAAACATCAGTCAGACAAAACTATGGTGGTTATTTTTTTTTTTTCTTAAGATAATGCAGCAATTTCCACACCGAAAGAGTTTTATATGAAGGTTTGTGACCACTCTGCCTCCTAGAATGACACGTGGCATCCTGGTTCTGTTTTGTGATCTTCCCGTGATGAAGGAGATATTTCGTCAATATCTTAGATTCACAGAGCATATGCGGTTGCCAAAACAATATGATAAAATCAATGTGAAAGACATTAGGTACCTCTCAGGGATACCAGTCATCTGCTTGGATTTCCTCTGGTTTTCATTTAATTTTCCAGAATTGAAGTTTTTGTCATGCAATTTCATGCCAAGTAAAGGCATTTTAACAGGGCTGCTGTTATACTTGCCTGTCTGTGTATCCTCTGGGTATGGATGAGTACTTTATTAGCCCCGGATGTATATACTGAGCATGTGGGACTTCAAAAAGGGAGGTGAAAAAAAACAGTAAACCTTAACACAAACCACAGTTATTATGAAAAAAGCTGAATAAAGATTGAGGTACATTCCAGGCCTATAAAAACAGATGACTTATATATTCAAGATAGAACTACAAATTAGTTAAACCAAAAAAAAAAAAAAACTTTGTACACCACACTTAAAGCGTTAAATCTTTCCTCCAGACTGAAAGCATGATGTATTCCTTCCTTTCCCTTTGAAATCAAAGTTACCCCTCATTCCTGGTCAGTGAAGTATGTGAGTGTATATGTATTTCTTAAGCATATTTAAGTTAATCAGAACCACTTGGGAATGTTTAGAGCAGCATAGATGCTTTATTGCCTTTCTGAGGCAGACCCAAGCATTTTAAAAATGATTGTGCTCTTACATTTGGTTTAAATATGCATGTTGATTTGAAAGCCCTTTTGGTTTCCCCAGATATTCTTGTGAATAAAATACTTACAAAAAACGTAACATAAAACTTAGCAAATACTCAACAAAAAATAACTACCCAAATTTGTGCTTTTTTAGTTGCAGTACTGTTTGATAGCATTTTAGTTGTACTTCTACAGCCTGACTTATTACTATGGTAACAAATATCTGCAATAAAAAAATGTACATGGTAGGAATAAGAGATATGAAGAAAACCTACTTAGCTTAAATATTGTGAATCAGCTGGGACAGACTAGTTAGAGGAAGCCTTAGCACTGTCGTACGTCTGTTTTCTCTATATAGACCATGGATATAACATCTTTTGCATACACCTTCAGACTTACTTTTTGGTGCTGAGTGAGAAAGTCCTATACCCAGAGACTTTCCCTGTATTTCAGAAAAATGGAGTTCCTCGGCCATATTTCCCCTGAATTCTCCATCTTCGTGTGTCATTTTTCTTTCTTTTAAAGAATAGCTGTGTCAGATTTCTTCTCTCCTGTACCTTTGTGCAAAGTTTTTTTTTTTTTTTCTGGTGCTTGATGTAATTGATAGCGTACATAGAATTTATGGTATTGGATTTTGAAAAATATTCTCCAGTAGGTAAAGGGAAGTTTCAACATTTACCTGGTGAGCTTCGGAGTGAGGATTATGACGAATATGAACTTTCAGCTTGGTGTAACACTCATCCTTTCTTTGAAAAGATGGGAGTTCATTTAGGGATTTCAGAGACCTGCCACTACAGGGTATGACAGTTTGGAGTTGCTGGCAGTGACGAGCTGTTCTCCTGTTGGCTTTCCCCCCTCAGAAGGGTTCTGCGGTACATACGGGAAACAACTCTTCTGGAGATCTGGTATGTGCCAGTTCTTATAATATTTCAGTTTGGTGGAAAATATATCCAAATTCCCAGGACTAGTTAGCCTGCCCAAAGTGGCATGTACCTGAAGAGTATGTGCGCATTTGTTTGTTGATTTATTTACCTGTGTGCTTTATGGCTCCTCAAAGTCACCTGAGAGCACTCTCAAAGATGAGAACAGATGGGACCCAGCAAAGCAAAGGGTTAGGTTATATATTAGGAAAAAGAAGGTAAACCAAGTTCTGTTTAGTTACCTCCTCTGTTTTTCTGTGCATTTGGGAAACTGATGATTGTAGTCTTGCCTTTTCCTTCCAGTCTCTCTTCCTACCAGGCTCCTCTGAGTCATATTGTGTATAATACCTTTCTTTCTTAAGCGTTCTCACTTCAAATCACAATGTTTTCAAGAATATTTATACCATTTTGAGTCATATGTTATAAAAATATGTTTGTACTTATCTGTTGAAACATTTGTTCACAGTTTCCCCACTTCATAGTTCTGATAGATAAGAAATTATTAATATAGACAGCAGACTTGATATTTATAGCAATTTTGCAAACAAGCCTCTTCCGAATCTAGCATCTGCTATTTCAAATGCTCATGTTATCCTACAGGATGCTCTCTAGAATGGATGGGTGTATCTTGAGATTTGAAACTTGTCTCCTTTGTGTGGTGTTTGTTCCTCATGCCAAATGGCTACACTCTCGGCAGGTACGTTAAAAAAGCTGTAGTTCAGTTGAAATCAATGGAATTGCAGGCCTCGCTAGTTGTAGTTTGTCCCAAAACACGGGCAGAGTAAATGCATGTTTGTCTGGTTCAGAAAACAGTAAAGCCATTACTGCAAAAGATCTCTAGGGATCTAATGGATTTGTTACCAAAATGAGGATTTCATCCAGTCAGAGAGAAGAGTTTTGGAAGCCTTATTTGTTACTATCAGTGTAAATACAAACTTTCTTTTGTCACGTTCCAAATTCTTATAGCAACTCTTGCCTCTTTTTGGTGGTCCCAAATAGCTTCAGTCCTGAGACTAAGATCCTTTTTGCAAAACAGGCCTATCAGAAAGACAGGCTTGGCCCCGTGGAGCTTCCAAAATTGGGGGCTACCCTATACATCGCTTCATGCTAAATGTTGTTATTTGTGGCACAGGGGTTTTTTTGGTGCATTTTATGCGTTTCTAATCATGGGACTCTTCTTTGCCTTTTTGCTTTCCCAAACATTTCTTGCCACTTTTGTTTCTCCAGGTTGTGTGTGAAAACCTGGCATTGGCAGGGTTTTGTGATCCAGGGCTTTAATTAGAGCCGTAAACATCAGCTGCCATGTGCCATGTAGCTTTCTGAGCCTTTTGCACAGATTGTGCTGAGAAGAAGGATACTTCGCAAATTTGTCACTGGCACCTAACCTTCTGTCCTCATTTGTAAATGGCAACTATCTGTAATGCATATTTCTTTTACTATCTTTATTTTTATATAGGCAAAACAAGTAAACAAGAAGTAAATGAAGGAAGTAAACAGTAGGATTGATGAAAAACATGAGTGGTAACCTTGGAGACAGAAAACCAAAGGTGCAGAGCCATTAATTTATTTTTGAGCCAAAGTGCTACAACAGTCTATTCATACTTACTGTATAATGCGGATTTCTACATTTCGGGAGCAATAGAAACAGTAAGCATATATCTTACCCATATAGTTTTAAATGTCTCTAGGAGAGGAGAAGACTACATGTGATTGTGAAGGATGGGCTAGGTTTCTATGCTCATTGCACCCATCAGGCTGTGACTCAGGCTGTTGGTTTTTATTTCCCTTTGTATGTGGATTTAACTTGCAGACTGGTACCCCACAGTCAAAGGTGTGTTTTCAGTTTTGAATACAGAAGAGGCTGTGTTGCTGTAGGGAAGAGATACACACGCTATCCTGCTGCTTTCTAAAAAGAAGGAACGGCTGCCAATCATTTTTGCACAATATTACAGATTTGTATTTCTGTTAGTATCTGTAAGAGAGCAATTATGCTTTTTTATGCTTATTTCATAATTAAAAACTAATTGCTTTTAGCTGCTTCTTACGATGCCTGGGGTATTTAGAGCTAGAAGTAGTATTTCTGATATTTCTATGACAAGAAAGGAAGTTTGAACTCTGTACTTCTCTACTAACTATAGCCAGTTGTGAGTTATTAATGGCAATAGTGTCATAGCTAATCTGTAATAAGATGAATTAAAATATTTGAAATCTGCAACAGAACAAATACTGTGTATCTCTACAATTTCAATGAAAATGTGTGTCTAAGTTTCTAATGTGTTAGATACGATATGGAAGCATGCCCTTGCTACTTCAGTCCCATTTTTTTTCTTACTACACTCAGTATATTTACATTCGCTCCCACAGTTTCAGCTTTTGATAGGGAACAGATCTTTGTATGTACAATGCAAGGACATTGCTGGGGTAAAGAGAGATTTGATAGCTAGATTGGCAGATGATAAATTATTTCTCAGTGTTGCCTGCATATTTATTGTTAGGGCTGTTGGGGATATCTAGCAAGTGTAAAGAACTGTGCCAAAACTGGCAGTCATTATTTAGTCTTACCAAAACTATCACTGAAGCTAATGGGAGTTTTACCTGATTATCAAGTCTGAGATTCAGTTCGTGACTGATAACATTACTCGGCAAATGTCTCACATGTCCCATACCTACACCTGTAACCTCATCTGCTTACACCTGAGCAACTTTATGAGTTACTGTGAGTTTATTTGACTTGAGATAAGAATCTGAGCTTAAATTTCTATAAATCTTTCACCTGGTCAGAGCAAAGTACGTATTTCTTCATTTCATAATGCTGTGTAATGGTCACTGTTTTGTTAGAAACACATTGAGCATTAAAGCTGGACCTCAAGGTATTTCTACTCTGAAGATGAGCTCTCTTCTCATGGTAATCTTAATGTAAGACCAACTCTTCAGTGCTGCCAGAATGAATTGCACACATTTATGACTTGGCTTTGAGGTTACACAAAACACAGGGTCTTGCAGAGGGAAGATCATCTTTCTTCATTTTTTTCTCATGATAATTTTTCCATTTAATCATTTCTTCTGTCAGGAAATCTAGCTTCCTGGCTGAGTTGAATCAGATGTCCTCTTCGTTCTCTTACAGCTTTCAATACATTATTAACAAAACATACGAGTGGGGGGAAAAAAAGTTTTCTTCATCTCCAACTCAAAAATGAAAAGAACATGAAAAAAAAACCCCAGCAAATCAACTCTTTTCCTGATTTTTCTCCTTCTGTGATTATGTTATGGAAAACTTGCTAGGTTTTGGTTGTCCCTTTTCCATCCCACTTCACAATTCCTTTGTAGCATTTTTCCATTGTTATTCAGCTCCATCTTCATATAATCTAAAAATAATTCAGTTCCTTTTGATTCATTTAGTTCTAGTGCCATCTGGGATTGTGGCAATTCTGATGTTTCTCCATCCTTGTAGACAGCAGCATATATTGCTTTTCAGATTTTCAGGCTATGATCTGATTTGCAAACACTTCAGTGATTTTCTCTTTATGTGCATGTTTGAGGATTAGAAGGAAGGCTGGAGTCAGTTTTTGAAGGGACTTTTTACCATATAGAGAAACACAACCTGGCAGTTTAATTTTAATTGGTGGCCAAATGGGCTGGAAAGTAAACTACCCAAAAGCCTAACGGGGGTAATGTTTCCCTTTCTAAATCCTAACACATGAATGAAATGGAACTCACTATAAAGAACTAGGCTTGTTTACAGTAGAAAATTCTGCTTTAGAAACAAAGAAGCTTTCATTTTCTCTGCTTTCTGGTGAGTGTTCTTGGACAGAGAATCTGGAAATATGCTCAAGTTGAGGGAGAAAATTGCCCAAATGCTGACAAGGCCTCTGACACTTCATCTTCTCTTCTGCATCTGTTTACATAGATCTTTGCTTGCACTTACCTTGAAGGGTTTTTCCATGTCATTCCTCTACACTGCATCTCCCTCTGTCAGCCTGGCACTTGAGAATATGTCATAAAGTGGAATCTTTCATCTCTGCACATTTCTTTTTTAATTTGTTAGTCTTGAGTTTTAAAACTGGAAAACGTAAAAAAGTGTTAATGTTCCAAAAATGTTTTAATACATGCTTATAATTTTTTCCTCATCTGTGAAAGATCATTATACCGCTCTCCTGTAAGTGTGAGCTGACATCTTTCTAGCAGGGGACCCCGGAGGTGAGGCATGGGGTCGAGGCTCAGAGGCTTTGTGTCTACTTGTGCTTCCCTGCAGTGAAGTGACCAAGTCTTGGTCCACAGAGCTGATTTTCTAGGAATCTTGGTACTGCAGCTACCCCAATAACAATATCTATCTTTTTAAAATGCATTGAGACCTGCAGTTAATACCATCAGACCAGCATCTCAGAATTCTGATGTTTTAAGGTAATTCAGATTGGTTTTGGTTTTGTTTGGGGTGGTTGTTTTTATTTTTTATCCGCATTTTCTGCATCCTAATTCAAACCATGATCTTGTGTCAGGCATATGGTAAAAATATTACAGGCACTGGGATAAATATATTTCTAAAGGAGGTGGCCCTGGAAATGAAGGTCGTAAGGCTGTCTTGGGGTATTGATTCATAGAGGCAGTCAGTTTATCCCAAAATGAACACTATGCTGCAATTCATACAGAAATTAAAGAGTAAATAGTCATCTCAAAAGGGATGATGCAAAGGGGAGGATAAATGGTGTAATATCTATGGGAACTCTGCACCAGTATATAACCTTCAGGAAAAGACACAGGAAAACACTGTGGAAAGATTTAGACACGCAGCTGAGGCCAGGATCTGAATATGATGGAATCTGGGATAGGAAGAGAGAGAATGGAATTCAGTTCAGCTGTGTTCGGTCATCATTATTCAGACTGGAACAAAATGGATATTGTGGCTTGTTGGCAAGATGTGGATACTGCAATGATTTAGCCTTTCTGTTACTCTGCATACAGAAAAACAAATAAACAGTCTCTTTCCTACGGTGGAATGAGAGTGTCTCATAGGCTAGTCTGCTGGAGCTGCTTGTGAGGCGCGCAAGGGAAGAACAGAAAAATTATGGATGTGATTTATATTGTACTTTATTTTTAGTATTTTAGTATGTTTTCTCTGTGGTTATGAAAATTTTGGGGTTTTGAGGGAGACGGGCAAAAAAAATCCACCCAAAGAGAAAGCCAAGACCCATTTCCAGTTGTGATTGAACTAACTTAACTAGCCAACGTGTTTCAGCTTTTGCTGATGAAAACATATAGTCAAGTGGCAGTAAAAAGCTTTTAACTGTAAACCTGTAAATGTTGTTGAAAATGGTAATTAAGGAGACTTCTATGCATGTTTTAAAAAACACAATAGAAACAGTAATTGTTACCGTGGACATGGGATATGATCAGCTTTTATGCTTCTATATTGAAGAAAACCAGTCCAGAGTGATACCTGTATTTTAAAGTGCTCATGAGCAGAAATCTTTCTCCCTGGAGCCTCACATTTTCCTGAGTGAAATGAACAGCAATGTTCTATTCAATTATGGAAGTGCAATATCAAAATTTATACAGCATTTAATTGCTTGTTTAAGGGATATGACTTTTAAATCGTAACTTATAAAGATAGTTAAAAATCGTAAACTATTGTTTATAACCACTCATCACCATATATACCTTCCAAGTAATGACAATTAGAGAACCTTATTGACAAATGTGCAGAATAAACTAGGAAATCTGTTCACAGTATTACAAATGCAGAGTTGTAGCACCAAGATTTACTTCCACTGTATGTCAATAGCCTATGTTTATGTTTTACTGGTGGATTGCTAAGAAACAACCAGAAGTATAGGAGTTACGGTAGGTATAAAGGTAAGTCTTAGAAGATTAGCTATATTGCAGTGTGTATTATATGTAAATATTGATCACATAAAAACGTATAAAAATTCAGAGGTAGAACAAAAGATTCTATATGAATTGCAAAATGCACAAGTTTTATAGTACTGTAAATTGTTTTCAGAGATAATGGAATCAACTAAGACATACAGATATAAGCACTAATCATCAAATAACTATTGAGAGATAAAAGTTTTTTCCCTGAACAAAGCTTCACACATAAAAATAGGAGATAATAAAATAACAGACGCAGATCATAAAGGATATAAAACTCTGAACACATGATGAAGCTGAAAAAGGGTGTAATGTTTTAATTTGCAGCATTCTGGAGAGGGGAGGGTGAAAAATACAAGCGGAAGAGCAGAATATCAGAAGGGGACCACGAGATGATGTAGAGGTGACCACGTGTAGGTTGTTATTGCATGTCGTTGAATGCTAAATTGAATGTATTGAAAGGGAATCCTTGCTCAATAATAGCAGAGAATTGGAAAAAAAAACGTGCCACATTGAAGGATGGATGTTTGGTCAGGGATAGGTGCAGAAAGAAAAAACAACCCAGGTTTAAAAAAAAAAAAAAACCAAAAAAAAAACCAACAAAAAAAAACAAAGCAAACAACCCATATTAAGTCTAAGGAATTAATATGCTGTTAAAGAGCTCACAAACTTTGGGGAAATACTGCTTTTAAACAGTCTCTGCTCCTGGTGTAGAAGTGTGCTGTGAACTGTGCTCAAATAAAGTTATCACAGACAAGTGGTAAACTTGCAGCTCTGTCCAGCTTATAAAATATGATGCAGACTCCTATGAACCCATATTTTTTTGAAGATGAAATTGGATAGCCCTTCTAGGGGAAAAAAGGAAATTATGAAAATCTTCAGATTCCTGTATGCAAAGTGGTGTTCTAATTTTTTGGAGAGAGTATGTCCATCAGTTACAAGGTTATTAGATTGACCTGAGTATCTCTAATATTCCAGACAAACTGCACAGAACTCACAAATGAGCATGCATTAGTTCTTGATCGGCATTTTGGAACAGAGGTTTACTTAAATAACTCATCCTAATGTACATATAGGAAAAGAAGAAATGTCTTCCCAGTGCCACTCTTCTTGCAGTTATTTGGCGCTCTGAGCTGCAAAAGCATTTTATTTATTTTAAAATGCCTTAAGATAGAAATTACTTTAATAGTCTATTTATTATGTCAGTTTTTGAATATGGATCTACCCCTTATGTGGATTTACAAAGAGGTATCAATGTATATTCATACTTGAAACAATAGTGTTCTGAGCTCTTGTTGAAAGAGGTTTGAAAGTTGCTTTAGTTGCATGAGCAGATTCTGAATTGGTTGTTGCAAAGCTGTGGGTGTCTGGCAGAACCAAACTCTTCTGTACATATTGGGCTGTGCCAGGTAGTCAGTCTGCTGGCAGTATAAAATAGCTCTTATGAGTATAAATGGTTTCCTTCAGCAACACAGATTCTAATGGGGACTGAGACACTGGTTTGTAAAACAGTATGTAGTCTGCTAATTTCACTTCATCATGATGTTCCTGAAGAGCATGAATCCTGAGGCACTATGTGGGTAACACAGGAAAAAGCTTCCAACTGAGCCTTTTCTTCTGGAATTTTATCCCTGAAAATAAGAAGGACCAATGTCAACATATATTTCTAGCTATCTTTGTGTGTAGATTACTTTTTTGAAAAAATGAAAAGGTGAAGGGAAGTTTGAGAAATTAAAATTTAGGGAAATCAAGGCAAATCCTGAAGCCTCATCTTGACAAGAACTGTAAAATTTTCAGGTATATAGTTCAAAAACCAAAAGCAGGGTTAGCAATGGCTGTTGTTTAAACAAAACCATATAAAAAGAAATATTATAGTGCTGGTGAAGATCTATGTAACTATTCATAGTTGGCTTTTCTAGATAAAATTAGAGTAACAATAGAACACCTAAAAAGCTCTCCCTTTTTTTTAGTGAAGACAAGTAATCAAGATGCTTACAATACCGACACCACCTATTTCCTCCAAAAGAAATTTGAAGTTTCACTTATTTCCCCAGATGAACTCCACCCAAAAAGAAAAGTATATCATAACTCTGGCTGCCTTCAGCAAATTGCCTTGAAATATGCTTTACTGGTTTAGCAGTACTGGGACTTTATCTCTTTTTCATTAACTACTTTTTCTCTCAAATTCTTTTGATACGTTTGTTATGATACGCAGTATATCACTGCTGGTTTAGAAGAGTCACAGAAATCTCTTTGTGGTGGAATTTGTAAGGAATTTTAAAGCCCTAAAGCCTTCTGACCAAATAAGGTCACACCAGCAGTTACAGTGCTGATCAAATGCACTTTTTACATCCTCATCCACATCTCAAGTATTGTATCAGAGGCTGCTTCAAAAGAGCAGGAGGATGGAAGTTTTTTTGGAAACTTTTCCACTGCACGTCTACAGGACAAGAAAACCTTTTTACAGCAATATCAGAAATAAAAGGCTAGTCTTCACTATGACTTTCCCATTTTAGTATTTTCTCTAGTGAAAACTTTCAACTGATGTTTTCACTGACCTCTTTTAACATCTTATTTCTGCCTAAGCTGATATATAAGAAAAGAAATGTAACTGTTGGATAACTGTAATTCTTAAGTCAGCATGTTCTGTTCAGTTTCACTAAATGAGAAGAAACTTAAATATGCTCTCCCTTCTGTGCCCTTTTTGATCATAGTATTAGGATGGCCCTGAAATCCAGCCAGCTTTCCTCTCTTTTGAGGTACAAATCAAAACAGAAAACCCATTGTGGAATCTGGTCTTGTAGGCAATGCTCACGTATTTGATCTCAGAAAATGGATGATGATACTATTATGATATTACTGTTTAGGCTACTGATCAGGCTGCTGTTGTAGATACTATGCAGGTTGGGAACAAAAAGACTATAAAAGTTCCATGCAAATTACAAAACAGTCGTTTGAAACAGACGGTGCAGCGTGTCCAATAGACTAGGCAAAATTCAAGCCAAACTGCTGCCAGGTAGTCCCTGTAATTTATAAATATGTATTCTACAGACAGAGGGGACTAACTTGCTGTGTTGAGTAGATGCTGCACAGAGCATGCTTTATTCTGGTCTCACCATTGTTCTTTAGCCGTGTGACAAGAGCTACCAGAGGTTGGAAGACCCATAGAAAGCTGAAACAATTTTAGACCAACTGAGCAGAGTTGTTTTCCTTCTTTGCAAGTGCTATGCGAGGTGCAATACCTTTATTTTTGTGTTTAAGAGTTGGAGTTGCAGCTTGTAGGTACCTTAGGAAAATTCCCCAGTGAACCATGTGATGTGCTCTTGTTTACGCTGAGGAATGGCAAAGCTTCTGTAGGAGCCTTGAATCCAGGAATGTTTGACCATTGCTATCAGCATTCCAGCACCATTCACTTCTTCCAGGGTAGAAAATGGTGCTACTTACTCTCTTCATTGGAGTCATAAAGAATAAAGGAAGAGCGTTTGTGGGACTTCTTGAATTGTTGAACATATTGCCAGTGAGTAGCTTGTCTCTAAACCAGTGGGAAATATCCGGTACAAGCAGATGGCCAATTTTCGTTCATCTCTATGCTGTACAGCGTACAACAGTTTTTTTTCTCTTTTATTTTTTACAGCACTCTCATTTCAATCAGATTAGTGATGGGGAGATATTCATAGGAGTCTGTGACTGCCTGGGCACTGAGTGGCCATCTTCTGCCAGAAGTACCTGGTCTATTGCTTGGGATGCAGAGATTAATTCCCTCCTCGCTGCCCTTTGCCTGGACTGCACAAGACAGAAAAAGCGTCTTCTGCCAATGTTACTGTGTTGAGATGCAGCTTGTGAGGGCACTTCTGAGGAACAAAGCATGGAGAATAGACTGTTAGGGTATATCTATTTCCATTTTTATTCCTGAGGACCATCCTCAGGACAGAATTTGCCTTCCTGGTTGCCTTGCAAGAGGATATACATGTTTGATCAGGTACTTTGCGCTGCTGTGTAGGGCTTAACCCCAGATACGCATTCATGGGAAAGTGTTGAATGCAGCAGTTCATTGTGAATGCAACCCTGTGTGTACTGCTAAGATTATTTTATTTTTTTTCCCCCACCCTCACTGTAAAGCACTGAAAACATTTGATCATCTTCCCTTCCCGTCCTTTCATTTCTGGGACCAGCACTGAGGCATAATTAGATTCAGGTTTTAGAAGTTTGCTCTACTGCATCATACAGTATTTACTTTATGTAGCAGAGTGGACAAAGTCTATGTGTGGGCAATTGGAAGCCCATACCAGCTGGTTCACCTTGGAGGCTACAGAATTCTCTTGGAAAAAGGAGAGGCAAATTCAAGTTTCTACTAAACTGTTCTCTCAGATGCAGTTTTAGTGCCCTTGCCATGATACCCTACCAGCTGATTCTACCAGGTATCTATTTCACAACAATTTTCAGATGTTTCCATTCCAAGAAAAAAATAAACTCGTGAAAACATGTTTACCAAGATTACCAAATGAAGGAAGGTGATTTCAGCTGGATGTAGTACTTTATTTGTTGTAAACAAATCAGACGTTGGCTACATGAACGTCTTGTTTCATTTCTGTTATTTACAGCCTAAGCTGACAGTTAACTTTTAAAAAATATTCAATTAAAACCCAGCTGCAGAATTCTTTGCTTTCACCAGACTCTGGAAATGTCCAATTCTTTATTTATTCATAATGTATTGTATTCCTCCCTGTGGTCTTTAAATTACCTGGTCATCAAAAAGGCATTTACATGTCTATTAAAGTAAGTGCACTCAGCAGTGCCAACAAAGTTATGCATAATGATATAGTTTATGTATGCAGGTTGCAATCTAATAAAAAAAATCAGTCACTTCATGTTCCTAGGTTTGTGATATTTATCATCATAAGCAAGAAGCAGATAGAGGCTGGGGTGAGGAAATGAGAGGGTAGCAGAGGATATCATTATAACCAATAGAAGACAAATCTCCTAAGTGAAAGCAGATTCTTGCAAAATCCCAGGTAAAAGCTGTTGACGGTTTCGTTTGTGTCTCTAAGAGGCACTGACCTAAAACAGCCCCATAAATTAAGCTGCTCAAGAACAGTACATAACAGAATGGACGTTCTGCCAGCTCCTCACTAGTGCCCAGCAGGACGCCATCATTTTCTATAAAGGCAGCTGGGTGAGCTAATTGTGTGGCTAAGGAAGCATCAGCAGGTTGCAAGAAATCATTAGTCACCTCTGCAATATACCTGGTAAATTATTAGTACATTTAAACAAAGCTGTCTCTCAGTACTGTGGTATAGTCTACAGACAGGTTCAAGGCTCTGCACATAATCAACAGATGTGTGTCTGCAATTAGAAAGACACCATCTCTTCCAGTACCAAGTCAATGCAGAAGAGTTGTGAGAGTGGCTGGAAGCAGGCTGTGCTTCCATTATTTCACTAGGCACCTGCAGCATAACACACGAAGCTGATCTGGCGTGCAGCACATGATCCAGTTCTTCCAAATCACCCACAATGTGCCTATACCGAGTCTAAATGGCTTTTAAGTTTTCACATCAACTGTAGAACAGCAAATGATATCAGGTCAGGCATAATGGTATAATGGCAAGGTTGGATGAGGCACTATCTGGAAGAAATTCTATGGTACAAAGCAAACTCTTCAGGAAAAAAACCCAGCTGTATTTGAACTACAGCGTGAATTTATATTGAATCAGTATTTTGACTTACGCAGTGTGTTACATATTTTTCACCTGATGGTTAGGAGCTCTAAAGCTGGTTCATTTATAGATTTAGGTCATTGCTTGGGCAAAGTAGATTCAAAAAGTACTGCTATGTCAAGTGGAAAGTCTTCTGAATTAGTGTTGACTAGGTAAACCTTTATCATTACTCTTTGCAGTTCCATGAACAGTCAGATGAATCCCTACTGCGAATAGAAATAACACTTTTGTCACCTTTGCTCAGACTAAGCAGTGCCTGACTCCACATGGATTTCCATGGAAATCTGAATCTGCCCAAAGGATAAGTCAGTGATTTCTGGCAGACTCAATCCAGAGTGAAGAAATCTGCTGTGATTAGCTATGGACAGGCAGTAAAGGGATATCTGCACCCTTCTGATGCTCATGTTCAAGCTGTGTCCCTGAAGGGCAGCCTCAGTGTATCTCACTGGCATGTTTCATGCTTTTTTTTTTTTTTTTTTTTTTTTAAGGAAAAAGGTGGTTTTGCAACTGCAAACAATACTTTTTCCTTTGTTATGAGTTATCAAGATCTGACTGAAGCCTGATATCAGAGTTCTAATCTTGTCCTGCAGTTGCTTGAAGAAGGAAAAGGGAATGTGAAATGAGCCATGAGAAGGGACCAGAGTGGACGCTGTTAGTTCTGGTTTCCTCCTCCTGCCCTGCATGTGGTGTGTTAGGAACAGAGAATTTGCCAGAGATGACATGCTGAGAGCAGTAGCACTCACCAGCAGTCAGAAAAAGCATGTTGCTGTTTCCGCAGATTCATGCTTTCAGAGACTCTTGTACAGGAAGTAATATGTTGTCTTAGGTAGGTGTTTATGTTGTCAGACAAGCATCCGGGAAGAGCTGTCCATTTTCAGAGCGATGTTCAAGGCTTGTTACATCTTGTGGGATTTGTCTGGTCCATCAGTCAGGCTGTGAGTAGGGGTACAGCGTTACGGAAAACAAGCTTATTGGTTGTTCTCTGGCTTAGTCCAGCTGGTGAAGCATCAAATGCGTAGGAGTACTTGGTCCAGGTAGAGTAGCTGGGGCAATGCGCTGCTGAAATTTAGAAAATCTGTGTAGTAAGTGTATGCTCTACTCATTTGACTGCCTGATGAAAACAAATTTTTACCCGTGACCAGACTGTGCACATGTCCTGTTTTATGAGACCTCTTACTCTTTTCCGTGCTGGGTGGTCTAACTTCCAGTGTGCCTCTGCATAACCTCCTGTGGCAGCTACTACTTGTCACAATTCAGTAACAGCTCTCAGTAACTCCAGGAGCTGGCAGTCCTCTAGAAATCTAACGTACTTTATACTGCTTTTATAGTACTTTTGCCAAAGTCAGAAGGTATCAGATCAAACACGCCTTGAAAATTGGTGGAGGCAGGAATTGGGATTTTCAAAGGTAAGAGCTTCCCTTGGTATCAAGATGTCTTTATGTGGGAGTGGTCTGCTTCATTCATACAAATACTAGAAATGTAGTAAGCAATCGAGTCATACAATGTTTTTTCGACTGCCTTAATGAGAGAGTTTACCAGCATTTCTAGTTTATTATATGGAAGCTATGTAGCAGAAATACTGGCAGTATTCTGCACTTGCACTTAGAATGCAGGTATTATATGACAGCAGTTATACGTAGTATTAAATAGTCCAACAATTAAGTTTGGATTCTACAAATTCTACAAGAAAATAATGTTTGAAGCAGTCAACTTTCACTCTAATTATCCAGTAGTTCTTCTGTACTCAAGCTGCTATGGTGTCAAGCTAAAGAAATAGTTGAATGAAATACCGCAAATGTTAAAATATATATCTACACACATGCACTGTAAGTTGACAAATGCAAAAAATGTGACAATGTAAAAAGCACTTTAACAAATCTTGTTATTTAATGTTCACTGTAACGATTAAGTGGCCATATATATGTTGGATGTGCTGCCACAGTAAATACTGTTTAATTTTAGTTCTTTATTCCTTTGGCCTCTTATGCAACAGGTTGGCATCGCATCTGTTTATGGAGGTATTGCAATTTCTAAACTCGCATGGTGCTGCCTCCTGGGGGTGCTTGGGAGTGCAGCAAACGGGTGGGGGGACGATTCTTGTATCACACCATTTTTTTTTTTTCTCTTGGGTATACGATGAACATACAAGATAGTGCTCAAGGCATAGGCTGGCTGCTTGATGATGGTGACATGCTATGGCGAATTGTTTTTAGAGAGTAGTCGGCTGGTGGAGAGCGCAGGGCTGAACCCTACCTGTAATCCAGGTCCTGTGTATAAAGGAGCATATGCTTTTATTTTGGGACCTTCAGCAGAAGTAACTTGGAGAGCCCACTGGCTCCCAGTCTTCCTGAAATACCCTGTTCTATGCAGCCAGCACGGCTGTGAAACAGCCTGCCGGTTGCTTTTGCTGCCTCTGCCTGCTACATCTAGACTACAACATCAATTTGCAATTACACTCTCTTCTGCTCTCCCGCATCCTTCATTACAAAGCACAGGCCCTAACTGTAGTAGCATCTGTGTGGGTCTTCAGTATACAAAAACAGAATTAACATTTTCTCTTCCTTTACAGAGCAAGGAGGTTCTTTATAGAAGAATTAGCTTGGTTAGCTCACTGGTTTTCATGTGCTTGTTTGTTTGCATGGTATGAAGGCTTTTTCTGTGAATGGGAGGAATGTTTAGCATCTGATCGTACTGAACCGAAAAGATTTCCTGTCTGTATAATTAGCCTTATTTGTATGATTAGAGTTTATATACTAATTGCTTGGGTTTGTTTTTTTTCAGTTTGCTTTCCCTGTATGTAGAATATTCATCATACAGCTCATGTCAGAAAGTCAGAGATTGAAGAAGATTGTTGTTTTTCTGTTTTTCATGTCTGTACAAGGACTGCATTTGCCACTGAAGCACTGAGTTGTTGAACGTTATCTAAACACCACTTAATGTCAGCATATTTTCCTGAGTGATGCGATGATGAATTCTAGAGAAAAAAAGTCTTAGTGAAATTTCATCAAAGAAATAATCTAGTGCCAACAAATCCCATAATGAACTCAAGATTTAACAGCTGCCAAATATACCACTTAGCATTAGCCACTCTTGTTGAGGTATCAAAATAGTATACAATGAACACTGCAAAACCTGCTTTTTCTAGCACTTAATGTAACTTTTCTAAACCTATTTCATTGTGTGCAAATGGCACTGTCTTTTATAATAGTAGCATGTATTCGTGCTCAACACTCTTCTTGTCTCTCTCTCTCTCTAGCATGATAAAGACTGTGGTGCTTCCCATATGTCTTAGAACTTAATCATTCAATTATCCAGTAAAAATAGAAATAAAATTACGTGAACATGCTGGTGAGAGAGAGACCAGTCAGACTCAGTTACAAAAAAAAAAGACAGTCCAAACTTAAGTGTCATCTAGATAATTTACCAGGCTCAAAATGTGAAGTATTTAATAGTGAACTGTGTCATCTTTACAGGTATTTTGAAGATTGTGCAGATTATCTGAAAATAGGAAAGGAATTAGGATATTAGAAATAGCAGAGTAGGGTAAACTTCTAAATCTATAAGCAGTCTTGTCAAGCAAAAATATTCACAAGGTTAGCACAGTGGAATCTATTAAGCCAGTGGTTGTGTTGCTTTCCGCTCTCAGAAACTAGTGCTCTAAGGCTTCACCGTGTGCTAGCCTTCATCCCTTATAATGCTTTGTTATGTACCCTGCAAGACCTGCATTGGAAAAGACTAAAATAGCTCTGGGAAAAGCAGACCAGCTGAAAAGGCAGTGCAGCAGTGTGGTATCCGTGTGTCCAACCCTCTGCTTGTCTGCATGTGGACGCACGCTCATTTTCCAAATGTGACCTGCCAGGGCAGCAGAAGGGAATATAATCATCTGCTTGCTATTGAGAAATGGCACATTCCTTTCAAGTTTAGCTCAGCTGCATCCTGACCCTACAGGGCTGTTTGCTCAAATGGGTAGTGTATTAAACCGTGTTAGGAGGCTGAATTCAGTGCAGTTGGTTTCCTGGGTTGTTAAATAACAAAAAACAAATAGCTTCTCTGTTTTTTTCTCTCTGTAAGATGGAAATTACAGAGGAGCGTTAAGAACTTTGGGTGAAAAAGTTCTGCTCAGTGATGTTATTTGTGATGTTGTAACACAGCAGTGAAGGCAGGATTAATGGTCAGGTACAGAATTTTCCTAACGGAGGAGTGATAGAAGTAGTTTAGATGCAGTAACTAAAAATCAGTTATTAACACAGCTGTATAGTAATGGTAGTAAATACTGTTGTTATAGAATGCATAAATCATATTGCTTCTGTGTTGCTTCATTTGCATAGCTGTAGACTCCCTTCCCTCATTGCTCAAATAAAAGCACACCTACTTTTGTATGCACGCTTTTTGTTTAAGGTGACATAACAGAGTTGGTCTATTAATATCCTGACTTATTTTCTACTTAGGCGGCATACGATCACTACCATCCATTGCCAGTTTTTAAATGCCTCTAGATTTGGGTTTTCTGCTACTTTTTATAGCCTCATGTGGTAGAAGTTATTTCCTCATATTCAGTGTTTTCATTTTGGAAAAGCGCAAGTTGCGGTGCTATCCCAGTTGTCATTATTTCTTGCTAATTCTTTAGAGAAATTCTTAAGCTTTAGTAAACTCATCCAATAGGATATGGTTGGCAACAGAGAAATATTTGACAAAAGTTCTGATATTTCAGGAAATCTCATCAAGACTGTCAGAACTGTCATTAAATCATAGCTCCCTCTGGAATGTGTCTCTATTTCTTTTAAGGCCTCTGAGATCAGCCTTTCTCTTTTACTAGACTGCAACTTTTCTTTTACAGCAGACAGCTCCCAAGTGGCACATCTAGCTGCAGTGATGTATTTTTCTTTGTTAATGCCAGTAGTGTTAACAGCATTGGATTGAATTAATCTTTACTAAAAGTGTAGCAGTGAGGAAGGATCTTCAAATGCTTTTCTCTGAAGTACTTCGTCCTCTTAAGAGAATAATTTGAAAAATAATAATAAAAAAAGCCTAATACTTAAGAACTCACACAAAGAACTTCATTGCTGTCACTGAATTAACCATCCACACATATCACACAGATGTACGAAAAAAAGAAGGCATCAGTTTTTCCTCCAAACTCTTTGAAAGCATGGGTGCCTTGAATAGGTGCTCCAGATTTGGACAAGCGTATGAGATGGATTTAAAGTCCTACAATCAGGGCTCAGATTCAAGTGACATTATGAATAGCTTAATTGTAGTTACCCCCTCCAGTCAGACTGGATTGTCATATAAAATCTTTTAAATCAAATGAAACACAGGATTTCAGTGAGAAGTGATTGTCCTTACCACTCTATCACACTTGGTATAAGTAGTGCTGTGGATAGTATATTGCGAGAAAAGACTTGTTTCCCCATGATAAAACAGCCTTGGAGGGGATGAGCAGCTGAATGCAGCTGGAGATGTGTTATTCCAGGTACCTACTACAAGAACATATTGAAGAAAATGTATTGTGAGGCTGAAGCATAAGCTAATAGAGCAGAAAGAGCTGTTTCTGTGGCTATAGTGACTAGGCGAGTGGTAGTGTTGTCGGCCTGTGCTGCAGTAACTTCAGGGAGTGCTTTGAGCAGTTTTGTCCTGTTGGAGAATTTAGGGTCTGTATAAGTTGCATGTGAATTAAACCTATGGCCAGCTGTGATTTATGCAGACTTTTACGAGACTGTAGAAATTCCCCAGCAGGGCAAACTCCACTCCAAACTCCAGTTTCCAAGTGGGATATCGTAGAAATAAGGATTGTTTAAAAACCAAAACAGTTCTAAAATCTGTGACGACTTGAGCACAAATGATGCTGATTTAAAGCTTTTAAAAAGGCAGTGATATAAGTACAGCTTCTATATACAGCACACACCCAGTTGCCTTAGAGCTGAAATTAGATTCCTATGCTGTCACCCTGTGTTTTGGGTAACTAGCTGCTGCAGTCAGTGAAATCCTAGGAGGACCTTCCGGTCATCTCCTTTCCGGGGCAGTGTCTGCTGTCTTTACAGTTTCTCATTGCCGTTTGGTGAAACTAGGGAGTTCTTCATTTCTTCCTGGCAGACGTATACTGAAGTGCTTCGTGTCCCCCCACCCATCAGTAATTTCTATGACTGTTACCAGTGCACTGCGTAGGGTGCTAGTACGGCGTGTTAAAACAAAGCCACTCTCTCTTCCCATCATGCCTGTGTTCAGGATGCCTTGAATCTGCTGGTTTACGGCCAACATACTGCAAGCTTTCTAGGAGTGAAGAGTATTGATTTACATACCCAGTAAATATCTTGTAGGCATTTTTCCTTTTTTAATCATTGTTCAATAAACACAGCCGGACACAAATAAATTGACATCATAGTTAAGGTCTCCTAACAGTTCTACTCACATCTCCTGGGGCCTTTCTGTAGCCTCTAGGATTTTTATAAAAATGTTTCCCCTAAAAAAAATACATGATAATCTAGTTATTCTGTTATAATTAACTTTGCTATGTTTAAAACTTAAAGAAATGAGATAGAACCATACCACTATATTAATCTGAGAAGAGTATCTTATTTCTTAAAATTACTTCTGACTTTTATTTCATTAGTCTTGTTGATATGATCAGTAAACGTCTTCTCAGCCACTGCCAAATTAAAATAATATTTACTTCATTTTTATTGCACATCAATAAAAACATAGATGACACACGAATAGCAAGAAGGAGCAGACATGATTTTTATGCTATTTTAAATGTGAATATATTAGACCTAATTTGCTAACGTGAAACACGTATTGATATGCCTGAAGTGTTTAGTGGAAAAATGCATTCTGTAAATTCAGTTTTTGGACTAGGTACTTCCTTATCTATTTCCCTTATACTAATAAAGAAGTACTTGATTTCTGTTTTTTTTTTTTTTTAATGTCATTGTCATATCATATGGAGATAGAACTGTTTTGCACTGGCAGAACTGCATGAAAATCTCTTTGTGATAGGTGTAATTTAATTTATTATTCATCAGTATTTTCTGTGTAGTCTTAGAAAGCAAATTCCTTGGTAACAGTTCATGAGCACTTCTGTTTGTCTTTCTACAGCTTTGTGTTTGACGAGTGGGGTGGCCCAACAGATGGAGTTACATGAGTAAAGTTTCAGACAAGCAAACTCCATAAGGTATGTGAAATATTAACTAAAACACATCTCCTTTTAATTTTCAGAAAGCATATTTTCTTAAAATTAATAACATTTTGAGGATCAAAGAACACTATAAAAATAAATGATCTGGATACTTAGGACACTCTACAAATAGCAGTAGAGAGATCCCACTGTACGGGTTCTCAGAATATATGAAAATGGCAAATTTTTTGTATTTTGCTCTCACGTATAAAGAGTGTTTGAAGGAAAAGCCAGAGGGAAGTATATATCTTTTTGATGCGGGGATGAATATTCTTTTTGAAAGAGAATAGAACTCAGTTAATTTCAATATTCCATACTCAGTATTTCAGATCTTTTAATGTTTTTATAGAAGCTTGAAGTTTTGGTGTTTTTTTCCTATTATTTTCATAATAAAAAAATCTGTTAATTAACTGAGGAACCCACCCTATTTTTTGAGATAATTTCTCATGAAATTTCAATGGAAAAAACAGCACTCTGTCCCAATTCTTCATGGTCTTCTCCAGCCTGGCTACTGTGCATAGTAGGAACAGTTAAATATCTACTTGAGCTGGCGTAAATACTGATCTCCAGGAGAAGGTGGAAGCAGTTACTGTTTTTACAGTGGTCGCACTAGGAAGCACCATTCTCCTTTTAAAGCCCCACTATATTTGACCCAATGGCAACCTTTTTTTTTTTTTTTTTTTTTTCCAGAAGAGGCAGCTTGAGACTTTTAAGCAATTTTGTCAGTTTAGGGGTGGTGGGAAAATACAACCTTGTTCATTCCCAGTGCTGTCAGCTATGAAGCTCAGTTTCATAGCAGAGGAGGGCCTGTGGAATGACACCAACCGTCCCTCTGCTATCTGGCCCAGCCTGATTGAACCCGTGGGTGGCAAAGGCCATCAGAGTGGGCAGTGTCTGCGTTCTCTGCCCTCTCGTGCTCTTACTCAGCTTTTGCACTGAGCGCTGCCAGGGGACTGAAGAAAAATAAGCCTGTGTTGGTCCAGCAGTTGTCAGGGTATCTAAAATCTGGAGATACATAAAGCACAGTTTTGATAATGAAAGAAAGGCTAATTGGAGTGGAGAAGGGCTGTGCAGAAGGAATAAGAAGAATCAAAAAGGGTTGGTTTTCCCCACTTTAACTTCTCTGAAAGCCAGTGTGAAGGACTGAATGGTCATTCATGCCTAAATACAGAGCATCTCTTTGTGGATGGAGTGCCTCTCTTCTTCATTTTAATAAAAATGCCTAGGATAAAATTAAGATCACAGTTGAACTGGAATATAAACCTACTATTTCTTTAGTATTTCAGGTTCCTCAAAACAAACCTTTAAACAGAAAATACCTGACCAATCTTTATGGCACAAAAATATATTTCCAGAGCCTTTTTCGTCACTAGTCATCAGGTATTTAAATCTCTACCTTTCCTCAAAAAAATTACTTGATAACTGCCATCTCCATATACATAGATTCTGCCTTTGGAGATGAAAGGGACCTATCTGTATGGACGTATCTATTCCTTCCTGAGAGCATGCCCTATGCACTGGGTATCAGACAGATAAGTACAGAGGTCAGTCTGTCTGGGCCCCTGAGTATGATAAAAGTGAACTGTGTCACCTCTGCGTCAGTTTCCCTACTAATCTGTTTTGCCTATTAAATCTCATCTGTCACCTTCATCACCTCCTTCTGCTCTAAAAATGTACTTCTCTTTACTGCTTTTTAATCATTTTTTTGTCCATTTGAAGGCTTTCTTATTTTATACCAGCTGGTTCTTTAAGGTGTTTTGGCTAAGGACTTGTCAAATGCCTTTGTGTATATAAATATAGCCTGAATTTCTGTTGTAAGTGTACCCACTGATGCCTTTAGAAAATATTTTGATAGATCATAAGGCATGACTTCCTTCACAAAGTCTGTTTCTCCTATTACCAATGAATATAATTTTCTATAAGGCCGCTCATTCTATCCTTTAAAACAGTTTCCACCAATTTGCCTGGCTTTACTGGTCCGCGATTACCCCAATGTCCTTTGGCATCAAAGCAAATTTAAGCCAGAGGTTGAATAGCACAGTTGGTAGTTAAATCTTGAGTTTCTTTATGCTATTGGCAGTTATCATGTGGTTCTGGTGGTTTGTTACTGCTCATTTGCTCATTAGAAAGCCTTTTTCATTGTCTTCTGTCATTAATTTTGATTTGAGATAGGCTCTCGTATACCACTGTAGAGAGAGATTTAAGCATAGGAGTCTTTCCAACCTCCTCCGCCAAAAACACATGCAAGAAATGTATTTATTTTTTTCTGCTATGGCTTTATCTTCTCTAAGTACTTCTCTTAGATCTTCATTGTTTTTTGAGCCTACGGAATCTCAGCAGGATTCTTTCTCCTGTGTTTTTTATGCCTTTTCAAAGTTGTTCTTCAAACACCTCTTTTTGGTTTGTCATATACATTACACCTGATAGAGTTTACGATCCTCTCTGGTTTCTTCATCTGGACGTGAAACCTCTTACTCTGCTGTTTAGCAGCATCAGGTTATTTTGGTTTGTCTTTTAAGTTTTTAGTAGGCACAATTTATTTGTGAACAAAGTTGTCCTTGAGTACTCTTCCTACTGCCTTTAGGAATTTTACTTGTTATTTAAAAATTAGAAAAGAATAACGAAAAAAACTTATCTAGTGCAGCGCTTCCAAGTAAGCCAAAAGTTGCTTCCTCTTCTGCTAGTTTCCTGACTACCCATGAAATAATGATTCCTGGCAATGTGTCCCAGTATGTTTACCACTCTCCACTGGATATAGATGAAGTTTTCCTGTCACCATTGTCATTGCATAGTTGATAATATAATGCTAATAGTATATTTCTCCTCTTTGCCCAGAATATCAGTTCTGTGGGATCACATCTTATTAATCTGGTTATAGACAGCTTGGCTGATTAGTTTTAAACTACTCTTTAACATATGGTACTGCTTGGCACAGCTTACTCTGTTTTTTTGTATGTGTTTTCACTGTCATGTTGCAGTGACTCTGATTTTCTTTCAAGTAGGAGTCCTGTATGCTGCTTATGCCCATATTTGATATTGTCAGTTAAAAGTGTGTAGGCATGCTAGTCAGGCAGGCAGTCTAGTTTCCCATCTTATTCCTTAGATAGCTACAGAAGAACATGTATAAGTTGTTTTTATTTTGTTTCTCTGTAGAACTGTTTCTCTTACGTAGAAAGAAGAAGAAAATGAAGCATGGAAGAGGTATTAAAGCCAGAGTCCTAATAGGAGGTTTGCAGCTATCAGGCAGAAAGCATCAGCTTTCTATTTTCAGAATAAGTTCCTTTGCTCTTGATGAGAAATAGTAAAATCCTGCAGAACATAGTTCATTAACATATAGTTCAGTCTGGGATCACTGGTCAGGATCACCACCTGTGTGCCCTCTTGTTTGCCTAAGTGGATTGTAGTTCATAGAAATATGTTGGGAAAATAGGGGCACCTATTTTAATAAGTGAGCTTGAACATCTGTCTCTCTTAATCTGTCACTCCCATTAAAAAAACACTTCTGACACCCAGTCAACCAAACATATCCTGAGAACAGTGTGTTTGTTAGTTCAGTAGGAGCTTGTGAGTGGAAACAAACAGCCTGATTTGCACAAAATACCATGAGGTGCTAATGCCTGCACTTCTGTTGGTGGCTCAAACAAGTACAGGCATGTTCCACCTTCTCATGTTTCACGCTTTAATTTGGCATTAATGAGTTCTTACAAACATGGCCTCTGGTTTGGTTTTTTTTTTTTTTAGCATTAAGCAACTAGCTAGGGCACATACGTATATGCGTTTCTAAAATAATATCTGCTAGATGAATGCCTGGAAGTAACACCTCTATTTGCCTCAGATATTTCAAGTCTTACAATATGGTTGGATATACAAATCAGTCTTTTCCTGTCCTTTTGAATGTCACTTACTTAGGCTTTCTTTATGAGAAGAATGTCCACTTTCACAGATGTTTTAATTTACAAACTAAATCATGAATGTAGAATTCTTATCTTATGAGAAATAATGAAAAACGTTGACCATTACGTACAAAAATGGCTGCAGCAGGACCCTGTTAACATGTCCTATGAGTCCTTCTTGGCTTTTAGCTTTGCTTTTGACTGCAAGAATTGCACAGTTGCAAACTAATGCTTGATCTGTTTTAAACTGGTGTCAAAAATAGTTGCACTTTTCAACATTGTAAAAATGGCTTTAAAATTTCAGTGGTTGGATTTCATTGTCTGTTTCCTTTCGCGATTCTTCAAACCTTTTAGAATCAGTTTTCAGGTAGTATTTTTGCAACCTAATGATGTTGTATGTTGCAAATATGCAGATTTTTGAGAGAATAAAAGATAACCCCCCCCAAAACAAAAAAAAAACCAACCAAAACTTAACATGGGTTTGTTTTCTCCCTATTTGATTTTTGTTGTTGCTGTTCACAACCTTACAAGCCAGTGTTTTCTATTCTGTCACAGGTTAAGCATGGCACAAACCATAACAGAAAAAAACGTAAGTTCTCAGGTCTCGAGATTTATCTAGTGCCCCTTAATTGCATAGATTAATTTACTGTGGTCTCAGTCACAAGGAGTTCTTGCTGTAGTCAGCAGCAGCACGTTGGGGAAAACTCTCATGTTGTTGCAATGGAAGAACACCATGTTGCATGGGCTAAGGTAGGCTATTGCTGCTCCGGGTATTGGATTGTACCAGGGAGCTACTCGAGGCAAAACGAACTCTCTGCTACTGAAAGTCTTTAGTTAACAGTGGGCAGCTTGGCATGTGTAAATCAGCCGGGACTGCAATTTAACGGATGTTGCTGATTATCAGAGATGAATGCTGGCTAAAATCTATTAGAAAGCTTGAACCGAGCCTTCTGTCCTTTCACAATGAAATATTTGTAATCCACCTGTTTAACGAGAACGATTTCCTCAAAATAAGACAAATGCAGCAATATGAATAAATCCAGCAAACAGCTTAAAAAAATAAAGTCCAACTAGATGAGTAGATGGGCAGTGTTCATGCTTTATTTACTTTAATAGATTTGCGAAGCTAAGTCCTGTACAGCTGTTTGAAAATTTATGGAATTCATTTCTAAAACAAACCACTTGGATGACAGACACAGCTATGAGTTCTGTTGTGTCTGTGCCAGGAAACCCTTTGGTTTTGTACCACAAACACTCTTTAATAACAGATCTTGTGTTTAGCCTTTTGGCTTCTGAAAACAAATTACTCCCTTTTTCATATCCAGCTAATTGTGATGCAACTTCGTGATTTAGCTGTACGTTCATATTTGTGATTTGATATCCATTCCTTTCATAACAATGCGGCTAGGACTGGCAATGCTATCGTACAGCTGAACCATATAATGTTAATCCAACATAATGCTCACCAACTGCACCTCTGCCACATTATCCAATGTGCCTGTATGATAATACTGTTGATTTTGATTGCTTCTTGTACACAGATGTCCTTTTAAAACGTGCTTGAACTCCTGATAGATTTCCAAATATTTCCAATTGACAGCCTCCTTACAAATACCCATTTCAGGGAACATGAGCCAACATTTCCATAATCATGTTTGGTCATTCACATAACCATCCCATTTGAATATAATGAGGAAAACTGATCGTGCTAAAACACAAGCATTAATTGGAAGTAAATGCCAAAAAGATGTTTTCATAATGAATGCATCAATATTTAAGTAGTTTCACAGCATTTTAATATCAAAAATGTGTTGTGATCTGCCAACTCACTTGGTAATCTTGGCTAATACCAGGGAAGCTGCACATATTACGTGGCTTTAAGTAGTGCTGTTACTCAGCACACTTCTTGGGATTCTGTGCATTTCAGAAGCACAACGTTGGCAACGAGTCAGTTTTTTTGTCAAGAGGAAGTGCTGTCCTGTAATTCCATGGAACACATGAGGATGCCACTCATGATAACAATAAGGACCTGCAACGTATTACTGGGCCCTGGCTCTGGACCCATTTTCAGCCCAGATCAAGAAAACCCGCCTGCCCTGTAGGACTGCTGTGTAGAGTAGGATGTGTATTCAGAGTGTTTCCAGCATTTACACAATTAAAAGCCCAATGTGGACTTTATTGCGTGAGGCTTTTAGCGATTTGTTTGCAATCCCCTAGGTGCACATTGTGCTATGGCACAGCAGTGCCTGAAACACAAAATAAAGCAAAGCATGGCTGTAAAATCCACTTCCATCTGCACATTACGGTTCTAAAGTGGTTAAAAATAAAACACTAGCTAGTTACAAAGCAGAGCTACTGAGAATCCATTCAAGATTCTGTAAGTAATACAGTCCATATCTCATGGCAAGTCATGTGCAGTTCAATCAATCAATGTTTCATTTTCCATTATATTGTTGGCATGACAAAGCAGGGAAGTGTTGCCAGAGCTAATACTCCAGCTCTCTTATCTGTGTCTAGAAACTGGTTCATATTGGCCAGGGAGCGTTTTAGATAGTATTTCCATCTTGTGTTATTGTCCAGTCCTGATTCCTTGGCAGACTGCCATACCTTATATATTTTGCTCCTGCAGGTTTTTTGCTTTCTCCCAAGGCTGTGCACAGTTTGTCTTTCTTGCTTTTTAAGTGGAAAATACTTCATTTTTCCAGAGAGCTTGGGGATATTTTTTTCTCACGTGTTTCTGCATTACTGTATAATTTTCTTTCCTTGTGAAAGGAGGTACTGCTTGGAGAGTTCCCAGAAGCTATGGCTACCATTTAAATTCTGTATTATTGTCTTTCCCGTTGTGGGAGGTTTTAAAGGGTATTTGTTGGGAAGGAAGGAAAAGAATGAAGGAAAACATCTTATTTGGGGGAGGGTTTCTACATGAGTATTCAAGGAAATAAATTATTGTCTGTTCAAGCATCCCACCAGGTCTTAGTTGACGCTACAGGTAAATATATGCCATGCTAAGGAAGCTTAATCATGTTCTTTGAAAAAAGTTTGCAACCCCTAACATTATTAAGGTGCACTACAGGTTGTTTTTCAATAAAAACATCTGTATTTTCTCTAAGATGATCAAATAAGTAGCACTTTTTCTGTTTCTATCTACCCTGTGTAGGTGTATCATGATACTATAGTGTTATAGTTGATGAACATTAGGTATAGTACCTCTTCCTTCTTTAAAACATGTTCGCAGTCAGTGTTTTCAACCTCTAGTTTATATGTAAGTCTCATGTGCGATTATCTAAGAGAAATTCTGGTGGCTAAGCACACTGATAGTTAGAAAAATGTCTTGAGGTATAGTTAGAAAATGTCTTGAGGTATAGAATTGTATTCATATTTCCAAAAAGTTCAAATAAGGTCTCTCACTGAAAGCTTTTAGAAAAACTAAGAGGTCAATGGATAAAAGAAAACTACTTGTAGACTAATAGCAGACATAAAACCAAAAAAAGGGAATAAATAGTTAATTTTCACTGAAGAGGGAGACTACCAGCATGTCCCAGAGAAATCTTATCATCTGTTCATTAAATAGTCTCAGGAAAGAGTAACGGTAGAGAGGAAGCGTTTGCTGAATATGACATTATTTGCGGTAGTAAAAAGTAAAGGGCCTGCAAAGAGGTGTATTGGGATCTCAAAACAACAAGTGATTAAGGGATCGAATGATAAATGAAGCCCAGTGTTGATAAATGCAAAGCACTGTACACTGGAGAAAACAGTTCTAATCTGTACATGTAACATGAAAGGTGCTGAACTTCGGATAATTCTGAGACCGTATCAGTCTGGTGCTCAGTGTCTACATATTGACTGTTAGATACAGTTCTGCCACCTCTCCCCTCTCAGAAAGATAGATGAGGAGCCCAACAAGGCTTATTGCATATTCGAAGCTGTTCCATACAAGAAATGACAAAGTAGACAAGAAGTCTTCATCTTAGAGGAGAGATAACTGAAGTGGTATGAAATAGGGAGTCGGTAAAATAATAAATAGAAAACAGACAGCGAGTAGGGAAGGATTTGAAAATGTTTCTCCCAATGGGGAGAATATATGGAAGTGGATTTAAAACCGAAAAAGAAGTGTTCCCTTTTCCCTGCTCCAATAATTAAACTGCATGACTCAAAAATGCAGTGGATACCAAAAATTTAGCTGGATTAAATACAGTATTATAAAGGCATTTTTATGAAAGAAAATCCTGGAAAAGGCTGTAAAATACGAAGATACAACATCTGGCTCAGGTGGTTTGAAGAGTTTGCTAGAGGAGAGATGAAATAGGATCGCTGTGATTTTATGTTCTTCCCCTAAACCGTCATTGTCAGAGATAATGTGCTGTGCTGCATAGACCTTTGGTCTGACCAAGGACAGCGGAGTCATGTCATCAGTAAAACATCAATACATTACAGCAGTGGCTGAAAAAACCCAAACTCTACTACTGTATACAGATTAAAATAGGAATTATATGTGCGCTGTAGACATTCACATAACTGGAGTATTTGGCTGAGTAGTTGACACAAGAAGCAGTGGTGTTCTGAGTTTCCCTCTTTTATGGCCATGTTTGGGGTTTTGTGGATTTTTTGTTGTTGTTTTTTGTGATTTTTCTGTTTGTTTTTAATTTTAAGGTTATTTTTTAAGGTTGTTGTTATTATTTAAGGTTATTAATTTTAAGATTATTGCATTCCCTTTCTCTGAAGACTAGTGGCCTGTGAACCTGATTACAGTTCAGATTCCCCTGGAGACCTGGATTTTGAAGGCCTTCTGTATAGAATAACTATATTCCTTTCTGTCTTGCATCTTGTGAGTGTTCTAACTATGGAAATCTGGATGGCCTGTACTTGGTTTGTACAGGTACAATACAAATACTTGGTGTACTTGCATTGTGCCTGTACTGCATAATATGGCTAAGCAGCTGACGCCCTCACTCAAGCTCCTCCATCTCTGTTTGGAACTGTGGTGCTCCAGCAGAGATACTTCTGTCTGCAATGGAAATGGAAAGATTGTCTTTCTCCATAGAGCACATTTTAGTTCTGTGGAAATGCTGCAACAAGCTTATGCTCTCTTCTTTCACAAACACTCTAGCAGATTGCAATGCTCTATTAGGACAGAGATATTGATTTCACTGGAAGGCAGTGAGGTATGCAAAAGCGATGAGTTTCGATAGCCTCTGTTAGTGAGCAGATGGGCTGCTGCTTCTCATACTACTTGGACTACTTCAGTCAACTGTGTCTTCGTTCCTAAGTATTAATCCATCAACTTTGAGGCTGGAACACACAAAGACGTGGTTTACCATGACCAGGTGGTCTAGGCGAGTGCAGCTGTCGAGGTGTTGAGGGGATTTTTTTGTTTGTATATATCCTTCTGTTTGGACATCCAGTAGCCTCAAAGACTCTAGCTGGAGTCCAAAGCTCCAGCTCATCCTAATCATCTTGCAGGTGTCCTAGACAGATGGAGATGTCATGGAAGTGCTTTTGAAGCACTCCTCCCTAACTACCATCGTTTCTACCTACTCCATGTTCTGATAGAGTAACTGGGCTCCTGCCAGCACAGCCAGCCAGAGAAGCCTTGGGAAAGCCAGGAGAGAGCATAGTCTGTAACGGAGAGGGAACAAACACCTAAGTTTTGAGCAAATGTTGCCTGGAAGTCTGCTACCATGCTCCTCGCACCCAATAAGGAAACAAATATTCCAACTTCGTAGCAAAATTTCTAAAAGACAAATGATTAAGCTATTGTCCAGGTGTTGCTGCACATCAAACCATCATTATTAGACACTGATCTATCGTGGAATTCTGTTACACTGTATACAAAATTATCTTAATTCCAATAAAAGAAGAGGTTTGCTGATAGGCAGGGGAGTGCCCTTCTATGTCTGCTTTAAAACACATCGTCTGTGATGTCTTCTGTATGTAACGTAGTGCCATTTTTTTTTCCCATGTCATCAGTCTGTTGAACTTCAGAAATAACCTGAAGTACTTTTGGAATCTATTTTTAGCACAAAAAAATATCATCCAACCTGTTGAAACTATTTTTTTAGGACCAAGTATTTCTTCAAGATAAAGAGACAAAGCTTCTGACATGCAGGAGGCAAAGCTTCTGCCATGGAATTTAAGGGCAATATGAGAATTGGATGCGGGTGACCTTTCCCTGCACTCCTTAAGAACAGAGGAGCTAGCTGGTGTGAGAGCATCCTCAGAGGAAGCAGGGGCTTGAAATCTCTCATTAGAATTGGGCAGAAGAGCGTGCTTAGTCCTTGTCTCCCGCATCCCAGCAACTGCCCTGGGTACTGCACCATTGGGTGTTGTAGATTTACTCTTTGTTGTTGTGGCTTTTGCATAAACACTGAAATTTTAATGGAAAACAAAACCAATGCAGTTGTGTGCTAGTGAAGACACAGGAAAGTGGGAGAGTCACCTGTTCATACATAACTACTAATACAATGTAGGGCTGCACTAGCAGTCGGTGGCTGATGCCTACTCTGGGATACCCAGTTATTTCTCTTAGGAGATCACACAACTGCAAAATGGAGAACTGGTATTGCTAGGACTTGGACTGGTGCCACCTTCACCATGCAAACTGCTCAGTTCTTCGTAGTTACAAGACTCCACTGCATTTATACATACACATCTTCATCTTGTCTTCTGGAGTGAGATTTTTTTAAAAACCTATTTACTCTTCACAGGACAGGAAGAAAGCTCTAGCAACTGTTCTGCCTCACATATTGAGTTGCAGTTATACTGAATTCCAATGGAGAAATCAAATTATCAGCCCGTGTTTAAAATTCTGGTTCTACCTTGTATTGAGGATGGCTATTATGATATCCTTTCTCCCCCCCTCTCATACATGGCAGGAACATTTTACAGTCCATTTCACTACAGCATCCTGGATGACTCCTGACATCCTGACCTTATTTAAACTATGTTGTTTGGTAATACTCTACTCATTTTGCAGTTAGATGAAATGAGTAGCAAGCTGCATGCACTGCTCACATCCTTATGGAAGAATTAGGATTGAGCCATATCCATGCACAGTCCCAGCAACTTTACCTGATAAATGGACAATGACGGGACCATTCTAGGAACCTTTATTTTATACATTCCCAAAAGATATTGCAGCCGTAAGATTCTGATGAGGAATCCTAATAGAACTGCCCACAATGTGAATAACTTTGGGCAACATCCTACCTGCCAGGCCCCTGGTAATGTGCCACCAATGGAAGCTGTGCAAACGCACCACTACCAGCACTGCTGGAACAACTGTAATAGATCGTTTGGTAAGAAATGCATTTTTGTCATTTGTCAGTCATTAAGTGCATTAATGTAAATTTGAGCTCACTTCTTATTACAAATAGAAGAATCAAATACAGAATATTGAATACAACACTTTTCTCGGAGAAATGTATTGATGGACTTGTAGTTTGCAGGAATACAATGAACTTTGCTTGTCCTGAAAGAATTTTATGGGTTTGGATCGCAGGAAGGTCTGGATAGTCCAGGGGACAGTGCAATTTTGGTTCAAATATGCAGGTAGTGATGAACACAAATGTGGACCTTGCCTTGTGCTTGCAACAGGATCTGATTTTTCTGTGCTTCCAACACCTTAAATATGTTCAGGAAGCTTTTTTTTAATTTTTTCTCCAGACTCAGGAAAAAGTAAATATGCTACCCCTTTTTGCTTTTTTCCTTTTTTCTTCTTTTCTGTTTTATAATCTTCACTGCTATTTGAATTGTTTTTCTGCCCAGACAGAAAAATCAAGTTTTTGTCTAGGCAGGAGATCTTTACTCTTTGTGAAGACAGTTATTTGAAGCAGAGTGTTAGAACAACATTTATCAATGTTACTTGCACTACATACCCAGTATAGGCACAATCAAAACTCTGTTGGTTCTCACCCTTCACTTAGGACCAGAGTAAAATATGGTCCCTATCCGTGAGTGCTTACAGTCTGATTTAAAATGTTGTTCGCAGTAATGTTGTAAAATGCATCTTTCTCTATGCAGCCTTAGGCTGCTGCCGTTGTGTGTAGACGTGTCTTCAAAGCCTTCTGATTTAAATTCTCCCCAGTGTACGCGAGCTGAGAACTGCTGCCTGGATGTATGGAAAACCCCACTACTACAGTGAATGCCATTCTGACTCTGAGCCCTCTCTCGCGGTTAACTTGTGCCAGTACTTAGAACCATTGAAAGATTATCTTTTGGGACTGGTTTATAGAATAGGCCTATCTTTTTGGAACATCCACTGTATGTGGATGATTTTGTTTCAAGGAAGCTAAGTGAGATGGATGGATACAGCCGGATGAGTCTCTCAGTTGAATTTTATAGCGTTGAATTTTCCTGTTTACTTGAAAACAAACAAACTGCTCTTAATTTATTTTTTCTTAATGAGGGTAATGCAAGCAAAGTGGTTTAGATGGACAGTGTATCAAAAACAGCTGTTGAGAAAGCTCTGATGTGTAATAGCATGAGAAGGCAGGATGGCAAAGAAAGCTGTTAGTCTTTCAATAGCATGAAAATTACTGTAGAGATAAGGGGAAAGAATTTGAGAAGGGTGTTGGAAATAGTGGATTGCAATATCACTGTAAAGAATAGAAAGGTGTATTTTCAGAGGAAAAAATGCTAAGGAGCTAGGAGAACTGAACATCTGAGGAATAGTCTCCAAGAGAAGACAGATATTATCAGAGAGAAAGAGCTGCAGAGTTTAGTCAATGGGGAAAGGCCAGCTATATTGGCATGTAATGAGAGACTTGCTTGTGAGATACATTGTGGGTTGATTTACATCCTGTGCAACTTATTGAAGTAACTAGGATTTCATGGGGTGTAAATTAGACCAAGTACTATCTCCTAATGTTACTGAGAGAAATTAGTTGGGTTAGAGATTTGAAGGCTTTTATTGTACTTGATGAGAACAGCAACAGGAAAAAGGGGTCTGATAGCGTCAAGGAGGGATAAAGATGGTTTGAGGGTACAAAGGGACGTTGAGTTACTGAGACAGAAATACTACAGTACAAAAAGCTCAGTGTTGAGAGCCTTTTCCAGTGGCCAGACGAAGGCAAATGAGGCATTCCTAAAGTCAAGAGTCATTAGAGTAGTAGCCAGAAACATAGGGGGAGGTTGCAATTTGCAGCTGGTTATTTGGAGTAATAAAGCATCTAGTGATAAATTAGGAAAGAGCAGCTTGCCTTTTTTTTTTTTATAGGTGGGTGCTGAAGGCTAGTAGAAGGATTAACACATTTAGGGCTGTAGATTTGAGATTAGCAGAATGTCACTGCTTCCAAGTAAACTGTGCAGATTTATGCTAGTGCAGGCTTAGGACTCCGCCTTTTCTCTATCTGTTTTTCTCAAATAAATAGTACATAGACATCAGACTTGAAAGGATAGTCAGGAAAACATACCAGAATACTAATGCCCTTGTAAGAATGATTTGTATTTTACCTCTCAGAGAAATACTGAAGGAAAATGCAGCAAATTAAAAAAATAAAGTAGTAACTATATTAACAAAAAAAGCCAACCACCACCTCAAAACCTGGAGCTGGATACCTACTAAAGATCAAAGGGGTTGTGGAGCTGGATTTGAAGAACTGAAAACTATTATGTAAACATAAGTGTAAATCTTAAGGCCAGTATAGGGTGACAGTTTAGTCGATAGCAGGTGAAAAATCAAAATGAAAGTGCTGTGAACATCGGAGTGAGGCAAAATAATAATATACATTTATCTAGCACTTAACATTTCCAAATTGTATGACCATTAAATAATGCAGAAAGTTGCATTGATCTTAGATGCGTGGAAAGAAATAAAAGACATGCCATATTTCTAGAGACTCTAAAGCTCTGAGCAAGCTGTTGTAAGACTGGAGGACTACATTAGAGAAACACTGCGACTAAGGGATTATGGGTAATTTAAAATAAGTAAGAGGGAATGAGTCTTTTCTATCTGGATTTAATAAAAATAGTATGTACGTAGAGGTTAGATTGAGCAGCCCTTGGAAAGCAAAGTAATTGGTATTTGAGACTGAAATTGAGTTAACTGAAGTGTTTGAGAGAATAAATTGGCATACAACAAATGTCCTTCTGAACGAAAAATTAACTGTGTTATTAAAAATTGTTTTAAGGACATTTAAGGAAATACACTGGTAAAGAGTGACCATCATTCTAAGATACCCAGCATGTGTCTGGATACCAGCACCTTCCTGCCGGGGCCCCCCGTGACAGCCCCAGCACCTCCTGCTCCCTGGAAGGGCGGCAGAGCTGTGTGCCCTAGAGTGGGCCTGCCAGCGGGCACCGAGCAAACAGGCGTGGGCTGAAATTTAGGCTTATCCTCAGCGCTCATGGAAAAGCAGCTGAAAGCCCTAGTCAAAAAGACCCTTCTGCAGACCATATTATGCTTCATGTACTCACATACTGACTTGATTGTGGGGAAAAAAAGAAAAATTTGAACAAAATGGTGATGATCTGTCCAAGTGATTAGAGCTGTGGCTGATCTCCCTGGGGCTAATTCTTTCTATAAAGTCAAATGTATGCCTAGAGAGTTTCCTGGATACAGTCAGAAAGTTCATTCGCTCTCAAACTTGAGAAATAAGTCAGGGTAAAATCGCAGTAATTGACAGCTCTTAGCTCTGACTTGCTTTCTGACATTGCCAGTTGACTTCATTACAGGAGCAAGGGACTAAGGCATGACCCAAATTCTCAGAATAGGAACTGTGTTCAGGGTGCTGGGGTTTGTGGTGAATTTGTACATTTGTAGCCTTAGACAAATTTATTTTTGAGTTGCCATATGTGAGGGCTTTTCATAATTGCCATCTGTGGAATAAAAGGCAGTTCAGGCAAAAATGCACTCAGTTGCAAATATTAGAAAATATGGCTATTATAAAAAGTCATAATAACTTCATGCAAATGTTCCATCTACAACGGAAGGGCCAGATTCTAATATCACGCATGATGCACAGTAACAGATTTTTTCTTAGGTATGCTGGGATGCCCACGCTGCATCTGAGATTAGAATCTGTCCCAAAAATGGATTATTGGGATATGAAAGAGCCAATGATGAGGAAAATCAAATTTTACTGCGCTTTTTTTTTTCCTCACCCTTACTATGTGAGATTTGGCTTTCAGCATAGTTCTTGATCTTTGTAATTTATCAGGAAAATTAGCAATAAAAATAATGATAAAATGTAAAAAATAATTTTCCTCCTTAAGAAATTCACATCATCAAATTACAACAAAGAAGTGATCTCTCTACAACCAGTTGCTCTGAGCAACTAGCAGATTTGGACTGCATGAAGCATTACCTGAAGCAAACAACAGTGACTCCATTACCCGGGGGATTCCCCTGAGGTGGTGTTATCAGCTATTGGTAGCGGTATAGTTCTGATGTTGTAGAGGTTGCAGATTAATTTACTCTGTAAATCCTATAATCAGCAGGAGTATCTTCATTTATTTAAATCCCAAACTTTAGTCTCTTTATTTTCCCCCATAGTCAGATACTGTCTTTCGTTCTTGTCTCTTTGGGGAAGAGGTAAATGAGATTTGGATATGAGCCATAATTATTCTGGGAAAATCACCCTGTGGCATTGATTTATATGCAAAATCTTGCCCTGCAGCAGCTTGACAGCTACACAAGGCTAGGAAGGCAAAGGCTACAGAGCTCTTCTTCTTAAATAATATATTTATGGCCGTTGTCTCTTGTCTTTAGTGCACAGTGACCCAGGGTTTGCAAGAGAAGTTGGTACGGCTGTCCCATTCTCCTCTCCAGAGCAACCCGGCACCAGCCAGGTAAGAAACTCCCTGTGGATAAGGGAGATTTGATTTTTCTGATGTCGTGGGAAGATAAGGGGTTCAGTGAACCCAGCTCCCGTGCACCTCCCAGGGGCAGAGCTGAAGCAGCCCTGGCGACACTCCACAGTTAGAAAGCCCCTTGTGACTGTAGGCTTCTTCAACATTGAATAGCAGCTGCAGCAGGGTTTCGGATCTTGCGGATTAAAAGAAGTTTCTTCGAATGCTATTTAGAGGGCAGAGCGGTGGCAGATGTTTTGAAGTGCAGAGTGTTCCTAATGACTTCCCTGGAAATCACAATATCAGTTGGTTCTGAAAATGAGGCCCCTTGTCTAAACGGCCAGGTACAAAGGAAAGGACAAACCCTTCGAAGAATGAGAGTGTTTTGTTGGATAATTATTATAAACCCGTTTGGCTGTATCTGAGCTGGACAGTTTTTCCTTCAACGCACAGGATTCTTCTTACATTGCAAACAAAGGCCAACTAATGCAGGCAAATTCTAATAGAAGATTGTGTTTTTAGCAAAGGCTAAACCCACAAAAAAATGGTCACTGCAAATGCTTTTTAATCTACAGCTTCTCAGTTGTTTCTGAGAGCAATACTCTTGTGTTAGTGATGCTTTTGAGACCAACTGAGAGAAGCTATAAATCTTTATAATTCACAAGTGAAGCAATAAAATTTCAATGGCAAAATGTTTCTGTCTTCTGGAAAGTGTGAAAAATATGCTACTGTGTAGGGACAGAGAACTTCTGCAGGAAATATTAAGACTGACTTGGAATATTCAATAAACACCTGGAAGTCCACATAGTTTTAAGATGTTATCTTTAATCAAGATTTTGCTTTTCAAATATTAACTAACCATCCATCTTCAAATATTCTGAAAATAGAAGGATTTCATTCATCACTTATAAGCTATAGAAATGGTAGTCAGATGCTGTTGAATAAGCTACTTTTTAAGGCATATGTATCAAGGTATTCCTTTTCACAAAAAGGTTTGGGTGTAAAAATTATATATCTGCTAATCTTTATATAATAATATAAACTCCAAAATACCTATTTCTTTTAAAGCCATAGTGGTTTCTGTCAGAAACATCATGGAAAGTATCTGCAGTTGTAGATTTTTAAGCTGCAGTGTCAACCAACAAATCATGTTATATAGGCTACTGCGTCAAATGAAACTTGAATGCTGTGCATCACCAAAAAGTATGTTTCACATCTCACTGCCTCCTTTCCAGTTGTGTTCTAGTTACACACAGGGACACTAAGACCCTAAAAAAGTCTTACACATGCAGATAATTGGTATGCTGCCTTGTAACAAATACTGAAGATACTAAGGGGTTAGTCTGTACTAATACGTTATTTTCATTCTTTTGCAGTTTCAAATTAGCTGAAAGGTTATTGGTGTCAAGCCTCTAGTTCAAAATCTTTTATCTAGGCAGTTTTACTAAGATTTTGAAACTATGATATTGTTGCTGATGCAGCAAAGGATTAGAATGAAAGATCTTGTTTGTGTGATATTTTGAACAATAATTGGACCTTGGTGGACATGAGGATCCCTGTATCTTCTTTGCTTTTTTGTGACTTCTCTGACCCTTATGTACTCTGCAGTCACACAAATCTCCATGCGTACGGGGTAAATAAATTGCTTCATTGTCATAAAAGAAAATAAGAACAGGAGATTGGAAAATACTGTATCATTAATTACTGTCCCCTGATTCATCAGGACAACATCACGCAGTCACTTTTATGGAACTCATTCTATGGAACTGTAAATGAAAGTGAAATTTTTGTTCCACTATCTCACTTGAAAACGTGCCCCAGGAATGTAATGATGGAATAGCTAAAACCATCTTTTCTTATATAGCCTCAACGTATGCGTGATCAGTTCATGCACGTTTGTCCTTGGAATTATTTGTTCTCTAGTCCTGAGACAGCACTGCTCCCTCCCTCACGCTTATCATAGTGTATTTATGGGCAGCAATATTTTCTTCTCTTAACTTTTTAAGTCTTGTAAAACTGGTAATGCATAGCAGCTAGAATACTCTGTTATTGCTGCCTTTATCTTCCCCAGCTATTCTGTCTTCCACTGCACAGTAATGCTTAAATTTATTTACCTTGAATGTGAGGACCAGAAATCTGCATATTCTTGCAGAATGTAGTCGGCAATCTCAATTTTGGGCCTCCCAACTGCCGTTTTTTATTTTCTCCCTCCTCCTTGCCCCCCATCCCCCCTTTTTTTTAACCGTTGAGTTAATCTAAGGTTGACTTGACTTCACTTACGTTCTATTAATGTATCATTTTGCTATGTATACTTTAGTCTGAAATTAGGGCAAACTTTTTAAGAAAAAATGATCTTCTGTATTTTGTCAAAATTCTTATCGAAAACTGAGTATCCAACATAAACTGAATATAGAACATGTTTTGATTTTCAGGTTTTCATTAAATCAAAGAGCATCATTAATAAATATAATTTCACATCAGGATTAATTTCTCTTACATAGCGGATGTGCAAGTGTGTTCTAAAATAAAGGCAATGTATGAAATAAAAAGACATAGCCTCTTCAGAAATTCTGGCAATTTTGAAAGACATCTGTGTGGGGTTGTCCTGTTTTCTAATCTTTTCTTCTTTTCTGCTTTTTTGTGCATGTTTCACTGGTGTTGATGTGCGCATAGCTTTGTATAGAGCGTGGGAGTTAGTAGCTGCAATTGCTGTGGAAAGTAGTAGAAGATGGTCGAGGTCTTCATGTTAAACTGAAGCAGAGAGAATGCTGAGTCTTCAAGATCTGCCCATTGCTGTTGAGAGCTTCACTGCACAAGCGGTCTATTGTCCACTGTTGTCTTGATTTGAAAGCGTCTACCTGATGCAGTACTAGCCACCACATGTAGAAAGTTGACTCGAATGAGAGGTGAATTAAATCTGTTTTCATTTATTTCTCTGAAAGAGGTGTTAAATCATGCAAATATTATTCTTCTGTCTGAGTTACTTCTTTAAAATGTCACAAGTGCTTTCATATTGGAGCCACTTCAGAGAAATTTAACTGAAACTAAATCATGAGCTTCCTCTGAGGTGAGAACAAAATAAGTTTTCTTTTAATGCTGATTTTGTGCCAAATGCTGCATACCAAATTTATGGTATAAAATCCAGGGGAAATTGGGAGGAAGAAGGTTGATGTTAGATAGTACTTTTTTTTTTCTAAAGTTTACCAGGAATAGTAAACATTTATATGGCAAAATATTTGCACTGGATTTTTGTGTCTGACAGTGAAGCACCCACCCCATGCCTTCTCTCTCCTGACATCTGCTTGTTGCCGAGTTAGGTGTATCTGTAACTTAGTCGGCAACAGCTGGAGGTCTGTCTCTTTCTTACTCATTGCAAAACAGGCAATGGCTTTAGCTGAGTCAGAATTTCATCTTTATTTTCACTTCACTTATCTCACATTTCTACCTGAGTAAAGAACGCACCTTACCCCTGTTGTTGTCCCTTCGGCTGGGACTTTCGGTGCCTAGAGAGCTTCAAACAGAACTTTCTATGGCAATATGGAAAAATGTGATTGTTAATGAAGCAGCCTAAAGGTGAGGCCTTCCAGCCACTACAAAAGGTAGAAACTGCTTTTCTGTGGAGGTAATGTTGCTACATGATTCTCCTGTCAATTTGCAAATGCTTTGCCTTCAGCATTTCTCTAATCTCCCATGCCATTCAACCCTGCTATGTTGTGAAAAATGTCTGATACCTAGTTTTTCCTACACAAGGCTGGAGCCACACTTCTTAGGACTGACTCAAGCTGAAAACAACCAAGCTCCCTCTGAGAGTAGACTCCTAGCAGCAGCAATTAAGTAATCCTCCTGATGATGGCTTTGCCACTGCAAAAATTTTTGAAGCTTGGGTGGCAGCTTTTGTAATTGAATGGGGGAATGAGGACTGGAGTGAGGAAGCAAACTGGCTCTTTCCTGCAGCAGTCACTACTTCACTCGCCCCATCCGATCGCCAGCAGCAGGATCTTTTCCAGGGCTAAGTTCCTATTCTGCTCCTTCTGCCCCTCTCTGTGCCCTGTTTTGGCTCTTCAGAGCAGCAGAGCCTGGTTTTCTCTGTGCCAGTGGGAAGTATCCAGCTGGCTCTGCCTCCTCCCTCTGCACCTGGGCCCCCTGAGCGGTGGCTCAGACAGTCTCAGCCTCTCAGGTCGTGTGTGTGGTGCTGGAGCCATGGAGTGTCCTGATGTGAGGAAACATTCTCCATCAGGTCTTGTAGCTTGATGCTGAGGCATGTTCATGGCAGATGGAATCTGTAGGGAGTTTAGATAACACGTTTCTACAAACAAAAAGCTTGCAGCTTGATTAAAAGCATCAAGAAAAGATTTGAGTAAGCTGAGTATCTGGCCTGTCATGTTTCAAGCTTTTCTTCTGGATTACAGTGATATGTGAATGTCACATAATTACAGCAATTATATTATTTGTAACAAGAAAAAGATATTTTGTCTTGATTTTGTACTTCAAACTGACTAAAACTTTTTTTTAAACCTTCTATTAAATTCAGGTGTGGGATGTACTTGTGGTAATAAATAACTAGATGCAAGAGTTCACAACAGGAAACATTAGACCAACTTCATTTTATCTAGGGAAAGAAGTGCTCTTTTCACTTTACAAGAAAATACAAAGAATCACAAAGTGAATCCTGAGGACCCTAAGTCATTAGTTAGGGAAAAATCCTATTGAAATCAAACTCTTATGGATTGGCCAAATAGCAAAGTGCGTACTCATATCTGTAGAAAAATTATTTCAGGCTAACACAAATTTATTGAAAACATCTGCTCCTCTAATTAGCATGCTAAGTACTAATCATCCGTACCTGTTCAAAATGCCAGACTGTTTCATGTCAACAGGAGGTATTGTGATGTAGGAAAGTTCAACCAGGAATAAAAAGCAGCTATCGCTACTGATTTTTTAAAAATAAAATATTAAATAGAAATATAATTGGTTATGTTTTATTGTAACGATAAAAAGTGGTAGTACTACTAGGTCGTATGTTACGAACGACCTCTGCCAAAACGTGAGGTAAAAGTCTGCAACAAAATTTTCATCTAATAATAAAATTTCAAACTCTTTCCTAATTGTAAATATCCAAAAAGTATCCCTTAACCCCTCCAATTCCTCTTTTATGGGATATTTTGAAAATGTTTTGCTTTATCCTGAAAATGTTTTACACTGCCTGTAAGATACAAATTCCACAGCTCAGTCAGTTAATCAGCAGAATCTGTTTGCCATGAAATAATGCCACGGTAATCTCTGGTTGCAGATAAACACCTTCTCTTGGAGAATTACCCTAACGTAGCAGGATGACCTAACATTTGTGGCAGCCACAGCGAGGGCATACCTGGCTCAATCCCTCTTACCTTTTCATATTAGTCCTTGTAATTGTCTCAAACCTTAGAGTCTGGCTTTTCAACATGTCATCTTTTTTCTGCACTTAAACGTTAACAAATATTGGATACCTTTGACTGAAGCTGAAAGCAACTTTAAAAGCATAGAGATGGCATTCTACCATTTCGGGGCATGCACACCACTTTCTCACTTAGGACAATGAGGACTGAAACAACGACTACAGATAGAAGAAAAATGTGGCTCTGCTGAACCCTGCCAGTGTGCTCACAAAAACCTCACCGTGGACAAAGCAGGCTGAGCCAGGGGGTTGTTGAGATCTCTGTTATCTCCACTGGTGATTCATTTTGTATCTGTAGGCAAGTCATTTAACTGTCTCCGGATCAAATTCTCCTTTGTTGGAAGTCCATGAAGCTTCATGCGTTTTATTGGACATGGGTCAGCTGAGGAATTTACCTTTCCAGAATTCTTTCTCTGGAATATGTCAAGCTGGTGAATGGACTCAGCTTTACCCCTCTAATATTAAAGGTTCATAATACATTTTGAGCTTTAAAAATTAAAACCAGTTACCAGGCTGATAAAAAACAATTCCATGACTCCCACGCTACTGCTTTTAAGAATAACACCAATTTCCTTTTGAGCAGGGATGTGTCAATATGACCCTAAATGAGTACCAATGAAAAAAATTTTGTTACCAGCAAGCAGAAAGATATGTTCTGCCACTGTTTAACAGAAGGACAAGGTTGTGCCACATTTACGGCTGTTTCCTTTCACAGCTCAGTCAGTCAGGGATATAATTTCAGAAACTTTCTATATGCTAGGTGTTTGGTTGTTTGTTTTTTTTCTTTCTCTCCAGGCTTGCACGGATTTTAGACTGCTACCCTTAAAAGAAAAGAAAAAAAAAACCAAACACTTCAAAGTGAAATATTCTGTTAGGTTCAGTCACATCTATTCCAGTAAGAAAATTTGTACTTAATTGCTCCTCCCGTTATTACCAGTTCTTTTGGCACAATGTGATTTTTTTCTTGACTTTCTTCAGTAATTTTGTTTATTGTGAATTATGTTATTCTAAATTATTTTTCTCTCAGTCAGGGGAAGGGCTAAAAATAACTTTCAGTAAAGGAGAGGTGGACAGTGGTTCTCAGGCGTTACATGGTGTTGTGTATGCAAAATCACCTTTGCTAGGGCTATGGGTGACACCAGACAGTTCTGTTCTTGGACTGTTGCTGTTGTGGTAGGTAATAAGGGTAGATACAAGGCTCTTGTAGGGTGAGGGAAATTTATTTCATTGCCTTTCCCAAAAGTTACTGCTTTTGGAAGTGAGGGTTGAGGTATGGTGGAGTCAGAAGGTTGCTTTATTCTTTGAGGGCAGTATCGATTTTATGAAAAGTCACATCCAAGCATAAAAAAATGCCTTGTGAACTTCAGTTCTTGGATAGTGTAACTGGTAGTAGGAAGTGCATTGCTAGGACTCCTTCTCTAAGACATACCCTCTATGACTTGCAGATAAATCCCATGGCATGGGAAAGTGGAAAACTGAAGGAAGTGTCAGACTGCATTTATTTTAATTTTTTCCTCCATGTAATTAATGTGAGCTAATGGAAGGAGTGACTGCCCCGGCATCCCCTTCCAGCTGCAGATTTCTTGCTCCCAAAGGTCTCTCTGGAATGTGAGGGAGAAATGCAGCAGGAGTTGCTAAAGCCGCTAATTAAACTGTAATTAATGGATGAGGATACGTGAGGAATCCTGGCCTCATATGGGATTCAAATACAGTATTTCAGCTACAGTTTCTGTTTAGTATTAGCCTACTCAGAGTTTGCATGTAAGTAGAACAAATGTTCTTTGTAGAATTAGCAGTAGAGCATTTTATGTGTGGCTGCATGGAAGCTTTAAGGGAATTGACTGATTGGACTCACATCTGTCTGCCGTAGCTACTTCTGCTCTTGGAGGAAATGAAAGTTCAGGGATCATACGGTAGAGCTATGCAATGGAGAAGGGCTTTTGAAAGCAGGGAAGTTTGCCCTTCAGGGAGAATAAGATTTGTAACAGGGGGAGGGCCTGAGTTGGAAGTTCACGGGTTTGGGTAGTTTGCCATCGTTCAGGGGAGGTAGCCTGTTTCTTCAGCAGCTCCCAGGCCCTTGAATAAAGCTTTAAGGGAACGAAGGCACTGATTCCAGCCCAAAAGAATGGGTAGCAGGAGAGCTCCACACTTTGACATATGAGCAATACCTTGAATTGGTGCAACGCATAGCAAGATGCAATACTTGGATTTGAGTATAATTCTGGGAGGAGGAGATTGTGATTCTTAACTGGATGGTAGACAGTTTGCTGACAAATGCAGATAGGAAATAGTAACATGCTGCAGGGGGAAAAAATAAAACAAATGAGGCCATATGCTGTGTAAGTCTTGGCTAAAGTGCTTCCACTGTAGGAAGAGAAAATTAAAGTGGTATTTAACTTAATACATTACTAAAATGTGTCATTCATATGACATACATTGCTTTCTTCTTCTCAACATCCCCAAAATGCCAATACTGGCAGGCTTAAAAAGATGATGAAATATTCACACAATATCTGTATATGCCTAATACTTCAAAATATTCACCTGACTGATATGCTAGTGAATTCAGTCAAGATGAGGATCAAAGTTTAATGAATGCAGCATTTTTGTGATGTTTGGGACAGTTTGGCTAAAAGTTGCCTTGGGAATCAATAATGAGACCTCCCCTTTGAGTACTAAAAAGCCACAGAATTTGCACTGAAAATGTTTGTGATGCTCCAAGCCAAGACCGCAGCCTAACAGGGCTGGAGGAAGGGAACTCCAACAAGATTAGTTGAATGGCAAGAAAATTTTCTTTCTGCTACTGTGGCAAAGATTGTATGCTACTGATTTGCCTTGGTGAGGGCTTGTGAGGCACTAGGCAGGGGTTGGCAGCGCTCCTGCAATTCCTCAAGCAGTGCACCAGGTGGGAGACTGTAACCAGCACAGGGCAACTATCAACTGAGACGAGCAATCAAGCCCAAAATGCCTCATTTTCAGCAGTGAACTAGTCCTAATAACATCTGTTACAGAAGTGCTACCTTGATGATTTTATTTTATTTTCTCTTATTCCAGGGGGAAAGAAACACCTGGCTTTGTAATCATTCCTAGTGTTGGTTCAAATATGCAGTAAATGCAGCAGTGGGGTGAGCTTAATTTGTTCCAGTTCGTAACTGCAGCCCTTCTAGATTCAGAGGGTAACTTTCTTCTTATTTTGAGACCTTTGATTATAACACTACATCTTTCCTTACTGCTGTCTAAAGGTTTGGATCAGTGCTTTGCTGGCCATGTAACAATATAATCCTTACAAGCTGTGGGGGAGGTTTTCTTCCATTGCATAAGGGTTTTTTTGATGAAAAAGAAAAGTGTTTGTATGTTTTATGGAGGCATGCTGCTGCCAGTGCCTTGATGAACATTCACAAATACCAGAAAATTGATAGGTTAAATATTGCAGTGCTAAGAGTTTCTCACTGTTACAGCTTAAACTGTTTATTATCACTTCAATTAAGAGACAAAGCTAAAAGTTGCACAACCTAATACTGCTAAAATTCATGTGCTTGCAGCTGAACTGAAGCTGTGCTGCTTCAGTAACGAAGCAAAGGCGTTTCTTGGACTAAAAATATTGTGTTGAACATCAGGAAGTCAAGTTGTATCAGCTTAATATTATATTAATGTTCTTACATATAAGTCATTATCTCCTACCACAAGCTGTGCAGCTGTTCATGAAATCTGCATCCAGTCTATAGTTTTTGACATATCTTGAACAGATATTTTATCAGAAAAACACCACGTCTAACCTTGTAGTCATCAATTTAGAATTCCTTACATTTATCTCTTAATAAATGTATACCTTCCTATATATATGTATTCCAGCGGTTTCATGTATATGTTCTAACAATTACCCACACTTAATGCTCTTTTGTGACCTTTACGCATGTAAGGAGTAATGAAAACGCACTTGGGACTTGTACGTGTCATGGTTGAGTTTAATCTTTCATGACTGAAAGAAGCTGAGCATGTAAGATAGAAAATAGTGCAATAATTGCTTCGTATTCTGGAAAATACTGTTCAGGCTGTATGTGCTTTATAGAAGACTGTCTTCAGCCACATCATTGGAGGTACTGAGGTTCCTCCATCACAGGAAGATGACCCTGGTCCTAGAATTAGTAGCAGTCCTCCTTGGTTTCCTGTGTGCCTCCGACTTTCCCAACTTAAACATACGCTGTTTTTTAAAGTTAAAATGTTGTCCTTTTGGTAGATTATTGGATGCAGTTCCCTGTTAACGGAATTACTCTTGGCTGAGAACTAGAGAGAAAATGACTGACAAAGATCTCTAAATTTTCTAAAATATCCTACAGTCATGACTTGAAACTGCACAGTTGGTTCCACACTGAAAACAATATCTTTGAAAGCTTAAATGAAGATTAGATTTATTCAGGTACAACATATGAATATAAGATAACCATTTTTTCCTAGGATGCCAAATCCAACAGGTTTTGAAAATTGTACTATTCTTTACCTGAAGACTGATTACTCTGAAAAGTATACTTAGAGGCTATTTGGAATGCTTGCTCACTGACTGTGAATCATGGCATTTTCTACCAGTACTCGCATGTTTTCATCTCTCCAAGAGCTCTAGGGAAAAAGAAAAGCAACAGTCATTCAGAGAAATTGTTGCTTCCTCCCTCTTTGTGAATTAACTTCACTTAGAAATTAGTTAATTAGTATATGAAGCTCCTCAGTATTCAAAAGGGTTGTTTATCTTTGGTTTTGACTTCAGTTATAATAGAAGAATAGCAGAACGAAAAGTTAATTTTTAGGGATTATACTTCCTTGTTCTTCCTGACATGTCCTGACATTGCGTAAGGGTTGAGACAGATTTTCTTCTTTCTGTTCTTTGGATGGGATCAGCAGCAATATAACTGATAATGAAATGGCATTGACTCTGGGTCTGGAATTAGAAGGACCATTCTTAGGAAAAGAAATGGTCATTTATTCAAGGGATGAGCTAGTGCCACCTGCAGTGATGTATTTTTCTACAGACAAATGAACCGTGAAGTAAAGGTTCGTTAAGCAAAGAATATCAAGTATGCAGAAAACTGTTGGAGTTATCAAATACAATGTAGATGAGCAGGAACGGAAAGGAGCTTAGAAAAGTGATGGCATCATAGAACTGATAGGTTTTCAGAAACAAATATTTGTCAGAGCTTTTTTATTGCATTTCTTAAGTCTCTAATTATAACCTAGTAACTTCTTAATTATTATAATTGCTTAGTTGCACTGAAATTGTTGCAAGGTTGGCAGGTTTTAAGTGTAGCGTCAGCCTGGTTCCCAGAGCCAGGCAGGCATCTTTGTATTGTCGAGACTTGGGCGTTTCAATGGGACCTGTGAGGAAGAGTGAAAACTAGTGGGAATAAGGATGGTGGAAGCTGACCCTGAATTAATGCCTGTTGTAGCCTTGAGGGTTTGTTTATATTGCCAGCCTAAGCTATTGCTTCTAAGGGCCTGTTTTGTATATTGATTTTACAAAGATTTATTTTAAAGAAATCTCTGATAGCCGTTGTAAATCACTGCTTTAAGTTTTAATTATTGTCTGGGCAGCTGGTTTTCTGAGTTATAGTCAATGTGACGAGTATTTTCTTTTCTTCTGAATTCCAAAAAGCCACTTTTAAATACAGGGTGTCTCAGGTTCACTTGATCTGAGAAATATGAAATCTGAGAGGATATAAGGTAATTTAGCTGACGTTTTAGTGAGAGGGTGTCAGGGGGAAACTAAAATAAGAGAATGAAATATTTCAAGTTACGTATGGACTGATACGTTGACTTCAGACCATGTGCCGACACATTTTTTCAGGAAAAAAAAAAAGCAATGCTGTAGTGTTTTTACTCTGTAATATTAATGTGGTTTGATTACTATGAGTTTGCGTATTAAAAAAAGTGAAAAGGTTGGGTTTTACCTGTTTTTTCCTTAATAAATCCTTTAATTCTCCTCTAGTTATTACAAACTAGCCTTGTAGTTAAGGTTTAAAGGTTAGCTAAAGGCTTTTTAGAAGGTGGGGAGGGTTTTGTGTCTACCACAAACATTAATGAAAACACAGATAAACTGTTAAAGGTGCATTTTTGCTAATATAGTATACAATTATTTTTTTTTCTTTTTGCTTTTTAAAAATCAAGCTAGGCTCAGTTAATAGGAACTGAATTATATCCCTGTGGCCTCTAGTATCATCCCCTGCCTTTATTTGAAGGCCTCTGCCATCATCTCATCACTGTCGATAATTTTGACAGCAGTTTTGGATATCTTACCTGAGGATACTTATAGCTTGATGTTAAATTCAGGGCATGGCCATAGTATTTAGTGTATTGTTCTTTCCTTTATGGTTTGGTACTGATCCTGCCTTTCTAGAGGCTATTTCATTTTTAACTCTGGCTTTTTGCTACTGAAATGAACTAAGTAATCCCCTCACCTCCAAAATCAGTCAAAATAACAAATCTAAAACTAATGGTATAATACTTGAACCAAATAGTGCAGAACAGCTGCAAAACTCCCGTATAACTGGTCCTGAGGATTCTCGTTTCTGGAGATTGTGTACTTCATACGTACAACGTGTGCATGTATTTCCATTGCTACTGCAGGTTCTTGGCAGGTCTGTTGTTCTGTATATCAAATTAATGGTCTGAGATTTCTTTCCTAACAGTTATTTCAGTAATTTTCTCTTATCTGTAATTTTCATTTCCCAACAATTTATTGAAGCAGTGAACTCAATACGATATTGAGAACTTTGGATACAATAGAAGCAAAGTATTGAGCAACTCATGTGACCTCCAGTTGAATTCCATGATTATGCAAAATAACTCAACAGAAACTTAGACTGGTTGTCAGTAATCAAAATTATCTACAACACAATGAGATAATGTTTTAGTAAAATGGAATCTCATTAGTTCAAGATAGCAGTTAAAAATTGTCCACCACAATCTGACATATTAGCTTAGAAGAAACTGAGATTAAGAATTTATTTGCTATCTTTCTTACACAACGGGGAAAAAGTTACCCAAGAAACAGCAAATCTGAGCAAATATTTGTAAGCTTTCCTATATAAAAGGAGCTGTCATATATAAAATGCCTCATGTTTTTATAAAATGAAATGTCTACTTGGAAAAGCAATTATTTAAGAAACAAAGTGTAGTATAAAAAAAAAAAAAATCTTAACATTAGGGGATGGGTGTAGAAAACACTTGTGTGTCCGTCACACGGCAGACGCTATTACAGAGCTGTACTCAGGGTTCTCTGAACTGCTGAAAGACTCATACTCATTTTAAATTCAGTTTTAAAAGCTTATTTCAATATGATATTGAATTACGTCAGTAACTGATGAAACGTTAAAGGAGATATACTGGAATGGTATGATATAGTATAACCTCAAATCTGTTCCTGTAATTTTTATTTCTTGCATCTGTATGGAGGGGAGAGAATCGTTAGATGAATGGATCCACTTTGCCCCTGCCTTGGTACATGGTTTTATCTTAAATGTGTTCCAAGATTTTTCAGTAGCTGTAATCAAAGTCCCACATGACTTACACAAAACTTCTGAAATGAATGCCATGGAAGCTTTTACATGTTTTGGCCCTTTTGGTTAGTATATTCTAGTGAGTATTAAAAAGAGATTCATTTGAATAAGGTAATCAAATTCATGCTGATCACAATATGATCAGAGATATATTTTTCCACATGAAAATGAAAGCTGTAATTCTGCATGGCTCTAAAATGAATCCTATTTATAGCTATTGAAGTAATTATGTCTTGCATAAAAATAAGAAGTAGTAGAAAAATGTAATAATGGTTTTACTAGAAGATAAAAGAACATAACAGGTACAGCAACATTTAGAAAATTTGTGAGTTGTGTATAAAAAAGAACATTTCTCCCTCTTCCCAAGTAGTGTTTTCTATTAAGAAAACAATCAAATACCAGAATTCCCCTTTCGAAGCCCCAGTTAACTTTGCATTTCTTTTGATTGGGTTTTCCTAACTCTACAGTTTATACAGCGACAGGAAAGCCACTAGAATGGCTGGGTCTTTCCTCGTTGGTTGGTGATCCTGTTCTTCCTTTTCCTGAAAGGACATTTTTAAATCCCTACACATTCTTATTCCTCAAAAAATCTGTGTTTCTGGCCTGCTGCATGGCGATCACAGCTAATAGCTCCCTTCAGCAAACTGTGCCTCCCTCTTTAACTTCGCCTTTGGAACAAATAGTCAATTTAAGTTTGTATTAAATGTGAGTTTTGAATTGGATTGTACAGTACTCTCCTAATGTGAAAGCTATGACTTTATAGCAGTCTTTATAAAGCATACCTCCATAACTCATCACATGTTCTCATTTCTCTATGTTCCGGGTATATGTATTCTATAAATCACTTTACCTTTTATAGTCTCTATACATTGCAAAATAAATTGAAACCTAAAACTGAAGTAAAAAAGTAATTTATTTCTGAAAAATCCAAGCGGTATTTATTATGTTAGCCACTTGGCACTTCCCCTTTCTTTCCAGAACTCGATGTTTACACTGCCATCCTCATTCGTCTGTTCTTCCAACTTAATATTTATGTTTCATTATTAAAGAGAACAGTCATCTTTCAGATGCTTTCAATTGCACCATCTATTCTCAGAATGTGGAGGAAAACTTAAAGGAATGTTATAGTATACCTACTGCTTACTTGAAGTATCTTTAAGTTCCACATATTAAGAAATTATTCAGATTTTCTTCATACAATCAAGGACAACATAGATACTTCACCTTCCGATTATCCTGGTTGGAGAGATTAGGTTGTGTGTTTTCATTATTTTGTATCAGATGGAAAGATACTTCATTTGGGGTATTTCCACCACTTCCAGGCTGGCTAAGGAGCTCGTCTCCAGTAATTGGAATTTTTTCTGTTTAGAAGTCCACTGAAGGGAGGGGCCGCACTGCAACTGTAACTGTGTGTTGTGCTCTACCTTAGTAAGTTAAACTCTTCTTGGTGGCAGCTGGTCCTTTTTCCATGGTCTGCCTCATATGCTTCCCTCTGTCCAACAGCGAACGGTCTGCTGCAAGTGGTTTGTCATGATCTGACGGACTTGATCAAACAGCTGGATCCTCTCATGAGTCCCAATCATTTTCACATGGTTACATTTTATGATTATCTCATTCTTAACATGGTCGTGCCGATTTACCACAAGCAGCTTGTTTCCAAGAGTAGCAGATTTTTGCCGAAGGCCACCTTTTGAGAATCAAGGTTGATGTTACATATATTATGATCAAAACCATGGAAAACGTGCGTATCTTGAAAAACCTGAGCATTTTTGTGTCCCATAAGAATTCATACCAGCTTCAGATCATTCAAACAGATTTGCATACCAGCTGTATTTCTCATGGTCTATTTGGGAGCATTTTGCTGCCCTACAAGATGCAAGCTCTTATTCTTTGTGTTTAGGAGATCAGTGTGTCACTGAACAGCAGGGCCCCCTGTGCAGCATGCACTTACTGCAAGCCTGTTGAGCCCTGGCACTTTGTACTCCACACTCTCAAGATTGATGAGGAGGGTGTTGAGTGACTCTCCCTTACTGCTGGTAGTTGCTGTTCATTAGCTTACTGTTGACTGGGATTTCACTTCTTTGTAATTGCTTTTCAGCAGGGTTAGTTATCTGGAAAGCCCATAGTGCATCCTAGCCCAATGCTTTTCTGAAATCAGGCTCATCTTCAGGCACCAGTTGCAGAAGTCATCAGAAAACCTTTTTGCCAACCTTGGTGTAGTCTGTGGTTAGCTTCATGCACGGGATTTATTACAGTGTCTCTCTGTCTCTTCAGAAAGCAGAATCAAATTTTTTTTCTTTCTGCGTTTTGAATCTTCCCAAGAAAATCTGAGGTTTGGCTCAGGCAAGATATTTCTGAAGTCCTCGTAATGCCTCTTGGAATATTACCACCAGAATCAACTTCCTCACTCACTGGTGACGTTTATAGATACCATTGCATAGTATATGCATACATCAGTCTGTTCAGATCAATGCTTGCTATACTACGCCCTGCTGATATGCCATCAGCTTCCAGACTTACTTTCTTCAGCATCTGATCAAAGGCACTCTGCCTTTTCCACTGAGATTTCACCTTTGTTGTTACCCTGTCTAAGCTAGGTTGTAGTTTTGTGGGTTTACATCACTTCCTTGGCTTTTGGTCCACTGTCCAGCTTTGCCATATTTATTCCCTACTCCACAAGATTCTCCCCCTTTTCTGAAAGTATCAAGATGTATTTTTCTTTTAGTACAGCACCTTAGATAGTCCTTCCCAGTGATCTCCCCTTTTTAATTTGAACATGTTTCTCAGCTTCGAGATGCCCAGGAATTTTCTGCTGCTTCTGTCAGCTACTTCATAGCTGCTGGTCCATCTCCATGTGACTGGCTGAAAACGTCCTCTTTCCTTTGGCTTTCTGCTTTGCACTAATCAGCAGAATAAGTCTTTGCCGTCTGTGCTTCCTGGCTGCCTTCTTGCCCCCCTGTACCTAGTACAAATGAAACAATCTGTTTTCAAAGCTCATGTCATCTCTTATTTCAGGAAATCATATTTACCTTTCCCATCATATTTTTTTTTTTTTTTTTTTTACTTCAGGCTGTTCCAGGACATTGGTTCTGGCTGGACTTCCCAGCAGCTCAAGTAGAGTTGCTCAAATGAAGTCTGGATATTGCAGGTGACGCGTTTGTGTAAGATGAACTCCATGCTTTGTGAAAGCCCTGCCACTGAAGTGCTGCAATTGTAGCTAGTCTAACAGGACATCATCTGTTGTGCTTTTGTGGATACGATGGAGAATTTGAGGTGTTTCTAAGTCTCCTGATTTGTGCTGAAACTTCATACTGTGCATTTGGAGAATACAGGATCCTGTGAATGGTGCCATTCTTGTGTCACATAGTTTTCCAGTGCTGTACCTGAGTTTATCTACCTTTGTATCATTTTTTTTTAGCAACCATTGGACACCTGAATTTCACCAACTGCTCACCTTTAACTGGAGATGAAGCAGATCTTTTTTCAGTAATTTTCGCTTAGAGCCATGTATGCTAGTCACTAATAAGTGAGGAGAACTGAAACAGATGCCAGAAAATTAAAATCAATTGATTTTATGCATAACAGTAACAAGGCATTTTATCTTGGTGACAAACAGTGCTATCTTAAGTAAGCATTCATTTGACCTAGTGGCTTTGATATCAGTTGCTATTAATATCCATGTAGCGCTCGTTAACAAGCCTGCAGCTTTGGGGGATTTAGCTGAATAGTAAGTAAAACTAGATGTGAAAATAAGCTTACCTATAAGCAACATTTTTTTTTTTTTTCTTTTAGGAAAAAAAAAAGGGAAATATATTAAAGCTAGTCCAACATAATACAGGAGATGAATAACCATAGGTGTTTAATGAATACTATCTTATAAATAGAAAATAGGTATGAATGAGGAAGAGTTTCTAAAATTAGCATTTGTCTCAGGTGAGATATTTAGAATACATGTATGGAAGTCGTGTTATGTGGACATAGGAAAAAAAATAAAAAAATTAATGGACAACCAGCATAAATGCATAATTAATGCTGTACACCAAAATGAACTGTACCAATGCAGTTTTCATGTTCCCAGAAAATTGAAGGAAGCTTTCTAAAAGCAACTAATTTGCAGTACAGAGCTGATGAAATAACATTTGCAAGTGTTCCTACTGTCTTGGAAGGCTGAAAGGATACTTACCAATTCTCCTGGATTACAAAGTAGGAATTGAAATTATTTCAATGCCTTCCCCCATTTCACCAGCTGCGTACCTAACCTGACATAAACCCATAAGCTATCTTTAAGCTTCTTCCTCTACAAGTTACTGCAAAACTCGTTTGATAGGTCCATATATCAGATTCACAGCTGTATCAGAAGCCTGAGTCAGTATTTATTTACATAACAGTTCTTTCTTTTTGCAGTATCTCTGGTTTAGCCTATATTTTTTTAAAAAAACTACAGTAAACATCAATAACTGGATCAACACCAGTTTACATCAGGTAAACCTACATTCAACAGGTTTCTTCATTTTTATTCTTTAGCTTATTGTGATGGTACTAGTTGGACAAGGGAAGTTTTAATTATTGATGCTGCGATCAAATCTGATGGTGCCAGGAAAAGCTAGAGCTTTATTTCTGTTCTTCGTGGTGTTCTATATGCAAGTAACTCAGCTATCAATCGAGGAATCTGTATTTAGAGGTCATTGGAGATCTCTGCAAGTAAAGAGAAGCATTGACTTTTTTGTTTTGTTTGGTTGGCCATGATGTTTTTGAGGGAATAGCATAGGGAGGTTGAGACCTAACTATTGATTCATAGTTTAATCCTTTTAATATATTAACAGTTTATGGAGAACTTGAAATTAAACAGAACCTTTCAGACTTTTATTTACTGAGTGGTAAAATAACAGTGCATAAAAAGAACTGTGATTAACCTGACAGCTATTCATGTTGATGGCATGGTCCCTTCAAAGGAAGTGGCTGTCATGGTTTCAGCTGGGATGGAGTTAAGGGGTTTTTTTTGCTGGCAGCTGTAATGTTATGTTTTAGATTTGGGATGGCAATAGCGTGATAGCGCAAAGACTGGTGTCTTTGATTGTTGCTAAGCAATCAAGGCCTTTTCTGCTCCTCATACCACCCCACCAGGGAGTAGGCTGGGAGGGCACAAGAAGTAGTGAGGGGACACAGCTGGGACAGCTGACCAAAGGGCTATTCCATACTATGTGGCATCACGGTCAGTATATAAACTGGGAGAAAAAGAAGGGAGGGTAGGGATGTTTGGAGTGATGGCAATTGTCTTACCAAGTAACTGTTACATGTGATGGAGCCCTGCTTTCCTGGAGATGGCTGAACGCCTGCTCTGTGAAGCAGTGAATGAATTTCTTGTTTTGCATTGCTTACGTGCACAGCTTTTGCTCTAGCTATTAAACTGTCTTTATCTCAACCCATGAGTTTTCTCACTTTTACTCTTCCGATTCTCTCCCCCTTCCCAACCAGAGGAAGTGAGCGAGTGGCTGTCTGGTCCTAGTTTCAGACTGGGGTTAAACCATGACAGTGGCAGACTCCCTTTGGTCTGACCAGGGCAGGATTTTTCTGTTTGAAACAGATTCAGTGCTTTTACAGCTAGATTTGATCCAGCTTCATCAAAAGTTAATGTTTTTCAAATTCTGTCTACTCTGATTCCTATTCTGTAGCAGTATTATACTAAAATGGCCATTCCTAGTGCTGGCTCATAGTATAACATGAGCGGTCATTAACATCGGTGGACTGAGATTTCTCCTCTGAGGTTTCTCACCAGACAGTAGCTCTCTGACCAACCTCTCTGTTATGGTATGAAATATTAAACATCAGAGAGGCAGGACTGCTGACAGCACTGTAATACTGAAGACATCTGTCTGACTTGTAAATATATTGTGTTTGGTTTCACAAAAGGCAGGGAATGTCAGATCATACAAGAATCAATTTAGATTGGAGAAGTTTAGCACAGTTTTAACTCCAGGGCATCGTTATTTACATCACTCAGTGACATAAACATGATCTCTGATCACATCTTTGCTTTGAAGAAGTTGCATATGTTGGTTCTTTGCAGAGTTTGTCTCCAGAGACATACAAACTGAACCCTGCAGAACTTGCTCAAATTATCAGTTCCTCTTTATGTTTAGATTATAATAATGCTCTGAGTATTTCTGTGGTCTCTGCTTACGTTTCTGTGGTGTTCACATATGCACGTCAGTTATAGTGGAGCTTTGCCAGTTTCAGTCTGTTGAAAAATCAGTTTCTCTTTTCATACCCTGATCTGACAGGCTTTCCTGCCTTGCTTCATTCGAAAGAAACAGCAGAAGCGTAATACAAATCAGTGACTGTTCAACTCATTACTAAGTGTGCTGGGCTTCCTTGCAGAGACAAATGTGTAATAAATCCCTTTTGGACCTCATCTTTTGTAAGAGCAACGCTATTTTCCTCTTTAATTACCATCATCATCTCATTGTATTGCATCCCATCATGCAACTATCTCAAAATAAAAAAAATATTTCTATAGGCCTGCTGACTGAGGGGAGTTTAAATACTTGTGTGATATTTTATAAGCAGGGCTATGTACTTGGAAAGTGATCAATTCTAGACAAACTTAGGTATGTTTTCGTTTTACAGGACATAGTATACAATGGTAGAGCTTACATAGAATAGATGACCAAAGATGATAGTGAGAGTGCAGAGTGTAGACATTTTAAAAAAACAAAACAAAGGAATTGAAAAATTAGTGGATAATTACAGGTCAGAATATTCCCTGAATATACATTTTTGACAATACCAACATTGGAATTGGTCACTTTTTCCTATTTCTCTGTGAACAGTGGGAAAAAGGAAGACAGGAAAGAGGCAAGGGCAATTCCTATATTCTAGTGTAAAGATTTGGGCTCTTAACAGTGCTTTTATGCCAAGCTAACACTTCAGCCATGAGGAAAAATATATGGAAACTACCTTTTAACAGAGAAATTAAGGCCTTCAATCTGGGGTTTTGTTATCATGTTATCATAGAATTGTTTAGGTTGGAAAAGGCCTTTAAGATCCTCAAGTCCAACCATTAACCTAGCACTGCCAAGTCCACCACTAAACCATGTCCTTAAGCAGTATGTCTACCCGCCTTTTAAATACCTCCAGGGATGGTGACTCAACCACCTCCCTGGGCAGTCTGTTCCAATGCTTGACAAACCTTTCAGTGAAGGAATTTTTCCTTCTAACCAATCTAAACCTCCCCTGGTGCAACCTGAGGCTGTTTCTTGTTGTCCTATCATTTGTTATTTAGGAGAAGAGACCAACACCTGCCTCGCTACAACCTCCTTTCAGGTACCTGTAGAGAACAATAAAGTCTCCCCTCAGCCTCCTTTTCTCGAGGCTGAACACCCCCAGTTGCCTCAGCCGCTCCTCATAACACTTGTGCTCCAGACCCCTCACCAGCTCCATTGCCCTTCTCTGGACACGCTCCAGCACCTCAATGTCTTTCTTGTAGTGAGGGGCGCAAAAGTGAACACAGTATTCGAGGTGGGGTCTTACCAGTGCCGAGTACAGGGGGACAATCACTTCCCTAGTCCTGCTGGCCACGCTATTTCTGATACAAGCCAGGGTGGTATTGGCCTTCTTGGCCACCTGGGCACACTGCTGGCTCATAGTCAGCTGGCTGTCGACTAATCCCTCCAGGTCCTTTTCCTCTGGGCAGCTTTCCAGCCACTCTTCCCCCAGCCTGTAGCGCTGCACTGGGTTGTTGTCACCCAAGTGCAGGACCTGGCACTTGGCCTTGCTGAACTTCATACAAATGTGCCTTGGCCCGTGGATCCAGCCTGTCCAGATCCCTCTGTAGAGCCATCCTACCCTCAAGCAGGTCAACACTCCTCCCTAACTTGGTGTCATCTGCAAACTTACTGAGGGTGCACTTGATCTCCTCATCCAGATCGTTGATAAAGATATTAAACAGAAGTGGCCCTAATACTGAGCCCTGGAGAACACCACTTGTGACTGACCGTCAACTGGATTTAACTCCATTCACCACCACTCTCTGGGCCCAGCCATCCAGCTAGTCGTTTACCCAGCGAAGAGTACGCCCATTCAAGCCATGAGCAACCAGTTTCTCCAGGAGAATGCTGTGGAAAACAGTGTCAAAGGCTTTAGTAAAGTCTAGGCAGACAACATCCACAGCCTTTCTATCATCCACTAAGTGGGTCACCTTGTCACAGGAGATCAGGTTAGTCAAGCAGGCCCTGCCTTTCATAAACCCATGCAGACCGGGCCTGATCACCTGGTTGTCCAGTACGGGCTGCGTGATGGCACTCAAGATGATCTGCCCTGTAACCTTCCCTGGCACCAAGGTCAGACTGACAGGCCTGTAGTTCCCTGGATTCTCCTTCCAGCACTTCTTGTGGATGGGCGTCACATTTGCAAGCCTCTGGTCAACTGGGACCTCCCAGTCCTGAGCCAGGACTGCTGATAAATGATGAAAAGTGGCTTGGTGAGCCTTTCTGCCAGTTCCCTCAGTACCCTCGGGTGGATCCCATCCAGCCCTATAGACTTGTGTGTGTGTAAGTGCTGTAGCAGGTCACTCACCATTTCCCCTTTGCTTATGGGGGCTTTATTCTGCTCCCTTTCTTCCAGCTCAGGGGGATGGTTACCCAGAGAACAACTGGTCTTACTGTTAAAGACTGAAGCAAAGATAGCATTAAGTACCTCAGCCTTTTCCTCATCCTTAATCACTATGTTTCCCCACACATCCAATAAAGGATGGAGATTCTTCTTAGTCCTCCTTTTGTTGCTAAGGTATTTATAGAAACATTTTTTTATTGTCTTTTAGGGCAGTAGCCAGATTAAGTTCTAGTTGGGCTTTGGCCCTTCTAATTTTCTGCCTGCATAACCTCACAATCTCCTTGTAGTCCTCCTGAGTTGCCCGCCCCCTCTTCTAAAGGTCATAAACTCCCTTTTTTTTTTCCCTGAGTTCCAGCCAAAGCTCTCTGTTCAGCCAGACCAGTCTTCCCTGCTGGCTTGTTTTTCATCACTTGGGGATGGCCTGCTCCTGCACCTTTAGGATTTCCTTCTTGAAGAATGCCCAGCCTTCCCGGACTCCTTTGCCAGTTGGGACTGCCTCCCAGGGGACTCTGTCAGCCAGGCTCTTAAACAATCCGAAGTCTGCCCTCTGGAAGTCTGAGGGTAGCAGTTCTGCTCACCCCTCTCCTTACTTCTCCAGGAATCGAAACTCTTGTCATTTTGTGATCGTTTCAGAGAAAGCTTTCTAAAAGCTCTTTCTAATCAGGGTGGAAGAATTTTAAAATTACCATAATGTGTATCTGTCATCCTTTAATCTGTGTTAGGAGTGACTTTGAGAAAGAAAAGTATTCTGGGAGATGCGTTACCTTATATTCTAGCAGATATCCTGAGAAAATCCATTTAATAACAGGAGTTGGAAGAAAGCTTGTACAGCTAATTTGTAGCTAGTGTAAATACCCCCGGGTGAAACAATGGTCTGGTTTAGGAAGAAAACTGGTTGACAGTCCCTTTTTAGTAATAATTTACTAGCTGTGTAGCCACATTTCTTTTCAATGGCTTAGTTCCTACATCTGGAAGTAGCTTCTCTTCCTCAGCAGTTTGTTATTTAATGAGCTATAAATACCCCTTTGAATTGCTTTCCTTTTGATAAAATTCTTTTAAATTGCATGATTTTTCATGATGCTTTACATTAGGTTTCTGTGTCCTGTAGAGCACTGGGGACGAATCAGTGTGACGTGATAAGAAAGGCTGATGTTATCACCACTCCTGACTAGATTATTGCGGAATTTGTACAGTGAGAAGAGGAGGAATTTCAGGAAGATAGAAAGCACAGTTTAATGGTTAAGGTAGTAGAAAGCTGCCCCAGAGAAATGGACTCACCCTGTGATACCGTATGAGCCTGTGATACGGCTTTCATGTGTAAACAAGTAATCTGAGCTGTAATTTTCAGATTTTCTCGATTGCGTGCTATTGATTTCTCAGGTGGCCACCTTTAAAGTCAAGGTTATACTTTTGGGAAGCACCAAGCAGAGAACACATCAGGTGGACAGTACACTTCAGATATTGGGGCCAGTACTGTAAAATATCTTCATTAATGACCTGGACGATGAGACAAAATGTCCCCTTGGCAAGCTTGCAGACAGCACAGAACTGGGAGGACTGGGTGTGCTGCCATTCTGGGGGACAACAACAAGGTGGAAAAATGGGTCAACAGAAACCTCATAAAGTTCCACAAAAGGAAATATATTTACAAAGAAGTGAAGTCTTATGAAGTTGAGGAAACAAATCAATAAGGGATAGTGTGAAAAACGCTGCCAGTGGTGGGCAAGCTACCATTTATTTCAGAAGGGAAATTCACTGCCACACTGGTGATTCCTTGACACCTGTCTGAAAGTTGCACTGCAGCATGTGTCCTAGCTTTTGATTTCCCAGGGTTTAGATCACACCTTAGCATCCAGTACCTATAGGCTTTTTGTCCTATACTTTCAGGTACACATATAAATAATGGTCTTCATTTGATTTCTTTTTATATTTAATTAATTATTATTTTGTCAAGATGGACTGGAAAGTTTCTCTTTTCAGATTTCTGATACCAAAAGCAATAATCACATGTGAAATTCCTGAGAGGGGATTGTAGTGGTAACAAGAAGGCGTTGCAGTTCCCCTCTCTCTTAAGACTCTTGAAATCTGTAGTAGTGACCTCCAGCAGAGGCAGGCTGCAGGGGGGTTGCAAGGACTTCTTCCGCTGAGTAGTTTTAAAGATCAAAAAGAACTCCTTGGATATGAGCTCTTTCTGGATTGTTTTCGTCTAGAAATAAAATACTAGTGAGTCAGCAAGAAAAAAATCTTCTATGTAATCTAAAATCTTTACATTATTTTTCAGATCTGCTTCTGGGCAAATGGTCCCACTCTACTGGAGGAAAATTAATAGAAAATGGCCTATTAGTGTCTTTATTTATAGTTCAAGACTCAACAGCTCAGAGATTTATATTTTCAATTTAATCACACCAACTGATGTAAGAAATAACTGGAAATACGGGTATGACCTTGCTCAAGCAGACTATATAAAATTCAATGTAGCAAAGCTTGTATATTGAAAATTGTGCAGTAATAAAATGTTTTTTGCATTGTTCAGCTTGCCAGCTATGTCAATACAAGATAATGGTTTAGGCAAATTACACGACTGAAGAATTAGAAATGTAACTGGAAAAAGGAAACAAAATATTGGGTTTTTGGCAAGTATTCATTTTATATGGTAAAACTCATTTATAATTTGATCTTTAAAGCAGAACACAAAAAGAGAACGGAAGCACTTGAAATGCAAGGTCTATTATAGAATAAAGGGAGTGTGAAGACAAAGAACTAGTCTGACAGCAGACTAGACAAGGGCAAAGGAACTCTTATTGGGCATAGCTGAACATTGTATTCTTAAGAAAATAATTTTGTTATTTGAAATAAGCTGATGAAGTTCATGGGAGGGAGAACAAGAAATAGTTTAAGAATCCAAAGTTCAGGTTTGGAAATTTAATTTAATTGGTTGCGTTTTTATCTTCCCTTAAATCTCTCTTAATATATTCAGACAAGAGAAGAAAGTTACTGAGCCTAGTGGGAGGACAGAAATTCAGCTTAGAAAACACAGTTCCTTATTAAAGCGTTTCCTAGGCTCCATGTGCTTACACTGAAAAGAGAAACAAAGGAGTGTGAGTGACTTCATGCAGTAGCACAGGTCAGGAACGCGGGCACAGAGATTACTCTCCCTGGAACAAACGTCCTGTCTCTCATGGAACACGTGCATGTTCTTCTGTAGGGAAATGAGGCTTGGTTCTGCCTGTGCCCTCCACCAACTCTGAGCTGGAAGTCATGCAAGTAAGTGCCTTAAGTACAGCCTTATGATAACCAAGGTTCAGAGCAGGCTACATCCAGCTGGCTTGGAGCTGGCTTTTGTTCCCGTTTGCAAAAAATATTGCATGGATATACCACTGCACTGCAGAGATGTTAGGTGTTTTCATTGCAGTTTCCTTCATTTCTCTTTTTTCCATCTGTGCTGGGCCTCCTAAAGTGCTAGAGCAGAATAGCTTGGAGGGATGTTGTAGCTCATCATGAAGACTGATGAAGTAGGTGGGGAGCTGTTTCTGATATACTAGTCTACTGAATTAGATTCTCTGGTGGTGGAAGTGTAGCTGCTTTTCAGACCCAGCTTGTTGGCCCAGGATGTTTATATGAGGCTTTTGTCTCATTAACACTTGATGAAAGGATTTCTGGCAGGACATTTAAGCATTTTCCATTAAGCAGAACTGGGTAAAACCTGTACATTCCCAAGAACACGTGAAGTGTTTAGTCATACCCAAATAATTAACTGAAAGGAAATTCTCTGAGTAACGAAAAGTTTCCACCAGTGTTGGGTACTCCATTAGAAAATTATCTCAGGGATCAAAGGCAGGTTGACTGTAATGGTTTGAGGTATTTCTTACTAGTAAACAGTGGTTTTTGTCAGTCTTCTCATTTACACCTTTGTGTTGGGAAGAAGAGGAACTAAGCCATTCAGTGCAAACATCTTTCATACAAGTTAGATGTATTTTTTTCAAAGAATAATTGTCTCCTGGTGCAGCTCCTCTTAAAAATATAAATTAATTAATGCCTAAAATACCCTAATGGTGTGGCACAAGTGCAGAGGGTGTGATTATTCCTGAGTTATTAAGGGAAGGATCATTTAGATGCAGAAGTTCACATTGCTTCATTGAAAGACTGTATAAAACGATTGTTGAAATAGGTTTTTGGTCTATTAGGATCCTCACTAATCTTTTGGGGGAACTCATTAACATGCTTGAATGATAAAAGGTATAAGGATAGCTTTCATCAAGTGGAATTGTTAGTGGTGCATATCATGCATGAGAAGCATTATAAGTTGTGTTTATGATGTAAGAAACCTTGTAATAGCATCTGATGCACTGCATAAATCATTGCATTCTTGCGACATGATAAATGCAGAGAAATTTAATTCTGGGACAGTTCTTAAACACGTGAAATCAACGGATTGTATAAAAACCCTTCTCCCTTTTGGCCTTCTGCTTATAAAGTATGAATGATGTACTCACTCCCCTTTTTCCGTACTAGAGATCTTTAAGTACAGGGCTTGAGTGAAGAGCAGCAATGCTGAAATGCTTTGGCCTGTGTCCTTTAAGTCAGGTAGAAATAGTTAATCACATGTCAGAAGTAAGCTTTGGGCTATGATTAATCCCACATGTTGAGAAGTATCTTTCAAGAAATTGTTTAAGAGAGGTCATGAGTCTTTCAGAAAGAAAATGAGACAGCTTGCCGGAGAACAATATTTTAAACATCCTGTTTGTTGAATAGATACCTGGTGAGAGAACTCAGCTGAATATGTTTGAAAGAATTATTATTCAGCAAATGAAACCCTTTCAGATGACTGTTATCCCAGTTTGAAATCTGATAATGTATCTTGGAAAGATGAAGAACACTTGGGAGTGTTAAAAGTGGCAGGGAATATAGAACATCACAAATTTCTGTTCAAGCATATTTTTTCTATATTTACCTTATTTCACTTGTACTTTTATAATGAGCTGACAATTTTATCAGATTTTTGCTTGTCAGTATTTATTTGGAATTGAATTGCTAAGGAGAAACCCCTAATAGCAGAGTTTTCAAATTACTTTTTTTTTTTAAGGCATGCAAGTATGCCTACAAACCCAGAGCCTGCTCTTACAGCCTTTGTTTACAGTTCTTACCAATCTAATGAGTAGTCCATATTAGAGCTTAGCCATTAAATGTCTGTAGAAGATATGTAGGAACAGATCTGTGCAAGCTGCAGCAAAATATTTTTAAAGATTTAAGGGAATACATGAGTTAGAGAAAAGAGTGCAATGTGCTGGACTCATCTGCTTGGGCAGCAGTACTCCATGCATTTATTTAAGGACGTGCAATTGCTTAAACCTCTTTCATCTCAAAGATAAAACTGCTAATAAGTTTTATTAGCAGCATCCCCTGCAATTGGATGTTCAAACCATAATTCTCATCTGGTCTTGTATGGTCATTGATACAGAAAGATTATGTTATGTTGTGGATTTACGTTGTCAAGGTTTAAAAAGCAGAAGGCAGCATATAAATGGAAATGCTCTGCTGCTGAAAAAAGTAGGGAAGGCTTGCTTTCTAAGTTAGAATCTAAAGAACTTTTGCCTTAAATATAAATTTCCCCTATGTTGGGAAGTTCCTTTTTTTCATATGAAGAATAATTTTGGTGACTATCAATAACACTGTTCCGAAGAATGATCAAATGAAAGCAGGGAGTTAGGTTTTATTATCCATGTGGGGATGATCTTATAAATAGGCATGGAAGTCCATTCCTAGTGAAAGGCCATAGAGCAGGTAGGATAATCCAGGAGGAAAGAAGTTAGGGCAAAGTTTCCAGTGCTTTCAGTAGTTCTGAAGCTTTTTCTCATGGGCAAAGCTTACAGAGTAGTTTATTTGAAAGTATTTGTAATGCTTAGAGATTATACTATTCTGGTTAGCACACTTTCATCCCATTTTTTACCTCAAGACTGGGATATTTTTGTTCATTGTTTGATTTAGTGAAGGGGACAAGATATTTCTTTATTGTTTGTGATGCAATCAACAGGCATCTTTTGCTTATGTCATGGGTAAAACTATAAAGAAACAAAAATTTACCTATTTTCTCAGTGTGGTAGTAAGTGAAATTGTTCTGAGCTTGTTTTGTAAATGATTCTGGTTTGATTTTTTTTAAATGACTTTACAACAATTATTTTTTTTCCTTTGTCTACTATTTCTGGCCCACCAGAGCGTGTTTGCAACCAGTGTGTAAATAAGGTACAGTAGTTATTAATGAAACTCATGCAACTTTTACTACTGATAGTATAAAGCTTGCACAGGGGAAACATGAAACAGATGTTGCCTTACTCTTTTAGCAATAGCAAGGTCAAAACTACACTGTAGCCTTTGAACTCTTGAAGTCCATCAAACTGTTTATGGTTTTACATTCCCAAAATAGAAAAGAGGCAAGTGGCAGGGACGTGCAAAACAACCTCCATCTTCGGTTCAGCACAAATGCAATTTAGGGTCTCCTTTAGCAAGTGTTTCAAAAATAGCAAGCTACATATTTAATTTATGTCAAAACAAAGCCAAGTAGTCTTGGTTCAGCATTTCACTTTCTGGATGGAAAATGTCAGATATTGAAATACCGTATCTGAGAATATGAGACCCTTAAGAGTCTATTTACAGTATCTTCTTTTGATGACTCTTACCACTTTTACCCTTGTTTATTGTACATTTGCTATAGCGGCTCACATCTCATTGCTGATTTTCCCTTTATCATGTTACTCTAAAAGCTCCCTAGCTTTCTATCTCTCAATAGTTTCACAGAGAAGAAGGAAACAAGGCTAAATTGAGGGACGATTGCAGGTAACATATTGCAGTGCAGAAATATGAGAGTATTGCCCCAATTTCAAGCTCTTTGGTCTCTTTTGTATTATTGACATTAACGCTCAGAAATATTTTAATAGCCAAGGGGACTAAGTCTTTTGATCTCAAATTCATAAAGCTCAATTTATTCCAAGAATGGCAAATATAACAAGGAAGAATATAAATGGTTGTATGACTGTTAGAGAAGGTGAAAATCAAGTTCAAATCCATCAATAAAATAGAGCAAATTTATATGAATATTGAAAGAAATTATAGATATATTACTAACAACAGCTGCACTATTAAAATTAATTTGCGAAACTGTAAAGATCGGTCCCTGCTTCATATGGATCACTGGATGCATTCCATTAGAATGTACAAAACCAGGAGGATTTATACTCAGCGGTGTAATAAGGTAGAGCCTTAACATCTGAGTGCAGTGAATAAATGCTTTAATTAAAATGAATAAGAAGCAAGTCTTTTTTTGGTATGTTGCATATTTTATATTGTCAGAGTTTTAGATGTACTTAAGACACTCAGATATTTGTTCAAAGCGAGACAGTCCTTGCCCAAAGAGCATATTTGACTGGGTAGAGAAGAAAAATAATGCTTTTGTTGTGTAATGTCACTGGTGAGAAGTACGTCCTAGTTCTGACAGAAGTGGTATGTTTCAGAACCCTATAGCATTAGATGCTTTTTTTTAATTTAAAATTTACACTAGGAGCCAGAAGAAAGAAAATATTTTGAAACAAAGAACCCAAATGCTCAAAACAAAGTAAAATCTGTGTTGTTGAAAAGAAAGAAATTGTTTTCTTTTTATTTTTTATTAGTGTTGAATTCAATTTAATTTATATACATTTACACTATTTTGGCTGACTGGAAAGTGTTACCTCAGAAGAGACTGAGAGCTGGAAGCAAAGCAAGGGCAAGCAATGTCCTTAATATGGAAAATGCTAAATCCTGGAGTTGAACAATGGGGGAGGTTATTAGATGGCATTGTCTTTTCTTAGGGTAAGATTCATATTCCCAGGTGAGAAACAAAGAATCAGAGGTGATACTTCAGAAATATGAGTTAAAAAAGGCCACGAGATGTGGAGGCAGCTGCTGGCTATAGCTGAAGAGTTTTTGACAGAGGGGCTATAGCAAGGTAGTTTATCAGTTTCAGTCTCCTGAAGGCTGATCTAAGTAGCTCAAATGGAGCTGGAAGTGGTAGGGAAAGATTACAATTTAAATAAGGTTGGTGTTTGGGGTTTTTTTAAATATTTTTTCTGTGTGCTCTATATCTTTTGGAGGAATAAATAAAGCTTTGCTGTTTGCTGGGTTTGGGGTGTGGTGATCCTGTGTGTGACAGGATCCTGGGGAAAAGCTGTGGTAAATTGCGTGCCTCAGCGCTGAAGGTTTAGGGGTGCAGAGTCCCTGTTTAAGAGCAGTGACAGCAAATAATTACAGGTAGAGGGAAGACAAATCTGTTTCGAAAAGGTTGTATCTAAGAGAAAAACATGTATACAGCATTGGTAGCGGAACATAAAAAAAATTAGCTGTAGTTCTGATGTTCTGTATCATAACCAGTGCCATCAATGGCATTAGGGCCTGGCTGGGAGGTGTATAGTCAAACCCAGGAAGTTTATAGGATACTACTGGTTAGGAAAATGCAGAAGACTAAAGAACATCTCCTTTAAATTATAAAAGAGTGCTTAGGTTTTCTGTGGAATATATGATGATTAAATGCGGTGCGTGTGACAGTGTGTTCTGCAAAGGGCCTCTTAATGTTTTCAGAGCTCCGTGGGATGTCAGCCATTTTGTTTTCTGAGTTTCTGAGGTGTTAATAAGACAGAAATATTTAGTGCTACATCCCAATGATCTTGCCTTTGTTCTGCTTGCTTTAAGCTAAAATAAATCACTGTAGACTAAAGATGGTTTCCTATTGCTTATGGCAATCACAGCTTTAAGAGAAACTTCTTAATAATCCTGTTGTTGTTAGCATTTCTGTTCACAGTACTGAGTGGGGAAAAGGATATATTCAACAAACCAACTATAACCTCAAAAGTGCCTGAAAAGATTTTTGTGGGTTTTTTTGCTTTGTTTTGGTTTGTGTTTTTTTTTACTATTATTCTTGAATGCTCAAGCTAGTATTAGCTGGCTAAGGCTTTGTCTGACAAGTGTCAGTGGAGTTGTGGCGAACAATCATCTATCTGGCTATTTTTCTCTTGGTCTGAATTTCAGGTGTGAGTCTGGATGGCTGGAGTAAGGTTTCTGTACCCTGATATTAGCTTTTCTTAACCTGTCAGATTAGGAAACCAAGCTTGGTTCGAGCCAGATGCTTCCACTTGACATGGATGCATTTCAGCTGATCTCTGAGAGACATTTGGAAAAATCCAGGCTCAATTTGCACAGCAGCTTCTTCAAACTTTTGTATAGAGCGCCATCTGACAAGCAGTGGCACTGTACATTTCTTACCTTCAAAATCCGTTGGGAACGCTATCATTTTGATTTTATATCTGTCCTGACATAGGTATCTCCCAGTTTTGCCCAGGGAAATATATTTATTTCATGATTTGTATCAAAGTTTCCTCATGTGTTATCTGCCCGAGGCTGACACAGTATTGTTCTTGGGCAGAGGCCTATATGCTAAGGCTTGTACGACTGCTCTCTGGAGTTTCTTGACGTAGTGCCTGAAAATTGATTTGCCCTGTGGTATTAGCTGCCTCTCTCAGCACATCAGCTTTGTCTTAAAAAACAGAAAAGATCAGGCTCAGGAGCAATAGCAGTAGTAAAAGCACTGCCTATGGCTGTTATCAAGGGGCAACAGACAGAGGGTCCTGTAACTTTCTTACTGTAAGGAACTATTAAAAGAAGTTTCTAATAAAGCTTTAATATGCAAAGTTGAACAAACTAGTCCCAACCTTAAGTGATTAGATGCCTCCTAGTCTGTTGGAGCTGTTGAGGATCTTGTCAAATATCAAATATTTGCTGAAACCGCTAACAAAAATGCCTGTGAGGCTTGGGCAGTCACTCAGGGGCAGGACCTGCACGGTTCGGGCTGGGCTTGTGGGTCAGTATTTGTGCATGTATTCACAGTGAAGGGAAGTCAGCCCTTCTCTGGCAGACTAGAGCTGGCAAATCCCTGGCCCATGGCAGCATTCATCTGTCTAGGATCTAACTTAGGTTCCAGCGGGACAATTTTCCATATGCAGTTCTCACTATTTTACAAAGCTGGTCCAGTGGCCTAAGTACTTCTTAACCTGTCTCTGAGCACACTGTTACCATCATGTTAACAGGCATGAGGCAAGCAAGTTTAATTTTTTATGTTTGTGCATTCTTACTGTTCAAAAAAATAATTTTTAACTGTTCCCTTTAGTTGTTACTTAGTTGTTGCCATTCCCCTTCTTCCTGAAAGAACAATTAAGTTTAAGCTTAATAGCTTCAGCTTTGATGTCTCTAAGAACTGACACATGGCCAGTTATTACAGGTCACTTGACACAGAGTAACTTTCTGCAGCATAGTGTGCTGGCCATTTTGGGGGTGTTCACTGCCAGTAGGACTGTTCTAGGTGTTTACTGCTCACTGGGTAATGAACAGCTCAGAGGAAAAAGGAAAATCCCTGTTTGTGTTAAGCTTCCTCAAACACAAGATCACACGTTATATAACTGTGAATAGAATCACTGAAATGTATCATCCATTTTTAATCTCTTGATCTTTTCCTGCAATGAATTGTCCAGGTTAATTTTATGTTGTATTAAAATACCCCATTGATCAGTTTTTAATGTATTTAGATGTTACACTGTGATTTCATTAACTGTATCTTCTTCATATTATGAGAGAGCACTTGATCTACTCTGCCTATGCACTTCATTGTTTTGGGTTCTTCTGGCATATTCTAAATTAGTTAATCACTAATGTGAACTGTGTCAGTCTTTTTAATTTTTGTTCACACAGCACTCTCTGTTTCCCTAACAATGCTCATTGTATGCCTCTTAGACTCCTGCTGTTTCTGCTCTTACAGTTTTGGAAGAATACTTCTGGTTTTATAACATCATTATAATTATCTCTGTATTCTGTTCCTAGTCTCTAGCATTTGTCTGCATTCTGAATTGCTTTGCACATGCATCATTGTTTGTGTAAGATTCTGCTATTTTAATACTGTGCTGCAAGTAAATTATTTTGCTTCAGTTTTGCAGGGCAGTGGGTGTAGATCCGAATGCTGTCACAACACTGGTTACTGGCTTCTATGTTTAGTCTCAAGTTTCCATAGTCACTTCATACATTATTTCATTGACTGGAATGGAAGCTAAACTGAGCCTTTTAATGGAATTATTAGTCACGATAAAGTAGTTCATACAAGCAGCCTAGTTGAATTCATGTTGTCGTGATGTATCATTAATAATCTAGTTTCAGTCATTTAGATGAATGTTTAAAAATATTTGGAGGTATTGACAAAGTTCTGAAAACCAGTTGTCTACACTGATAGAGACTTCTAAAAATAATGAAACAGTAACTAGTTTAAAAATATGGTGTTTTTTAAACTATTGAAAACATAATAATAAAAGGATCAGTAGAAATTGCAGCAAATACTCTGTTTCTTTTTTTGTCTGTGGAGTGTGTGGTGGTTCAGGCCAAAATAATATTATTATTTCAAAATTCATGGATGGTAAAAACCATTTACCATATGACATTATATGACAAATTCAGTCTAAATTATCTTAATTCTGAATATATTAGAATTATGGTAGTCTTATGCTAATCTAATAACAGACATGTAACAAGCACAGCGAAAATGGCTTTAAAAAACCATTAAAACATGAAAATCTTGCCCACTCTGCCGAGGAGAATTGGGGAAAGCAGTATGTTGTTATAATATGTAAATAAATATGCAATATGTTAAATATATAAACAATACTCATTATTTTGCTGCTGGATACTGCTTTTTTGATTGTTGGGTAAATTAAATTTTTTTTGTTATAAGTCAGTTAATGGGCATTAGAACCAGTTCTTCTGTGCTTAAAGGCTGAGTGACGTGGTGTCCTGGTTTGAGTGACACACAGGAAGAAGAGCTGCAAAGCATCTTTGTGTCACAGCCCAAACTACACTATTGCAGTTGTATTTGCATGTCTGCAGCCAGACACTATTGTGCAACTTTTCATCTTTCTTTCACAGTATTTATGGCAGCTAACAGCAGCATTGGGAAATGGGATGTCCTCTGTGTCCCTGGAACACACTGATAAGGATAACAGACTTAGGTCCCAGACTTCTTTACTGGATGCCCAGTCAACTTTGGGATCCGGGTTTCATTTGACCCCAGTAGTTTTGTCTGCAATTGGAAACGCTATTAGAAGTTATGCTCCAGTGACATTGGAGAAAATGGGCTTTACTTGCAGTTTACTGTTTTCAAAATTCTTTGACTGTTTTCCTCTTCTTGTTACCTATTTCTGTCTTTCCTTGACAGCACATATGTACTGTTTTTCAGGCAACAATTTTTCTTCATTTTCTTCATTAGTGCTGTCTTGTTTTTCTCTTACAGTTTTTCTGCATCATGTTCTGTACCTCGTCAACAGCTGAATCTCTTGGACAGAGAAAGAATATGTTCCTGTGCCCCCTGTAACGTGGCCCCAGGCAGCAGAAAGGTTCATACATCCCATATGGAGCTTTATGACTTCAGGTGAGAAAGAAGTAATTGAAGCAGATGAATTTTAAGAGAACTGTTTATATGCAAATATATTAGTGGAAGTCTGTGCTTCAAATGTCTGTGGGCTAAATTATGGAAAAAGTGTTTCTCAGTTAAAAATTCATCATAAAGAACATAAAATGAACTTTAAAATACATCATGAAATAAGAACTGGTAAGATAAATCTCAAACTACTGTAAAGCAGTTTGAGAAATAACACTATATTTTTTCCTCACTGTTATTGTTTCTAATTTTAATTATTTATTGGTTTATATTATGAAGGTTTTTTGCTTCAGGACAGTTGTTTTTAGTATCTCCATCTTTAGCTTTTGCACCAGCTCTTCTAAGGTGTTTTTTAAAATGTCTTCAAGCTCATAGGGTATTGCCATGTTTAATTACCAGGAGTTTCTGCTGGGTTAGCAATAGATGCAGTGTTTTGACTGCTGTAGCAGAGAGGTTACTTTTCCAATTCCCTCTTCTGGTCAGACGATTCAGACTGAGCATTATCGATAAACTGAGATTAATATATTGCTGTAATGATGTATGTGGGCTCACTATTGAATAAAGCCAACTTGAGCTTATTTTACACAGTGGATGTAATAATTATGAAAGATATCTGTTTTTCAAAAAAAGAAAGTATTTTAAATATAGGCCACTCTTCTTAAAGACTTGCCTCTAAAGGGAAAGATGCTTAGCTAATGAGTTCCAGTAATGATTCCTGACCTCCCTGGTTTGTGTCAGGGTTTTTTGGTTTGGTTTTATTTTTTTAACCATGGAGCTTCGTGTCTTGAATATTACATTGGTGTTTTCCACAGTGGTTTTGAAAATTAGGTTAAATCTTCAGCTGATTATTTTGCAAAGGTTGTTTTAGATTTTTTTTTTTTTAATGACTGCTGGAGAATTATCGCAAAAAAATTTTAAACAACTTGACACCTTTGTTTTTTCTTTATATACTGTAACACTTGCAAATAGTATTGCACATGGGAAGAGATTAGAATAACAACAAGAACACTGTTAAAAATTTTGATGGGCAGCTCTTACCTTAAGATTTTGGTGAATCAGCATGTAGTGTAGAAATTATGTCGTTTCCGAAGTAGTTCTTGTTCTGAGCAGTCCATGTTACCCTTCTCCAGAGGTCTTGTCATTGGTTTCAAAAGATGGGAATCTGTATCTGCTTCAGTCTCGCTCTCTGTGTGTTTATGGATATATCTGTATGTGTTTACCTGCTTTAGTTAAACCTGCACCATTTTGTTCTCACTATACTCAAATCTGCTTCCCAGCTTTGCCCAAAGTCATGTCTGTCTAGACTAACTGTAGAGTTGTTTCCACTACACATGCCAGTCAGAAGATTCCCCACTACTGAGGAGCTCCCAGCTGATTTGTGGTTAGCAGATATTTTGCAAAATGCACTTATTTCTTCAGCTGTTGTCTGTAAGCCTTTCGTTGTGGGGACATCATGAAACCATATCCTTTTTGGGGCAAAGACTGCAAGGGAAGTTCTTGATTAACATTCAAGAAGACACTGTGATAACACTGAAATGATAAAAAACCTGCAATTTAATAAAAGAAGCCTAAAATATACCAATTGTATTTATTGCTATCACAGCAGATTGGTTTGGGTCCGTTCTGCATTCTGATCCAGTTCAAATAGGACCAGAAAGCTGGAAATGGATAGAAAGTAACGACTTTAAAGGATGATGCTAATAAATTCTTATTGCAAAGGTAGAACATATTTGAATACTCTTCTCAATTATAAAGCAGAAAGCATTCAAACTTCTGTGGTTACTTTTCAGTAAATGTCCAATTGGAACAGTGAGTTCACTTGTTCAGTATTTACTGCTGACATTCTACTTTTCCAGGAACTAAGGCCCCAAAGTACAACTCACTGAAATCTATGAAAATATATCCATTAACTTTGAGGTTACAGATCAGTCTCTGAAACAGTTTTAACGTGATTTGTCACATATGCTCTATCTGTTATTCAAGAGTTAAACTTCTGCAAGATTTTGTGGTGTGACATCTGCCTCTACTGTTCTAGATTCACCCTGTCAGTACAGATGGTGACAACTGTCACAATATTTCTGGATCCTTTTTAGAAAATGATTGATGTGATTTCTTAGAGGAGATAATATACCCCCTTAAGCAGCCACCGATGTTTCAAAACTTATTAAAGCCTTTTCTCTACACTTATCAGAAAAGCAAAAAATAAAAGGATAAGTTTGTCAGCTAAATCTAAGAAAGCATGAGGTGTGCACAATCCCAGCCGTTAAAGCGCAGTTCTGTGTAGGCCTCAAAGGTCATTGTCCAGATGTGTTCTCGTTAAAGCAGCTTCTGCTGTTCTAAAGTCCAAATCAGCCTGAGTAGTATCCAGTAAATTGAATGCAATGGCTCAGTTGACTTCTCGTGTATATAGTTTGGGTAGCAGAATCATCAGTCAAGTGCTGACTGGTGCTAGTTCCCAGCAAACCAGGAGAGCAGTTGAGACTGCAGACTGACTTGCATGTAAGTGCATGCCCCTTCTGTGGCACTTAGGGGAATAAATTTTATGTAAGGAAGTTACTTTAAAAATTGCTCCTGAAGTTACATCATTCCATAAGTCACTGATGGAATTTTAAGATCCAGATTTGATTTGTAACCGCTGAACCCTTGATAGGAAGTTTTTTAGAAGTGTGGCAAGAACTTCAAATTTTATCCCGATGGTCGTGTGTGCTGAGTAAGGTGGCTGCAATGCCTTGTTCTATGCCTTTCAGTTCAATTTAACCCTGTAGCTTATTTGCTGTGAGGCATCTCATTTTTAGAGCATTTGGTAACACAGTAAAGCCAACTTCAGAAAAGCATTTTGTAGAGGAGCTGGATATTTTAAAAATGCCAAAATTCAGTCTCATGGCAGTTTAAGATTGAAACTTTGAAATTGTTCTGTGAAAAAGAGTGAGACTTCAGCAAGTCTTTGCTGCAGAAAATGAAAGTAAAGACACAAAAAAGAGAATGAGAGTGCAGGCAAGGTGGCAAGAAATCCTGGCAAGGCAGATTGTAGCTGGGAGATGTTTCTTTCCAGAGAATTAGGTTGTTAACCCTGTTAAGGTGCAGAGCCACAGTCCTGAAGGACTCCCTTAGGAGGGGTGGTCCTAGGGCTGATAACGTAAGTGCTTTTCCCAGCAGAGTGAAAGGNGTTAGAAGTCTCTAGAGGCCACCAAATTCGGTTTTCTGTTTGGAACATATGCTACCAGGTCATAGGGAGACTCTTTTAACAATTTGGTAAAGGGAAATCTCTAAGCAGCAGCATTTTCGCAATTTTGACTTTGCTCTGAAAACAATTTTTTTTTTTAATTGTATTTATTCCTTGCCCTTACACTTGGACTCTTCCATAGTTTCATCAAGAAGAGTCCGTTTTTTTTCCCTTGAGAAATAAAACCCACAGAGGGATACTCTTTTTTTTTTTTTTCTCTCCCTAAGCAAATCTCTGTTTATGACTAATGTCTTAATTGCTGTAAAAAAATTGTAAAGATCACCATCTCCAGTCATTTAACATACTTTCTCATTGAACATCTCGTTTTAAAAAATCACCATCCTGAAAAACAAAACTCTTATGTGCATAATTCCATCATTAAAAATAATGAGTTAAGCCCCATAAATCAAGGACCTTCCTGAAAATGTAAAAATAATGAACGTTGGGTTCTTTCTTTATACATCTTTTTTTCTGGTCCTGTAGCACAAGGTTACAAATTAATTTCTTAACAAGATTTGATAGGTAGTTTTAGCAAGATCATTGACAGATAATGCGAAAATGTAGTTACATAGTCTGAATGAGGTTTTCAGTTAAAAATTCCAGTTAGAAGAGAAAAATATTCAAGCTGGAAATTGATATACCTGGTTTTGCAGCCTATTTTATATCCTGAGTTCACCTACTACACAAAAATTCTTTTTATTGATGTCCTTATTCAAAGAAAGGTAGAAGTTTAGAACAAAATTTGGCACAAATGTATCTCTCTGCTACAAAGCTTCTCCACTGACACTGGCATTGCAATGCAATTTCTTCTGTTCGTGGTGGACAGAATACTGGTACACACAGTATAGGGAAACTTGTGCATCATTAATGAAACTGTGCCAGAAAGGTAGTGGTCAAACACAGGCACGGTTAATTGTTGCATGAACAGCTGCACAGAGCACGTAACACTTTCTGTAATGTATTTGTATCCAAGTTAGTTGCTTTTCCCTCCTTCATATATCTCTGACTTTTCTGCAATTTATCTTTGTTGTTACAATTTAGATAGTTTATCTCTTGCTGTTATGTCTTCTTTGATGAGCATTCTTTCTTTGTCAGCTTCCTTTCATTGATACCATCTAGAGCCTTGCTCTACACCACGTTTATGTTATACCTGAGCCAATTTCTCTATGTCCAATCTTCTCTACATTTCACAGAAAAGTGAAAATGAATGAGTTTTTCACCCTTTAAATAAGCATCCTGAATTCTTATTACACAGTATCTGCCTGTTATTGAAGCTGCATTGCTTGCAAATCACTTGGTATGTGTGTGCAGCTTTGGTATAGGGATAACTGCAAATCCCTCTTTGGAGGCAATAGCTTTCATTCAAAAGGGGATGACCAGCCATGCTTATGGCTCTTGACATTTTACAGAATGTTCTAATTACTCTTATGTAACCTCTGCTTCTGTAGGAGTTTGTTTGGTAGGGGTTTTTTTACTATCTATTTACAGGTGCAGATTTGGGTTTGGATTTCTTACAAATATTTAACTTCTAGCAAAACAACAGCTCTTCTGCTTAGACATCTGACTTGGCATAAACAGGCAGTAGTGGAAGATGAGGTCCAAGTCCTTCAGAGATTTATTGGCGTGATTACGAACCTTAAAAATAAAAGTAATGAGTTAAGCCCCATAAATCAAGGACCTTCCTGAAAATGTAAAAATAATGAATGTTGGGTCCTTTCTTTATACTTCTTTTTTTCTGGTCCTGTAACACAAGGTTACAAATTAATTTCTTAACAAGAGTTGATGGGCAGTTTTAGCAAGATCATCGTGGATGGAAAGTGTGCATAAAATCCAACCAGACCAGCCAGGTGACCAGAAAAGCAAGAAATACAGGTTCTTCCACAGCAATGTTGGCTAGATATATAACATACCTAGGAAATTGAGATCTGCACAGAATATATGCTTAGTCTTGAGCTGTTTTGGTACCTCTGCCTTACAGTGTGGTTTGGATAGTGTTTTTCAAGCATCTTATTTCTTTCCTCTTTCTGTTTCTGTATTTTGAAAAACTATGTTCTCACTCTTACCAGAATAGAGGCTCCAACAACTAGATCTCTAAGCAGCAGCGTATGTATCATCAAGCTTGTACCATTGAACAGTGAGATTTTACTATCGTTACCTTAATACAGCATACAGGCATGATCTTCTGAAAGATCAAGGCTAATAAGCATATTTGCATACTTGTGGATGCTAAAATTTTACATAGGTTAAAACCAGTGTATGAATAACTTAATGGAAGAAAAATTCACCGAGAACATTTTTTTTTTTTTTGAAAAAAAAAAAAAAAGATATTACCTTGTCTCTGAAAATCTCTAACTGAGATCCACGGGAGAAGTCAGAGATTGGTAGGTTTGCCAGTGCCGAAGCATCCATCCCACTGATAACCACATGCCCACTGTACTGGCCCAGCAAGCCCTCTAGGCTGGCTTCTGCAAGTAAGAAAGACTGTGCAGGTGCTGCCAATCCCCTGCACCCTGCATGTACTTACCATTTCTGCCTTAGTTTACTGAGTGCTCAGTTACCAGTTCTGTGTTTTAAGCTGGTAAAAGGGAGTTAGTCTGACTTGGTTTTGGTTTTCACATTGAACTAGGTATTTCCTATGAAGATGTTTGGAGGAGAGAGTTCTTTAGTAGTAGCCATTAAAAAGACCTCAACTTCAAAAAAAATATTGTAATTGCTACCATGAAAATAAATACTAAATTGCTTGTAAATCAAAATTTCATGCAACACTACGATCAAAAACCCAGCATCCATGGATATGAGAAATTAAATGTAATGCAAACGGTAAACAACCAAGTATCTAAAAAGATGAAAATGGACAGTAATAAACTGCAATGCATGAAGGAGAACGACTCTCAAGATGATTACAGTACCTCTGTTTCATATTTTGAAATAATAACCTCTTGGGTAGTACATTACTGCTGTTCATAAAAGAAAGATAAGTCAAAATTGTTAGCAACCCCCTACTCACTTCAAAATAAAAAAAAATATTCAAAATATCCTTCAGAATTAGTATGGTATATCACTGGTCAAATTCTATTAGCAAAGCAGCACATGAATTTCTAGGCAGTTTGGTGATCCTCATGATCATTGTGCATAAGCAGAGTTCAAGTAGGAATCTTTGTGTCCATGGCTTCCCTGGACTAGTGATGATGGATGTGTTTTCTGGATGTGGGACATAGTTTCACCAGCTGTCAGCATCCTTCTAGATTTCTTCCGTTAAGTATTAAAATGTATGCTTAGTGTTTGAGATTGTGAAAAGACACGGGCTGCTTTCCATCCCAAAAGAATATGTTTGAGAGGAGGGCAAAAGTCACAGAATTGTATGGATGTGCTTTAATGAATGGGATGTTGTTATAAATACCACAAACAGATACCTCACGGAAGAAAGAAGGAAAGGAAAGTTAAAGGGAAGGAACAGAAAACTGAAGTAGTCAGGAAAACTGTAAATCCCCAACCTTTTAAATCTAAGTAAAACTGGAACAGAATGTTATAAGGTCAGGATTTTTGAATTAATAGAACTGTATGTATGGCAAATTTTTAGATTAAAACATATGATTTAATTTAAAACAAGTAAAATTATTTAAAGTAAAAAGAAAAAAAGGGGAGGGCGGGATGAAACATTAACACATTTACCTACCAAAAATTTTGGAACTTTTGGAAGGAAAACTGAACTGATGCTTTGAAATTATAGTGCGTGTAATTTTAGTGTAATAACTCTTTTTGTAACAAAACTGGCTGGCTTGTCTTGTTTGCTGACAAGGAATTTAGAAGTAATGTTCTATTAGTATACTGGAATATCGTGGAATACAACAGGCATCAAAAGTAGTCTTACATTAAGACCATATTAAAATGTACTATATTACTAATACACTTTATTACTATAGCAATGTATTGCTATAGAGGATATTGAAAAGGGGAAAAAAAAGGCTGCTTGTTGAATACAGTCCAGTATTTCATATGATGTTCAAGTCATATGTCTGATACCCAAGTTATGAACTTTTGATTTCATCATCGCCCTATTTCTGGATGAGAATTGGGGCTTACTATAGAAAATATTTAATGAGTCAGCATTTAGAAAGATACCTCTATTCTTGTTTATTACTTACGTACACTTTTCCAGGGGCAAAAGAAATGAACTGGAAAGCCTGAGCTAAAAAAAACAACAATAAAAAAGAAAAAGTGCAAGGATTGAATGATGGGATAGGAGAAGAAAGCTAAGCTGTTAGTTTGATCATTGAGAGCTAGCTGGGCTGGGTTGTGAACAAGGGAGTTAAACATTATTCTGTGTTCTAAATACCTTAAGAAAGTGAATGAGACTTCCTCAAACCTAATCACTTGTCCCTCTGCTTCTTTCCTGATCTACATCCTTCCACAAACACAGTGTGTATTGGTCATTAATCTCAACACTGTGTTGCTGCATTCTCTTGCAAAACAAGCTCAAAGCGATTGACCTTTCCCCTGGTACTGCTGAACTAGGAACCTAGCTGCTAACCCCTGCATTATAAAGCAGAGAGTTTCCTGGAGGAGCTAAAACCTTTCAGCTTTCCAATTACTCCCTTTTGCAATTGCACACTTAAACTCAGGACTAAACCTGAATGCATGACCTGGACTAAAGTAGCTGCTGAAAGACTTGTTTGGTGCAATTCTCTTATGTTCAGGTTTCTTGCTATTAAAAAAAGGCAAGTAGAATCTACAGCTGTGCTGAACTAGAAGGACAGTCAAACAGCTTCCAGGGATTCCGAGTGGATGCACAGGGAAAGGAAATATCAAGGACTTAAACTAAATCTGTGAAATTGCCAACCTTGGACATTGCCAGCACTGAAAGCGCTGTCCTTGAGGCTGAGTAGTTGCTAATGTAAAATTTGGGCAGTGCTTCCCAAACAAACTGTTCAATCTGTAGATGTTTGCAGCTACAAAAGCCTGAGAAAAATTAAAACTTTATGTGTGGGCACGTTTGCATCCCTGTATGGCTATGTCTTTAATGTATGCTTTATTCTGATGGCTCTCAAGTAAAAGTGCAACGAAAATTTTAAACAGCTGCCCTTTCTTATAGCTGCTACCTTGGGACTCATTCCAGTGCTCATTGAAAGTCGGTGACAAAGATCCTATTACCTTTAATCATGCAGGATCAGGGCCTTATATGACATGGTCAATCCTGCTGAGCATTTTTTCAATGAATATTCACTTGAATTAGACCATGATTATGCTTTTGACTGCACTAACTCATTTCTCTGTTAACTCTTTGTAAATATTCTGGTTCAGGCATGTTGGTAAAACAGGGTTGTCCACGGAAACAGAAGTAGCTGAGGAAATGTTAGAACATTGTCTTGAAAACAGGATTTTAATTTAGAAGTATGGCTGTTCATACAATCGGTCTGCTGCAGAGATAGTACCTAGCAAATCAAACCCCAGAAGTGGGTCATGCAGTTCATGCGTTCAGCGATAACCAGAAAACTCTGAAGTTTAAACCCCCAATACTTCCAAATAATGAACTGTTCACATGCAGTCCACAGACAGGAAATGATCTACCGATATTGTTTGGAACAAAATTACTTCAGTCCAGACTATTTGCATACTCCTGCCCTTTGCAACAAACATAAAAATAATATCTAACTTTCTAAAAGATAACATCTTTACTTTCTAACTGCAAACATATTTTTGGGGTGCAGCCTTTGTCCATGGAGGTGGCAGGATCATGCTTTGTCTTAGTAGACCTTGCTACCTTTTACTGATTTTGATGTTACCCTTCTTAAAACAGCTAAATGTATTCAGACCAAAATGCCTGTACAAGAATTCTACGTATGTCACACACATTATGTTATTCCTGCAGGGAATAGGAAAGAAAAGAAAATCCTCAGCAGAATTGCTGCAGAAAACAATTTTTGTTCTTGGCTTTGTTTTTTTATCTCCTCTGCTTCATTGTGGCAGTAGAACGGAATGCAAATGAGAAAAACAGACCAATCCCAGACAGCCATTTTGTGGGATTTAATTTAGGAATTGAATCTCCAGCTTGATTTTTTTTCTAGGCAATTTGCAAGTCAGATTATTTGAAAAATCCAGACAGTCTGATTTTTTTTTTTTTTTTTTTTCCTGGGCAGGGGGGCATTTCAGCTTTATCTCATCTTTATTTTTTGCAGAAGCTGGTGATAAAAGGCCTCTTGCTTTAGGACTGCTTGTGCAGATGTGATGTTATTTCTCTTTCTGTCTCCTCTGTGCTGCTGTCTCTCTAGGTTCTAGCTAAGTGCTTTAGAGGTCCAGGGATGTCTCCTCTGTTCTTTGTATAACATGGGGTTTCTCGTTTTCCCTCTGCCTTGGCAGAATCTGCCATACAGATATGTTAGTGCACAGATGAAGGGTATCTTTTGAAATCCATGCCAATATTTGTAGCTTTTGTAATTAACTTAAGAAAATAATGCTTTCTTTTAGGAGAACATTTTTTCACCCTGCATCGCTAACATTTTAGACTTTAATCAAAAGCAACAAAACCTTTTATGGCAAATTATTTTATACCGTTACCAGTGTTTGATCATTTCTTCAAGGTGATTCTCTACATGAGTGTGTGTATGCAGCTCTTTCATCTGAAGGGCCCATTAAAATCTTTGCTCATTTTTCAGCTCTGGGACTGGATGTATTTTTATGTAGGTCTGGTGAGCTGGGAAAGCTGGGAGGAAGGTGTTCGTATTTTAAGTAGCTTACACCAGTAAAGTTGATACAGCACTGAGCTCTGAAAGTACAGAAAAGAGATTATCTTCATTTTGTCTAAGTCATCTCCATCATGCAAGCTGATAGCCACTTTTCTTTGTAGCTATTTGTGCCTACTGGAAATTAGTTCCTGGGGTGTAAAAAGCCAGGCTTTCTCATCTGCTGATTGTCAGTAGGCCTGTTCCCAGTTCCCATATCCCTACTCTTAATTCCCCATGCACTCATTTATTTTTCTGTTTTGATGTAAGACCATAACTTTTCCCTCCAGCAATAATATGGGAACTTCTGCTTGATCCACACCCACTAGTTTTGTAGTTTTGTTACAGCACCATCCAGCCAATAATTCATGCAAACATAGTGTGCAAATTGGATTGGTTTTCATACAAGAAAAGAACATTCTACTATCCATTAAGTGTGAGATTAGGATTACTATAAGGTTACACGCTAGGAAATTCAGGTGTTGAATTTTTCAGCAGGCATGAACAAGCACTGAAATAACCTGCCTCAAGTTGGGTGGGCCCCATGGAATCCTGTAAGAACAGGAGAGACAACCCCCTCTTGGGAGCAATTGTTCCTACCTTCCTGCACAGGGATGGACTCTGTGACCTCTGAAGGTCCCTGACAGCTCTGGGCTTTGTTTATTTGATGATGACTGTATTTTCATTCATCAACTTTTGGGTTCGTTTATAGGTAAAAGCACCACACGTTGAGGTAACACAAGCCCCAGACTTCAGAGCTTCCCCTATTGAACCACAGCTAAGAGAGGGGATAAACGTCCTTCCCGTTTTACCCTCTCAGGATGACCCTTCTTTTCCCCCTCCATACCTACCACCTGTACTAGCTATGCTCAGGACAGGACATGCTCTTTCCCCGCATCTTATACGTTTTGTTCTTCATGGATCACCCCAATATGTGAGCTTGTCAGTTCTGCCCTAAGAGTAAACAGTTTACTGCTGTACTTGCCCTGCTCATTTCAGCCCCCTTTGCAGCCCCCAGCTACTGAGGCTTTTAATCTGCTTCAGAAAAGGGAGGGTTTTTTTTCTGGACAGATGCTTCATGTGGCTTGTGCGCTCCCCTCAGCTGGCTTCTATGTAAATCCTGTCTGAAAGGTTGCTTATTCCACCCAGAGTAAGTGGTCCCTTTCTGAGCAAAATACAACTTTGGTTTGTTTATCTAAATTAGACTGCATGCTTATGATATACGCCTAATTGATAGGAATCTGCACTTATGAAAAAGTCTTATGAAAATGGTCTGGTCTGTCTTAGGTTCTTCACGATGTAGTACTCATGTTTTAAGGCAATTTAGTGGTAGTACCTTAAATTTTAGTGTTTAAACTAATCCGTTGAGAAAAGCCAGAGCCAAATTGTTAATATAATAAATACTGAAAGCAGATTATTTTACTCTTTGAATCTGTTCCTACAGTGCTACACAGACTCCTCCTTTGGTTATTAAAGAATTTAGACCATGGATGAATGTCAGCTGGAGTCCATGGAAGTAATTCCATTGACTTCAATTGGATTAGTATCAGTTTCTTATGAAATAATTGTAGGAAATCACTTTGTAGGAACTGCTGCTAAAATGCATAACTCGTAGAAATCTCAGACCAAACAGAATAAATATCAAGGCCAGTTCCTTCACTGTCAGGGACAGACAAGTTAGATACCTTCCACAAGCTAATCAAGAAATATATCTTTTATCACACATTCATAAAAAGTTTCATGCATGCAATGTTAATAAAATTGATGTTAATTTGGAGCTTAGCTGTGCTGAATCAGGACTTGGTAAATTTCTTTGGATTATGCAGATCTGCTGTCACACAGAAAACCTGTCCGTTGCTGCATTTGAGGTAGGAATTCACATAATAATTTGGAGACACTTTATAGCATTATGAGAAACAGGATTTAATGATAGAGTATCAGATTGTTTCCAGATGCATGAGCAAATATACTCCGTTGAATCTCTGAGAAAATGGTATCCCTCATATTAATAGTCCATAACTAAGTATCTGTCAAATTACTTAATGCTTTAGGTTTTCTTTAAAATTTCCCTTCTTTTCAAAGAAAACATGATGGATCCAGATTAAAGTAATACTTTCCTGAAAAAAAAAGTTATGTCAGGTGTTTGAGAGCTGGTATAATGACTGAATTAAATCTGATTCCATTCTTTGCTTTTCCATGTTCTGTATATATACGAATTACATTTATCACCAGATAATTAACTTATCAATTGTTTGTCTCAACTGACACATCAGCAAATGCTTATGTCATATAATTCAATATATACTACATTGATTTCTTTTATTTTTTGATCTCTGGTAGATATTTACAATATTCCAACACTAAAAGTGTTTCTGCATCATCCTTATTTCCTCCCTGCCACCACTGAACTTAAAAATAGGCACTGGGTGCAGTCCTCAACTGAGGAAAACATTAATTTCTAATAGCCAGAAAATATTTCTTTTATTTTAGTGGAAGAATACAGAGGTAACCATTTTTCAGGGACATTGCTTAACATTTTCGTATAATCAAGTTTGAAAAACTTTTAAAATATTTCCTATAATTTTGAAGCACTGTAGGGAGAAGAAAAACTGTGTAGAACTTGTTATAGAAGATGAAATGAAGACTCCCATGTGGCTTTCTTTAGTAGTATATTAACTATACAGTTAGGTGAATGCAGATATTCATTTTCCTTTCCACTTGTTTCTTGGCAGAAAGGAATCTTCTGAAGTTGATGGTAGCATTATGCAAAAGAATACATGTCAGAATTCAAACCATTTAAGTTCAATGGACACTTTAAAATATATTTGCATTTTTAATGTGTTTTCAAATATTCTTTATGCAGCTTCATTGCTTTTTTGAAAGTCATAAGAAGACGTTGTACATTCTTCCTTCACATGAATGACAATGAACAGCTATCAGAAACACTTTGGTATTTGTTTGAGGCAAAGTTGGCCACAGAGAAAAAAAAATGCGTGTTTTTCATCCAACTCTTTCCGTTTTCTCAACGTAAAAAGGAGCTAGTATATTGTTAGCATAATTTCAGATAGAACGGTGGGTTGAGGGAGACGAAGTCATCAAAAGTCCTGGGGAACAAGTCATCACATTTTTTTCCTCTCTGCCATTCCTCAATGTCCATTTCTCTCTGGACAGTCTCTTTGTGTCTATGTAGGATCTGGTGGAACAAGTCCTCCAAGGAGAGGACTTTCCCCCAGTTTCACAGAACTGATACCCTCATCCTACAATATCTTCACTGTCTCAGAGCGAATAGTGTCTGTATGTTGAAGCATCATCTCAGTTAGAAACCTTCTCTCTTTGTAGTCTGCCGAATCAATATAGAATTTTCCAAGAGTTTCTTGTAAAGCTCCTACTTGGAAATACCCAGACTTTTCAGAAGGATTTATTTTCTCAAATGTCTTAAAAGCACTCCTGTATACGCAGTACTTGCTGAACTTTTGCAATGGCCCCCAGGATCAACTGCCCATGTGGCAAGACACTACTGATTAGTAGCCATTAATGAACCTTATACTACGTTCCTCTATTTGGATTTTAAGCAGTAAATTTCAGACACAAGTGGAGGCCTGGGGTAGTACAGTTTTGTAACGAGGTAAGCAGCAAGCTGTGTCTGTGATTATTTCATGTGTGCAATTCAGTGATGGTTTAAAACAATAAAAAAGGAGAATAAGTTTTTTGTTTTGTTTTGAAGGTTATGGCTAAACTTCATTAAGAGGTCAGGTATCTTCAGGCCAAGTTCTAGACTAAAAGCAAGTTTAATCAATAATATAGTTCTGCGCAGGTCTGATTGATTGATTCAGCCTTTCCTGTACTCATCAGATGGGTAAACAAAATAAAAAATGTTCCTTGGAATAAGCACTTGATGGTCCTTTAACGTAAATGGCTGTTCTCTCTCCTTGGGTCTAAGCCCCAAGGTGCTTACTTACATCACGGTTTATTATTCTATTGCACGCTATATTGCCTCATAAGACAGGCTCTCACTTCCCCTTATCATCCTAGTGATTACTCACTTCATCTGTTCCAACCTCAATTCCTCTGTACTGTATGGGAGAAATCTGAACGACACCTTCTATTTTTAACGGGCTTTTCCTCTGGGTTGTGGACAATGGCTTGATCTTTACAAACAAAATCTCACCAACAAAGTTTTGCAGTGATTCTACAGAGCAAAACTCTTGAAACTCGGGCAGGTGAAGTATCAACCCAGCCCTGGATACTGCTTCCTGTACCAGGCAGAGGTCTTCTACTATTAACTTGAATTTTTCTACGTAAAACTGAATTTAACTATGCATATGCACCCAACTTATGCTGAAATATATAAGTAAACACAGTACAGGGAAAAATACACTTTTGAAGGGCTTTGGAAGATATGTATAAATTAGTAAGGGCACCCTGAAGACCATACAGATTATATAAAGGCAAACTACTAGCCTTCATAACATTGTATAAAAAGAAATGGTTATAATGGTTATACGATCATTTACTTATAGTGTATTATATAATGCTGTTTGAATTCTGGTGACAAAGACTTTTGTAAGTCACATATATGCACTAAGATGCAACTTGAGTTTGGTTCCTTTAATATTTACTGGGATTCCAGTTATATTCTGCTCTGCCAATATGTAATTAAACACTTTCATAAGGCTCATCTACCAATAAAATAATGTACCTCAGTAGATAAAAGTTCCACTTCTACAAAAAGGTGTGATATATTTATTCAGAATTCTCTTTTTTAACTCCATGTAATATTGGTGACTATATTTTTATCTCTGTCAGCCTTTAACTTTCTGAATTTTATTTGATACGTTGAGAGTATTGCAAGATTAAAAAAAAAATCAATGAAAAACTAAGGAAGTGTGGCTTGCATGCAGAATTTAAGATTGGCAAATACATTTTTATTTTACCATTCTGGGTATTTCTGTTCTTATTACTTTTCTGTTCTTTTGAATGACCTCTTTTTTTAGTTTAATGTCATGATATATTAGGTACGTTCAGCAATGCATAAAGTATTTGAGAGGTTTCTGAACGTACCTTGGATTTTAATTAACTGGTTAGCTTTTCTGCCAACGTCAGTATGTTTCTGTATTCTTGAAGCTAGGTAACCATCTCTGCTGACTAATTCACTAAGAAGATTTTGGTTTTAGCTTTAAAATATAGTTATTAGAAAATGGTATCGCAAATAGAAATAGGTGTCAGTGAAGTTAAATTCATTATAGCTAGTCTCCATTAAAAATGTCAACTATATGAATCAACATATCTGCTTAATTTGGTTTTATTTCAAATAAGAGAGTAATGTTTAAACAAAAAAATCCTTCAGCAGTGCAGACGATTGACGAAACAATGGTCATGTTAATGACGGAATATTATCAGAAACAGCCCAAACCAGAAATAAGTTAACCATGAAAATGGCATATTTCACCAAGCAAAACAGACATTTGACTCCTGTTCTGGATTTCTGTCTTGGATGTATAGAGTTGTGCATCCTAGGAAACATTTTGTTCATCTTAACTAGAGAAATAGCTGATCTTTTTTTCTTAAAATGTCCTGATTACGCCCATGCTTGGCCTTGTTTTCACAGCAGATAAGTTCTCTGATTTGCCAACACTTCTCTGACAATGGGGAAAATTCAGTGCAATTCCCAAGTGCCAACAGACAGTCGTTTATTTGCACTGCCTACACCAAAACAAATTGTGGGTGGTTGGCATGGGGCCTTGGACAGGCACAGATTCCTCCTAAAGAGATTACTAATATCCTTGAAGTAAAATACTTATTTAAATGTCTTCATGGGGGTGAGAAAATAAGAGTTCCTCTTGGAAAAGTACGTTTCTTTTCTAAATGTTTGCTGAGTTATCACTGCGTACCAAATATCTCTTATTAATTGACAAAGCTGCATTTGTATATGTGTCAGATACTCTGCTACAGCAGAACCTTGATTTGTATTCATAAAGTTCAAAGATACGATCAAGGATTAAAGTTACTTAGTGTTTTAAGGCCAGGGATGCTTTCTGTCATCTTATTCCTGGCCATCCACAGGACCTGCAGACATTTTATTCATATGCTGAAGTTATTCTGTAATAATTTTCTCCTGTATATTTTTTTGCAAACTCAAATATCAGCTACAGATAATCAGATTAATTTCTAAATTGATTTTTAATGTTTAACTGTTCCTTCCCCTTCTATTTATATAGTATACTATCTCCAGCACAGATACAAGATATTATACAAATCCTACTTTTTAATCTATTTGTCTATAGTGTCTGTTAACATTAAGAAACTCTACAGGAGTTTAAAAATACACTTTATATAATCACTAAATATATTAAGTTAGTTCTAGGACATTGTTAAACCTTTACTTTTTAGAATCAAATACCATACCCCCTCCAAAAAAAGAACAGAGCGAGGTTGATTATTTCAAATTAAGATATAGACAAGACTGTGTACTGTGTATACATATATATATGCACACACACATGCACACACTTCCTCTTGTTGGACTGTTTTCAGAACCCTTTCAGTTTCTCCTGACTTTGTGCAAATTTACTCGGTGGGCTGGAATTTTCTTTGTTGGTTGCTATATATGTCTTTTTTTTTTTTTTTTAATATCTCAGCCAGTTTCACATATTTTTCATGAAAGAAAAATAACTCTTTAGAAAAAAGAAATGATAGCTAAAAATAGGTTCATGATAATTTACTAAGCTTTATCATGTTCATGTTTTCAAGAAGATGCATGAAATTTAAGGTGTCAGTTTGCCATATTCGTGAAAATATCTGCCTCGATATGGCCAAGTTACGTTTACAAAAGACAGAGCTTTGGATGTATGCCAGAGCAAATTGAAAGCTCTGAGGACTCTGCCTTTGCTGATCGTGCTCCATCCCTGCAACACTTGTGGTGCTGGCCAGCTTGTGTGCGCTTAACCCACCAAGCAGCACAGCAAGCACTGTCTTCTCGTAACTCCTGGGTCTGACTAGATGGTACATATGCCATCCCCATGGAGTAAATCAAACTTTTCTTGTAATTGCTGTCCCCAGCTGCTCTTGAGTATGTCTTCTATGCTTCCAGCAACATCCATGCTGGTAATCAAGCTGAGTGGACTTGAAGATAGCATGTCTAATTTGAATGTAGAATGGCCTGGAGCCAGACCAAAGACAAAGAAGGAATATTTTGGAGTAACATTGGCAAGCAAGTTTGGCAGCTTTGAGCTGAGGTTACAGGAGCAAGGCAAAGAAGCAACTTTAACTTGGTGAGTAATGTGTGAAGGCTAGAGATATGAAAGTAAACAGATTAATGCAGACATGAGTTTGAGAGAAAGGCTGTGATAAGGAGTTATAAAAAAAACAAATTGGGAGAAGGAGCCAGAGCAGAAGGTAGACATTTTACAGGAGCCAAGAATGAGGAGTAGGGACAGCCAGCCTTATTCTTCTACCGGTCTTGGCAACTTCTGCAGCTCACTAGTATGGCAGCTGACCTGGCATCTCTCTGGGAAGAGGGCAAAGAAGTTCAACACTCTTTAAACAGCCAATCTTAGTGCTGCTCAATACTGTGGCTTTGAAGTGTGTTTTTTTCTCTTGTTTTTTTTTTTTTTTTTTTTTTTTAAACTCCAGCTTGGAGTCCTTGGGTTTAATTTTTTTAGTATCACATTCTGAAGAACAGAAAGTCAAAATCAGTCCCAGAAAAAGGTGAATATATTGAATAGAAAACAATGTTAGATATTTAGTGTAATAACTTTGATATGTTTGGGTAGTAGAAAAAGATAGCCAGTCAACGCATAATAATTATTTTCCTGTTTGCGTTAGCACAGCCTTGTACTCTCACAGTTGTAATTAATGTCACTATTGAGGTGGAATTGTGAGAAGGCTGTGCCAGCCAATTAAAATGGTAATATGACTTCAGGATCTGTTTGTGATCGTATTGATTTTTTTAATGGAAAGCTTCTTTGTGACCTTTACAAAGCACATACTGTACTTTTTACACTTTTATAGATTAATCTTGTAAAACATTATTTTAAATTGTCACATAATAGGCTTGTAGAATTTTATACATTGCCTAAAAGATGATAAAAACTGTGATTTTGTGATAAAGAGCATTAGAGCACTGCCAGCAGATCATGAAAAGTGCCTCAAAGTCTACTGGGAATCTCCTACAGCAGAATGAAAATTGCAGTAGAGCAATGAGGAAAAGGAAAATGTCTTTTATTAAGACACGGGTGTTTGTTGTGGTGGAAGACTTGTTTTAAAAATGTAATATAGCTATCAAAGAAAATTTAGAATGTGAACAATTTATAGTTCATGAAGTATAAAAGGGTGAGTAAAAAGATCTTTCTGAGATTTGGAAGAAAGCAAGTACTACAGCTGAGTCTGTTACATGATTAAACATCAGGCATGGGCTTTGTTCCTCAGGTATTCAGATGCGAGAGATGAACCTAAAGCAAAATTCCAAACTGGAGTCCAACTCCTCTTATGCTTTACAAATCTTGAACCTTCAGACAGAAACCAATGAGTAAGGTGTGATGGGATATGAATTTTCTGGAGGGAGAAGAATACTTGCGGAAGGGATTGTATGAATGGATTTTAATTGTGATAAAAAAAGGCTATTTAAATCTCATAACAGCAGGAAATTAAGGTGCTGCCAACTTAACTGAATTGTAAGAAATTCCTTGGCACTTAAAAATAATGGGAAAATGTTAAATCGTACTGGAGAATTGTTGATGATTTAGAATTTATGTTTGATTCAGCCTGTTTCAACAGATAGTTTCCAAACATGTGTGTGTTGGCCTTTGTATTACATGCCAAAATACTTGTATAGGGTTAGTGTTATGCGGAACCTCTATAGATTATTAAAATGAGGAGCAAGCAAAAATGGGCATTGATCTCACTATTTGTTATTAAGGACAAGTACTGGATCATATAAAATTTCTCAACTTACTCAGTATGTTTAGACTGCATATCTTTGTAATCCTTTTGCAATTTACTCAAAATCTGTATTGCTGTTGTTCAGAACTCTGTTTATATACATGTGGTGTAGCATATAATTTACAAGTGAGACCCTTGTTACTGGCTCTGAGAAGCAAAAGGAAGCCTAGGAATGGTGCTAACCTCTCTTTATAGATACAAAAAAGGGGTAAACACAGATGCAATGCTTATTGACTACTTGCTTATTTGAGCCAGCTCTGCCCCTTTTGCAGAAAATAAAAGGAATGTGCACCAATTCCTTGAGTCTTTCTTAATAGGTGATGGGCTTTGCCTTATGCTACCAAGATGGTATTTAGGTCTCTTGGCCTTTAGACTACCTGCACTGCTATGCATGCTCTTTAACTAGATTCTCAGTCAGATCCTGGATGTTCCTCGAGACCAAACCAAGGTCGTCTCTTCTCTTCAGAGCTCCCTTAGCAGCTCTTTCTTGAAGTAGTTTTTGCTAGTACCTAACCACTGAGTCTCTCCTTCCCATCCCAGTGTCATGATCAGTCACCCCATCCTGGATGGCTTATGGGTAATATAGACACAAAGCTAAATTATTCTGATCAAGGCCTGTGGGTTTATAAGGGTTTTGTATTACTCATTCACTGGGATGTTTGCTAATTTGATTAAATTCTAAGCTCTCTTAACCATCACAACCTGTTCAGTCTTTCCTTTTTATTTTTTTCTTTGCTTTGCCTTGTGTCCCTGATTATCTTCCTGTCATCAACTTTCTTTATGTGAAACAGAATCATAGAATGGTTTAGGTTGGAAGGGACCTTGAAGATCATCCAGTTCTAGCTCCCCTACCATGGGCAGGGACACCTCCCACCAGACCAGGTTGCTCAAAGCCCCATCCAACCTGGCCTTGAACACCTCGAGGGATGGGGCAGCCACAACTTCTCTGGGCAACCTGTTCCAGTGCCTCACCACCTGCAGAATGAAAAATTTCTTCCTAATATCTAATCTAAATCTACCTTCTTCCAGTTTGAAGCCATTGCCCCTCGTCCTATCACTACATGCCCTTGTAAAAAGTCCCTTCCCAGCTTTCCTGTAGGACCCCTTTACATTGTACATTGATACTATATCAATTAGAGCTAGACCTTCCAGTTCCCTACCTTACTGATTTTTCTTATGCTTTGAGTGTTTCTTTCATGCTGGAAGTGCTGTGCCTGCATGTAGGGGAATAAATGGATATGTCACTGGGCGCTATCTACTGTTCACCCTAGTGTTTTTGCTGCAGATGCCCGTGGCTCACTCAGTGGATGGCGATACAAGCTGTAAGGTAGCTGGTTGTTATTTGGAAATGCACTCTGTGTATTGCTATACCATCAGCTGGAGTGGCTATGGGAGACTGATGGTAACAGAGGTGGCTCTTCCCCCTGCAGTGCAGTTTTCTGTCATGTTTGAGTTGCACAGACACCAGGCATGTTTTCATACACATTTCTTTTGCAGCAAGGGTGACATAAACTTGACCAGAAGGCCTAAACTTTGTTTTGTTCCCCATGGTGAGTGTTTTTTGGGGAGACCTTCTCAGAGGTGACGGTTTCCTGTACTCTCTTCTTCCCATACCAGGCAGAGGCAGATGAAGAAGCTGTGGTAGATACCAGACTGCTTTACCCACTCTGTCTCCTAAACAATACCACACTATCTGGTGCAGCATGGCATTGTGGAAGCATGTTTTCTGTGTGCAGTGAATGACCGAAGGTATGCTCTTTGAGATTTATACATCTCAGCTGGCATTGTCAGGCAGCCTGTGTGGTGGCCCACAGCAGCCACTACTCTTACGACCTAGCTCCTAATAGATAGAGACAGGAGTACACTGATCTTCTCTGGTCTTGCTGTAAGATCTATGGGCCTGCATCAATGCCCTGTGGAAGGTCAATTTAATTTGCTTTTTGTCGTTCTAGTCCATCATGTAGAATAATGAGCATGCTGCTTTGCATCTGCAAAAGTGGTCTCATAGCTTTGTCAACATATGTTTCACTTGTTGGTGCAGGAAGATGTGTGTGGACATACAGAAATGTAGCAATTATTGGGATAGTGTTGGAGAGCTGTTCAGCATGGCAGGCACAGGGGCTTATCCCTACCACCCCTGCATAAAATAATTGCTCTGTGGGTTTTGTCACAGAAGGGACTGAGAGGAGTGTGGATAGACCAGAGCCTGGGAGCAAAGAGTAAAACTGAATTAAGCTGATGTGGTAGGCACACCCCCAAACCCAGCAGGAATTAAGTACTCCAGAGTATCCTGAGTGGACAACTGGTGCATTTCCTGGGGGAGATGTGGTGTGGGGCCTTTGACTTGGTGATTCATCATTTCCAGAGACACACACTGATGCTCAGCTCACCAGATCTATTTGAGGCTATCTGAAAGAATCTCTAGGTCCACACTGCTGTTTTCTTGTATATGCAACTCCTCATTGAAATTTTATGGTAACTTTGTGTAATAACTGCCGCCTAAGTTGGCCAGTCACCAGTCTGGTGAGCCACTCTGTCAGTCAAGTAGAACTCCATTAAACTATCAGCTTCTGTTTTGAGTATTCCTATATGAAAACAGATTTTCTCTCCAATATTCACAGGTTTGACAGAGAGCAAAATATTTCCATTTTCCCCAGCAAACAGCTTGTCCTCATGTAATGACAGTTTTCCATCTGCAAGAACTGCCTTTTTGATACCACAAACCACCTGAGGTGAAAATGTAACTGACTTGCTTTTCTGTAAACTTGCCAAAAGTAAAATTATTTTGCCTGTAGCAAGAACTGTTTTCATGCCAGTGTATTCTCCAACATTGATAAAAGTTACATACTTTTGATTTTATCAGAACAGAAGAATAGCTGTAGTGTATCTCTTGGCAAATTAATCTATTCAGTTGTGAATCAAGACAGCAGTCTTATTTGTGAGTTCAGGTTTCATATTCACTGAAGAAAGCTGTGGTGTGTCAAATTACGCCTTGTCAGTACCTAAATTTGAGCTTCTAAATCACAGGTATGTGCCTGACTGAAAAGCAGACCCATTTCTGGAAATAAAGGGAACTGCAAATATGCGTTTTCAGCTCCTTTTGAAGTCAAGGTGGTTTTGTTTAGATTTATAAATATAGGTTTAAGTGCCTAACTTTATGCATTCATTTTGAAAATATTTTGACCTGAAGAATCATATATTAATTACAAATGTTTCAACTAGAGAGGGAGAGATTTCCAGAGGAGGGAGAGGTGATATGGGAGAAAAAAAATACAAGATAATTTGTTTCTTTAGAGAAAAAATAAACCTGCATTGTAAAGTTTTGGATGACATTATCTTCTGACAGACTCTGAGGCCAATCGTAAGTATAATTATTTATTTTAAAATAATAGAGTTTCATAATGTAGTTAAAACTGACTTCTAACAGGGACTTATTTCTTCCGCGCATTGTGACTGTCCTTATTTTGGAAGATATTTAACAAAAAATATCACTTGTCCTGACCGTGCCAGCATTCCAAAGAATTTGACAAGTTGTATCATGTCTTTAAACTAGTGCAGCAGAATTCTAAATCCTAAAGAAGTTATCCATTGTGTGTCTGTGCTAACTGCGGATAGCAAGAGGACTCAGACTAGAGTACAGGCCACAGAAACCTGCAAGCTCCTTCCTACTATGTGACCTAAACCAATGGCACTGCTAGGGAGTTTTCCTTCCCAAGAACTTGCAGGTTTTGGAATATGTTGATGTTAGGCATAGGTTCTTCCTTACTGTGCATCCTATTTATGCAGAAATCCTTCTGCCACGATTCCTTTATGCCAACTACTCTGCCATTTTCTCCTGTTACCCATGACAGCATCTCAAATGTTATTCCCCAGGAAAGTTATTTCCCCCTCGGAAGGCAGAGAGCAATGGCTTTATCCTTTCTGCTGCTGCAATCCTGTCTGTGCGCTTCTTAAGCATACTGAATCCAACTGTGTTTATGATGAGGAAGGTAAGAAGTGCATTCTATAGTCCCGCCTTTTTAGGTAGTCCCCAACCTCCTTCATGATCACAGAGGCATTGATATGAGTAATGGACTTCAAAGAATATTTTACCTAGTTCTTTACTGCTGGAAGGATGGAGTTTTCTTTAATGAAGCTTTATGCAGTGTGAAATACAAAGTGAGAAAAAGATGAAGACAAGATACCCAAGTATTCATCACGGTTGCTTCCTAGGAGAAAAATGTTTGTCCCAGTGAAATCAATATCAATAGCAGTGTCTCTGTTGATTTTTGCAGAGCTGATAAAAATTTCAACATGAAATAATAAGCCTTGGCTGCCTATTTTGCTAGTTTTTTTTGTATTTCATCAAGTAATGGAGTATCAGCTACAGCACATTAGAAGAGCCAATCAGTATTCTGACTAGCTATGGACTCAGCAATTTGACAGCTCCTTAAGTCAACATTATTTAAAAATATTTTTAATCATAACAACATGAAAAATAGCATGGATTATTGTTACTCTACTAGCAAATTAATGTATGAATGTATAAAAGTGGGAGACAGTTTAAAAAAATTGCTGCTGGAACAGACTGTCTTTAACAATATGCAATAAAGCTTAACACTCTGACAGTCTAAAAATTGACAGTTGAATCATCTTAAAATAATACAGTAAGACCTGTCCAAATATAGTCCCATCAACAACGGTTTGATACCAAGACCCCTAGAAAAAGTATTGCAATAACCCAGGTTATAACAGGCATTCAGAATTTCAGGATAAATCAGTGCAGTAGTTTTTACATGATAAACATGTAGACCAGTTTTAAATCATGTCTTCTATTGAACCAACTAAAATGTTCCCAAAATTAAAATATTAAGAAGAAAATATTGTTTCACAAGAAATTAATTTTGAGAGACATATTCCACATATTGATGTGTACTATGTACATAAATCATCTTGAAAGTATTTTGAGTGCCACATTGGATATAAGGAAAGAGACATTACACTTCCTGTGTGAAAGAATTATTAGGCTGCAGCTCCAGATTGGGGCTGTGAATTTTTTTATTCTGACAGTAAATCATTTAAATACAGATGGAATACAAAATGTTTCAAGCCAAACCTTTAGGGAAATGTATAGGCAGTGTCATCATGCCCCTAAATATTCTAGAAAAAAACCAAGAAAACTAAAAAATGGAAAGGTTCATAATGAAAAGAAGGACAATCTCAGTCTAGAATTTCTGCTGGAGATAAAATCACTAAGGTACTACTACCAAATTATAAAGTTCACAAGGTTTCTTCGCTGGAGCTGTGGATCTAAATGACAGAACAACAATAATGCCGCTTTTGCCTTGGAAGACAGCAACACATCGGAGAAGTTAGATGAAATAAACTTAGTATGAGGATCCTTAAAAATTCAGTTGTTTTAAACCAAATGAATTGATGCAGTTCGTATCTTGGTAGGCAGCACTTACATCACCTTGTAGCAGTTGCTTCTCTGCTTGCTCAGTGTTAGCTATATAAAAGCTATGCTTGTTTCAGAATCCAGAGGAAGATCTAGGTACCTGTCTGTGAGTCAGGGTGTGTGTGTATTTTCATAATAGCACATGAAGACAACACAATAAACCTCTGCTGTTTAAAATACAATTTTAGTTTGTAGTAGGGGCAATATCAAAGTGGCACCTGTTTACCATCACAAAGTCTTGCTCTGTCAAGTTGTAATGCTTGGCACCAACAGAAATTTAATGCATTTATCACAGTTCCATTCCAGTCGATTCTTAATGATAAAAATTCTTCACAAATGGTTATAACGAGCAGTTCCAAATACATGTAGTTGATCTATTGAGTAGCTTTCCAGCAATACGCAGCCAGTTTTGGAAGTGCCTTATAGAGACTTTCTAATTTGTAAATCTGCCTTAAAGTGTCAGCGCTGCAGTTGTAGAGTGAAAGTCCAGTTGCTCAGTCTGTTTTCATTTCAGGCAAAGTGACACACTCATCCCTTATCTCCCTCCCCCTGTAAGCAGAAAATATATGGTTTAAGTATTCATAAACGCATAGCCTCCTGGGGGACAATCCCCAGCCTCTAGGGATTGCTCTGGACGAAGTTACTGTTTGGAACCATGGATCACGTTCACAGACTCACAGCATCTTTTGAAATTCTAAATCCTGTTGCTTTCTCCTTTACCATTCTCTATCCATGTATGCCGTTGCAAATCCTTAATTTCTTCCACAGATTACATCAATACACAGACTTTGTAACTCAGAGGTTTATTTGCACATAGTATCTGAAAATTACACAGCATTTTTGCTTTCTTATTACTGTTCTGCAGTTTGTAGGGTAAAGTATCAAGGATCAGAATCACTGTTCTTTTGTCATTAAGAACTTTCATATTTCAATCCTTTTTTAACTAGAAGTGGCAGTTTAGAAATAATGAGAACTATGTGCTACTACATCTAAACTCAGACTTTACTGCAGGCAGCCTGTGCTCTACTCTCTAGGCTCCACAGATGCAATGTCGGTTGTCTCATGCCTAGCAAAAATCAATTTGATCTTCATAATCTTTTGTTCAGCAGGGGTATCTTGTCAGTGTCAGTGACCTGAGAATTTAAGTCTGTTATGGGTACGTAATTTTCTTACAGTCACCTTAAATAAATCAATGCCCCGTTAGCTCTAGGGGATCTTTTGTGATCATTAGCACATGATCATTTGTTTCACGTGACCCTACTTTTATGGCATATACCACAAACGCAAAGAAATCTTTAGTATTTCCGCCTCAGGATTTTTCAGTCCAAAAATGGTATTAATTTTTCTGGCTTATTCTCTCTCTATCCATGCCCCCACTCCACCACCCCTGTAATATCTTAAAAGCCTTTTTTACTGTAGCTAAATAAAAACCAAACAGGAACTGAATGCTTACTCCCAAACTGTCAATAAAACCCCTCAAAAATTGCTGTTAAAAATACCTTCTTCATGTTTTGCAGATCTCATCCTGCATTATAGTTCTGGCAGTCACAGTTTACACTTTCATTTGCAGCTGAAGGATTTTAGCATTCATGTAAACCATTGCTGTCATTATCAACCATAGCACTAGAAGGTTACATATCCTTGAAAGGATCTTTTCACAGCTGGCTTGGTTTTGTGCTTATTTTTCGTAGTACGTCAAGATCAGGTTTCTCTGATTCAGATCTTTATTTTCTCAGAACTCTGTATTCAAATATATTTCCAGTATATCCTTACATAGCAAAGTTTTTGGACTTTGTGTTTATAAAGCTGTCCTGGATCTGTTCTCCTGGGAATTAGTTCATTTTTCCCCTGTAAATAACAATCACATTGATCTCTTGTGTCTTGGGGATCCATGTTTATCTTTTTTCAACCTTTTCTCAGTGTCCACATCTTATATTCCATCTTCTCAAAAGCTTGGATTTTCTGGTGACGGATACTCTCTTTGTCAAGACAACCTGACTCCATGATTCTGGTGCTGATGAGTCCCTTCTGGTACCTTCACTTTGCAGCAGCTTCATTCCCATTTTTCTTAGCTTTCTGTGTCTTGCCATAATTACTCTTCTGGCTGTCTCTGGATGACTCAGAGGTTATTGCTGTTACCCATTCTGGCTGCTTTATCTTCTCTCCTCTTTCCCTGCACCTCCTCATGCTCCATTGTAATGAGCTTGTTCCTCAGTTCATTTCTCCTGCAGTAGCTTGTCTCTTTTTCTATTTTGTCCTTGTGTGCACATGCACATTCTGTCATGGATTGTATACTTTTTCTCAACTTGTTCATGTTCTGTGTTTAAGAGTGATGAATCCAAGAACTTAAATAAATTCAGGATAAATCCAGAGTCTTGCAGTGGTCAGTATGTCTTGCAGTTCATGGTGTGGTTGAAGAGATCATGAGCAGAAAAAAGCATGGTGAAGTCAGAGAGGAAGCCTGCTGCTTTTGCTAGAACCAAGCTTGCTGGCTGGGCTCAATGAGGAAAACTTTTACTGACTTCCACTAGTCAGGACATCATTTAACTGGAATGAAGTCAGGAGAATCTTCCTTTTATCCAGAAGGAAAAGTTGTGATATCTCATTGATTCCATTACTAGATGTTCATGCTAGTTTACATTTTTTGTGCTAACTATTGCATTCAGCTAACAGTTAGCTTCTACACATGACATGCTGCCTTACTGACCAATAATAACATAGCGATGGCCGTATTGCTAATCACTGAAGGAAATTATTGCAATCAAAGTAATGGATTAGAGTTAATGAGTGTATCTATCTGAGTGTATCTATCTGGTTGGAGGTGTATTGGGTTTTGCTTGCTTATTTGTTTTCTGTGATAGAATTAATGTGGACAAATGTTCATTTCAGCAATATTAATAAATTCATTCTCATATAATCAGTCTAACAAAGTGTGGGCTTAAAAGTTTACTCTTAAAGAGCTGCAAATAGAAGATAATTAGCCATGTAGAGCTACAGCAATCACTGTTCAGTGGTAATTGATTGATTGAAGAAGTGGTAGGAGTTTTCAGAAGCAGTTTCAAAGTGTTTAAGTGGTTATTAGTGTGAAAGCCTATCAGTGGCCTAAGAGATGTATTAAAGGTTATCAGATGGCTTTTATTGTCTTGTTCTTATGTCAATTACAATTGGGTATTTTTGCAGATATTAGAGAAGTATTTCAGTCTTGCTGTTTTTCTTGTAATTAGCAGATTGGTGTAGGAAGATGTCATTGGGATATAGTGATGTTTCCTGATGTGCAGGAGGTAATGTTTCTGAGTGTAATCAGCAGCTTTTTAAAATGGATTTTGCAGCCATGAGGTGACAAGATATCAAAGTAAAGCACTTCAGTAATTTAATGTAATTTATTTCTTGTAGCTTTCACATACTATGGAAGGATTATCCATTAACTGGATAGTCATTAAAAGGGTTTAAAACAAAACAAACCTCTGTACATATTCAACAAAGTATGTATTCTTTGTACTTAGCATTGAAGAGTAGGTAAAGATTTTCCTATATGCGAGTCAGCTTAATATCCGAAGTAAGTTAATTTTATCGTAGTGAGTACACATCTTATAATTTCTGTATTGGACAAACTGCAAGTATATAGGGCCATCTTCTCAACTGGTAAAAAGAAGTATAATTTGCAGGGAATTCACATCCATGAATTGGTATGTCCTAGCTGACTATCTGCCCATTCTCCCAGAAATCTCAATATCCAGATAAAAAGATTTTCATTGATATCAATTCATGTACATACAGGAGACTGTCAAAAATGGAATAATCATGTGCAAAAAGGATGCCTAATTGTTTCAGAGCCATGTTGATGACTAATAATAGGGAATGCGAGTTCTCAGTGATCCTAAATATGAGGATCTATTTTCATCCTAATAAAACTGGAGCTCCAGAAGAGGTAATTGGAGAAACCTAATTATTCAATTATGATCTAATAAGGAAGAGTCTTCAAAGAAGGAATGCCACCAGCAATGGAGTTAGATGTCATAACTGTAAGTCTTCAGATTTTCTGCAAAAGGAGCCAAGCTCTCTCTTACTTGTGAGGTCTCTTCACCTTGAACTGTAGGCAGATGCTCAACCCTTGTATAGTAGTTTATCTATCACTGTAATACTCAGACACCTCCCAAGCAATTTCCATTGTATTCATGGGTAAATGAGTTTATCCAAGATACAGAACTGAACTGGAAACATAGAGTATACTGGCCCAATCAGTTCTTGCTAAAAAAAAAAAAGTAAAGATGACAAAAAGAAGAAAGGGATGAGGGCAGACATACACAGTCTGGTACCCGTACCATCATTTCAGAACTTCCCGTCCCACATGCACAAACTGGAAGATGTCTGGAGGATTCAAAAACATATGGTGAGCTGCTGAGAAGGACAAAGAAGATGCTTTTACAACTTCCCTACTACAAGAAACTGAGCAAGAGGTGAACAAATAAAAGTCCCAAGATAGAAAACTGTAGCACTAACAGGAAGACTGGAACAGCAGCTGTCTCAGCAAGAGGAAAAATGACATGTACGGAGCAATGGTGATGGCAGTGTGGGCTGGAGATGTCCCCAGTCCAAAAACTAATGAGAACCAGGGTGTGTGGTCTTGAAGTGGAGCCAAAGCACTGTACCAAAGGAATTCAGTGGAAACAGAAGTAGCAGCTGTCAGGAGCTGCAAGGCAGCAAGGAGATCTTGATTTGTAGGCTCATGAAGAGTTCAGGGAATGTGTTAATTTCACTAAAAAACTTTAAAAATGCTGACTGAATCGGAACAGACCCTGTAGTTCTAAAGGTCATAAAGGTGTATTATGGGGTCAGGAGTCTTGAATTCTGGGTGGAGACAGCTTGCATGGAGTTTAAGCTTAAACTTCTGAGTGAAGCATCCATGTGCAACAGAATGTCCCTTTGAGGGCCAGTCCACTGCATGTGCTGACTGCTGGATGAAGATGAAGAAGCTGTCTAGGTGCTAGAGAATCTCATCTAGGCTGCCTTTCCTATGAAAGGTTAGACCAGATGATCTTTCGAGGTCCCTTCCACTCTGGGCTGTTCTATGATTCTAAGCTGTGTAAAAGCTAACCCTGAAGAAGGATGTCCTAAGAAAGAGACTGGTTGGTGCTACCCTGAGAGAGGAGGTGCTGATAAAAAGCCATTTCCTGAGCTGGGTTCAGTAACCAAATTAGCAGGCAGGACCTAGCAGGCAGCTGCCAGCTGTTCCCTACATATAACATTATGCATATTCATTTCCATATGATCCAAAGGTATTTTCCCCTCCATTTAGCACCTCTGTACCTTTAATGAACAGTAATACACTAATGGACCTGACCTGTTTTTTAGAGTAGGTAACAAGCCCCAAAACCATAAATTGAGTCGTGCTTGTATCAGTTTAGAAGTAGAAGAACTGAGGTTATTTGTGTGTGCTACATCTTACAGGAATTTCTTCTGAATTTTGGCAGTTCACAAAAACAATCAACCTTTTCAGCATTTTAATGTGTATCCATGTATGTGCCCTGCAAAGGAATTGAGGCAATATAGAAAATAGTTGTGCTGCAATTCACACTGGGTCTTCAGTGTGCTTTCACCCTACTCTTACCACAGGACTGAAAGGGACCATGGGAATATTCAGATTATGATCCCTAATGCTATGAGATCATTTGCATTTTCTTTGTTACTTTAAGTGAAAATGTTTTTCTGTAATGGTAGGAGTGATATATTTATGACCACAACAGTTCACATTTCATGGTGAACATATTTGGGGTGATGGCAAGTTCTACTATATACAGATTTCCTGTAAAAAGGTTCAGCCTTGTCTCTAGTCTGTTAAAAGAGGAAAAAGCATGTTACAGGAACAGATGGTGTAGCTTTTTTTTTTTTTCTCTTGTTGCTTGAGTGGGAAGTTCAGAAACTATTTCTTTTTTAAAGAACTGTACTTTTGGTGGGAGTACTAGGTAAGCTTATGCTTTGTGGTTGTTTTTTAATACATAACATGGTAGTGAAAAACTGGAGCTATTAGGTAAAATACCAAGTCCTTCAGAAGTCTTTATCTCATCTTTTTACTCTTTTTTGATGAAAAGAACAAGAAGCAACTACTTATGATTGTTTTGCTAAATATTTAACTTTTTCTCTCAAGTATACTTATTATGACTTAATATGAACGTCAACATCCTGGGCTATATTTAGTATAGGTTGAATTATTGCTTGCTACTTACGTTTTTTGGAAGGTATGATGTCACATTGCGGATTAAATCAATAATGGGTGCAATATAGGAATTGCAAGAAACTACATGAGGTACTAAAAAACCTTATTATCAAGAGAAATAGTAGTGTCTTCTAACAGAAAGGAAAATGTGCTTTTAAGATTTAAATATGGAACATCTTAAATGAATCTCTGTGCAAAACACAGTGTGCGTGCTTCCCTGCAGGAGTCAACTTCAGAGAAAGAGAAGGGGTAATGGGACCTCTATTGGGCTGAAGTACGCAGTGAGCACAGGTACATTCCTGAATTAACAGATCTGTAGGAATATTTGAATACTGTTGCTGAGTTGCAGGCTGACATTAAGCTACACTCCTGTGTTACTTCACCTGTTCACTGGTTAGACTTAGCATACAGTCTGAACTGCAGTGTGCTGCAGTTCAGGAATGTTTTTTATGTATCAGTCCTTGTTTAGGAGGTTTAAATCCCATTCATTTCAGTGAGAATAAAGTGTATGTTTCAGTAGTCTTAAAGCCTACAGTTTGTAATTATTGCAAATGGTTATTAAAGGAGGCTGCATTCCTTATGTTAACATTATCTTGTGATAAAATATAATTATAGTCAAGAATTATTAGGAGAAATTACTACACTTTGGTACTACAAGTGAAAGACGTGGTAATGAGGAGGTGTATTAGCTGAAATTACAAGAGAAAAATGATAAGTGGAAACAGCAAAGTATTTTCATTTTGAAATAGAATTATTCATAACAAAGTGTGTTTCTCTTATACTTGTTAGCTACCTGCTTTTTTGGGGGGGTATATCATTTTAAGTGACTGTATAAAGACAGGTAAAGCAACTAATTTTTTATTCTAAGATTACCTAGACAGTGTTTTAAGTGGGAAAACTTGATCTCTATCTCAGTTTTCAAATTTTTTCTGTTGAAGTGAAACTGCTTCAGAATAAGGTATTACTTTAAGCTAAGAAGCAGTTTTTTTAAATTAGTATTAGTAACATGTAAAAAATACGAGTAAAATGAAATAGATAGTATGTGATAATTTACAAAATGCCATCTTCTGTAGTAATTTGGTTTTCTGGAAAACATTTGGATATAAGAAGAATTTTTCCACTGGAGAGGGGCAGAAGGACTATTGTGCTCTTTCTTATCATTAACTGACCAGCAAAGTGCATTTAAACACACAAATAATGTGTGTGTTTTCTCATGTCTAGATATTTCATCTCTAGATATTTTCTCATGTCTAGATATTAAATCCAATTGAAAATACATATATTTTAAAAATAAGCATGCATTGGAAAGTTTTGTCCTATACACATGCATCCAGTTTTAGGTTCTGCTTCTTTCTTTATTGCTTTTAGTGACTGCTAGTCCATGAAAAAAATTCCATGTGCATTATAATTCATTTATAAATTTTTGGTTGGATTTTGTGGCTTAAACGTTTCCATACATAGTATGATAGAAAAGCTTTGCTCTTCTACCCTAACTGCACGTATTCCTTGGCAGCAAAGCAGTCCTCAGAATGGATGGTGTTACATTGCTATTTCAGCGGAAGAGGTACTTTATTGGAAACTGGGTATAATGTGGGATTTTTAAATGAGGTTTCAGTTAAATGGTTCTTAATTAGGTGATTGACCCCTGCGTGTAAATATCACATACACACATGGGGTACAGGTCCAGAATAGAACTAGTGCTTTATTTTTTCCCAACAGTCTTCAGCTTTAAATGCCAATGGACTATTTAAATGATGTCCTATAACTATACATACAAAAAGAGGGGAAACTGTCTTTGTGTTTTTAATGGACAAAGAAAGAAAATAAACAGCAGGAACGTTTTTCACAGTCCATCCATCTGTCACACGCATCCTGGTACCCATGAAAAGTGGCGCTCCGTATTTGAGAAAAAAAATTCCCTTCTCGCATTACTTCCCATGCCTTTTAACACTTCTTCTGCCCATCACCACTGAAGGAACATTCAGCAACCATTCCTGGCTTGTAGTGAGCTAGAACTAGGGTTTTACTGAAATTTGTGTGCGTGCTTGATTTGGGTCCCTCTGTGTTTACATATTATGGTGAAGAATTTCCTCACATTTTTGCTAGATAAAGCACACTTCTGAATAAAAAAAAAAGCTTTTCTGCTATAAACAAGGTAAACTAGTCCATTATAGACTGAAAATTTCAAAATGGAGAAAAAAAAGTTAATTAGCATTTTTTGACACTTGTTGTTGTTGTCTTGAAATTTTGCAGGAAATTTGTCCTTATACTTCAAAGAGAAACTAGAGCTTTACAAATACAAAACCAGTTTAAAGGTAATACAGGGGGAAAAACTGGAAATTAAAATGTCAGATGCATTTAGCAATCTCTCCATAAGAAGTCCATTCTCTGATTAGATTCTGAGCAGTCAAAGCTTTGTGTGTTCAACATGCTTTTATGCCAGATTTATGACACGATTAAAAAAAAGGACCTGCTTAAGAGCCAAACCTAGGATAGTTTTGTTAGCTGTATTTTAATTAGCATTTCTTTCTTGAAAGCCCTAAGATACTCCAAAGTGCTTAAATATTCTCAAGCCCCTCTGTGTCTGTAAAACTGAGGAACTGAAGAGAAAAGCTAGAAACCTTTAATGGTCTTTAAAACATTATCTAAATCACCAAGCTCTTAACTGAGTGTAAAATATATTTAAGACGCATGAAGTCTGATGCTGATATTTTAATAACCAGAGTGGCAATAACTGTTTCAAGAGAGCTCTGGAGCACTGAGCAATCTGCAGTCACTTTGCTGGTGTATAGGGTTGACTGTCCTGCAGTGAAGTTAGGAAGTTCTCATTTTCTCTTGATTGCTCACTATTTACAACCTGGTTTGGGTTTTTCCAGTGAACTTTAATGGTTGGTCAAAGGACAAGAAATGTGGATTGTGTTGTTAAACTGGATGTTCACTGGAGTGAACGGTTAATGTTGCAGCATTGGGAGTTTTTTAACATCATTCACAGAACATCATCAAAAAACCCCTAATGACTTAAAGTTGAGTAAAATCAGTAAGATTTTTTTTTTTTTCATTTTGATTTGTGACAGGAAAAATGACTAGATTACATTCCTTTTTTTAACATCCATACTATTGAGTTATGGTTTCACTTTTGCTTATTTTTTCTTGTATGTGCACTACAGTGAATTCTTTGTATTTCTAGCTGTGTGAAGAAAAAACCAAACAGGCTTTCTAATGGTGGTTTTTTCCCCACCTGTTCTGTAAAAAAAAAAAAATTTTGCATGTATATATCTTTGCTACTTCCACACTGCTGTACTTGTAAATAAGTTATGATCACCAAAAGAATATTTCAATTGCTAATAAGATTAGAAATACCTTTGCTGTCAGATACAAATTATTCATTGTTCATGTCATCTGCTCTTGAGCAGAGAAACTTGTTTTTTTTTAATTCTTATAATAGCTAACAAAATTCCCTTCACATGAATTCTATTTCTTTGAAATGTTTTCATCCGCTATTTAATCTTTTTCTGATTTTTGACCTACAGCTATTTTTGGGTTTGGGGTGTTGGGTTTTGGAGCTTTTTTGTTGGGTTTTTTTGTTGTTTTTTTTTTTTTCTTTTCTTTTTAAAGTAGCTGAACTCAGTATACAGTATTATATGTGATATTCTATAGTATCTGATTTACTACCATAAACCTCCGTAGTAAAGACTAGCTTTCTACTGTATGCTTCTGCTGCCTAATGTAACAAGGCCCTGAGACATTCACAGCTCACAGACATGATGGCAATAAACCATAATAATATTAAATAATAACTTATAAGAGACAAGTGACAGTGTATCAAATTAAAATTTACATAAAATCACTAGTCAAATAACAATGCCTATTGCTTTAAAATACTAGTCAAAGCTTTTCTAAACACCCATTTACTGCATTTACTGAGCACATAAGAATAGAAACTCATTAATCTACTGAAAACCAGTGATGGAGTTGACAAAGGCAAATGGCAAAGGTCAGGTTGCACCAGCCCATAATGAAATTGCACTGCTTCTACAGGTGGGAAGAAGGATGTAATCATTAATGTAGTAAGAATGTAATGTAACGTAGTACTAAAAATGTCACAAAGAGAGGGGATCTATTTTTAGCATCAGATGTTAGCTACAGTTTTGTTTTTTACTACTCCTTCCCCATAAAATACCTTTCCCTTTTCTCTCCTTTTTCACAGAGCTGATTTTCAGCATTTTCTTGATGATGTACTTTCTGATTATGTGGAAAGTTCCACATTCTTTGAAATTTTTCTCAGACTTGCAAGACTTGAGTTGGTTTTTGTTCTGTTTTCCTTGTGTTTTAAATACTTCTGTATGCTGTAAGTACCTTGGGTATCAGTTTCTCAGTAGTCTCTGGTTTACAGTCATCAGATAACTGATGAGTGTTTTGGTAGACCACTGGGATATTGCAGTTCTTTAAGAAAAGACACCACCTGTTCTCCAAATAAACAGCCACCTATGTAAATGCAACTGTTGGACAAGTATTTATTGGAATGGTTTAGATTTTGGCTTCGCATTGCTTAAAAAAAAAAAAAGGAAAAAGCTATTGACTGCACAGACAAGGACTAATCTTAAACATCTTAGTAGTTTTGATAAACTAATATCCTCTAAGGTCTGAGTTCGAAGTCCTTGGTTTTGGCAGTGCTAAAATCAAAATGGAACAGACACTGGCTTGATCTGAATTTCTTAGAACAGAGCATAAATACATTGCATTCTCCTGTGAATCAGGGTAGAACAAATCTTTTGTGGATTATAATCTAATTCCAAGACTTTATTCCTATAACACTACTAGTAGGCTGAATTATGTTTGCTTCTGTATGTTGAAACTTATGATTTATTTCAGCTTCAACTTTGTGGAATAATAGAATTTCTCACTGGTGCTGCTTGTGTATTAATCTTTATAACCCAAATGTTATAATGGATACAGCTAGTATTCTTTATTCATATTCATTTTTGCAAACAACAGGATAGTATCAGACAGCATTTGCTAAACTGGTACAGAGGAGGGGATTAAGTGATTACTTGGCTTTGGAAAATTGGACATGTATGGTTTAAAGGATCACTAGTATTTAGAGGAATGTGTTTTGACTGTAGAATACTTTGCTTCCAACTCTTTCTGCTGAGCCTCCTGTAAAATTCAAATATAGGAGTAATAAAGTGTATTGCAATAAAAGCACCTCATACTTTCCCCTTTCTGTACAGTGGACATGGATCACATTGACTGGACAATTGATTGCAATGAAAAAAAGTTGACCTGTAAAGCCCAAGTAAATAATTCAAAAGTTATTCACGCTGTTGAGTAGTTCCTTCCTGCATTTGAGTAATATTGCCTATATGCAGCTGCTAATTAATATTCTGAGAATCAAAAGAGATAAGCTGGTACCATGAAGATACCACAGAGAGTCCTCTAAATCAGTTTATTAGAATCTTCACAGAAATTAATGTAAAACATTTTGGTGTGAAATATAGCTAAAATAATATCCTGTTGAAGTAAACATTGGTTAAGTCAACCTTCTGTTCCAGCTATTTGATCACTGGTTTTAGAACTGCTAGCCATAAAAAAAGGCTCTTGGAACACATTAGGCTTCGCTGATTGGGCTTTTTTTCCCCCTCTTTCCTCCTAGTTACCTTTCAGTGCTTCATACACTGCTTCTGTCAAGCGTCTCCACTTGTGGGACTTCTTAAATGACTTAGAGCTATGCATATGCTTGCTAGATCGTCCCAAAGTGCTCTTTGCAAGTGAATCTCCAAAGGTAGTCCTTTTTCCTCAATTGTTTGTAAACAGATTCTAAATGCTACAAAGTAGCAGCTGTTAACAAATATTTCCCAGAGAGTTTGCACAAGCAAAACTGAGGTTGAAATATGCTGTATAATATGCATCTTATGCCTTGTTTGTGAGAAGTCATTTAAGTCACGTAAGATGTTGAAAAAGCTTTGCTATGACTTACCCAATTTTTTTACATGACACAAACAGAAGCTCTTTCTGCAGTTATTCATAACTGATTAATAAGACTGGCAAACATGGCAGAACAAAACACTTGCTTAGTGCTTGCTTACTACTTTACACACAAATACAGAAACCCAATGTTATTTAGACTGCAAGTCAAATACTTAAAAGCTAGAAACTTCCATAATTACGGTAACACTTCATTTAGCCCCTTCTCTCCTTGCAGTCTGACACTACACTCAACCTCATAATCAATCATACATTATTTTCGCACAAGCCGTGTGCCTCATCGTTCAGGGAAATCAGTGCGCTTTCCTCCTCCCCCAGTGGATGCGGTGCTGCCGTCTGCAGAGCACTGTTCAAACTCTGCTCTGAAGACAAATGATTACTTTCCTCCTAGACTTGTGTGGTACCCATAACGACATTTTCCAAATTCTTCTTTTGTTGTAACTTTTTGAAAATGCTCCTTTACGATGAATGGCAGTTAGCCATGTTTTATGACAGAAGACATTGCAGAGATTTAAAGATACGGAATCCCCAATAAATGTGTAATCTTACATTGACTATGCGATTGTAATACATAAGATACAGATTTTAAAGGCGGCTTTAGTTTTAACAGTTCCTACTGGTTTAGGGTTTTATGTCATAACTTTAATAACTTTTTTAAGATGTTTGATGGGTTTCTTATTACTTTTTCAAGCAAAAACTGAAAAAATAACACCATGCCAGAGTCAAACTTTCAGACCCTCAGGGGCCTGGCACTGCACACAGTGAGAACCTGTGACTCGCCCTTACAAGCCTGTGCATTGCTGAGATGTTGCTGTTGGGGGTTACTCTATACCTGCAGCAATTCCAGGAGGAGTGAGGACACTTTACTCTTAGGTTTCACAGATAATTGCTGGCACAGAGGGTGGAAGTTGGGTTAAATTACAAGCTGTGAAGGGAATTTGTCCAATGAATAGAGAATGCTCTGCCTGTGTCCTTCAAGCCTTAGATGCTTTCTGCACCATCTTTCTGTGCTGCCTCACAATGAATCCTTTTTGGCAGACCCCTCATACTAGTCCCTTTTTCCTCGTGAGGAGTATGCAAGCCAGCCCTGCTGAGGATTTTTAATGACACTTCTACTCTTCCTGCCTTTTAAACTGTAGCCTTCAGATACTCTTCTGAGCTTTTTGTCCAGTCTGTATATTTGCTCTTTGTTCTGTCCTAATAGAGATACGTTGACACTGTCCTATTCAAGGAGATGGAAAAAAGGTGGCTGTGACAGAAAGGACAAGCTTCTTTCGAGTCTTTGTTCATCAAGGTAAGAATAAGAAGGCATTTCGTATAAAGTCAGCATTTTTTTAATCTTTGGGATGTGGGGGTGGACGCAACCATTATTTTCCTCAGCTATGTTATAAAATATCTGAGTAATTTTGCCTCAGTTTTTTAAGTCAGTCTGGGACAGGTTTATGACTTAGGAAGGCATTACGCAAAAACTTTACATTTTTGAGAAATGTTGAATAGTTATAAATGTACTTTAATATAAAAATTAAAGAATTATAGCATTAGAGGATGCTGTGACCTGCCCTTGCTTACAATGCTTTTGTAAGAGCTGGAATTCAGTTTGATTGAATACTGTTATTTGCACATTTGTCACCTTTTATATGTCATTTAATGTGCTTAGTATTTGTTATGCTAAAATTAACACTAATTATACAATAGTGTTAATGTAAAACTTGTTTCTATGACGTTATGGAATTTCTTGTGATGTGCCAGTTCTGTCGATAGCCCCTGCCCAGATTAAAAGTACCACCTGCAGTCCTCAGGTATATCTTCATTTCCGGCACGTGACACAATCATGGTCTGTCACGTGCTGGGAGGTATTTATGGTGTATCAAGGCACATGATGGGAAAGAGTCACAGCACCATGCCGAAGCTGGGATACATGCTGCTGTGCACAATCCATTAGGAAGCAAACTCGCTAGTGGTGACACGGTACCCTGCCTCCCATCTGGCCACATCCAAATGCAACAAGTTTTTCAATCACTGGGGTTGTCATGAATCCAGGTGAAAAAACAGATGATTTGTAGTTAAAATAATAACAAAAGAAGCCTTCCTAGCAGAAAAATCCCTGAGCTATGAGCATTTACAGATAATGAAGCTTTATAGGTATATTATAATTACCAGTATTTCATTTACTTGAAGGTATATCATTTCATTATAGCACAGTAATTTTGAAAGAATGTCTCACAAGCTTCTTTAGATATGCTTTCAGTTCTTACATACAGAGTTTAATTTGCTAATAACATTTTTGGCTTTATTCTCATGTTATTTTACTTAAATACATATTTCCTTATACAGTGCAAAAAGATATTTTTTTCTCAATGCTTAGGCAGAATTTTCAAATCTAAAGCTGTACATTATCTTGTTAAAATCTGCAATGTTAGAAAAAAAAAAAAAAAGAACGTGTTTAGCATTGACAATTACAAGACAAAAAGTCATGACAAAGAGAAATGTACCAGAGAAGGTCTGGGATAAATAACCTGCAACATAATTTCATATCATTTAATCTATTTTATTTGTCCATGATTGACTCTATAAGAAGCAATAAGCCTGAATTTCAGGAAAAAAAAAACCAAAACAAACAACATTTTAAGTTATTTATTAGAAACCTTTTGTAGCAGAAAGCATGAAAATAAGTTGGCCACAAAAGCTGTACAATAGCTAATGTTGGAGATATTTAACAACACATTAGACACAGATGTGTCAGAATGACAAATAAATTTAGGCAGCTGGCAGGGGATAGAATAAATAACCCCTGTTTTTTGTGACTGCAAACTATGAAGGCACTGAAGAAGTAAAATGAAATTATATGTAATATTTTTAGTTGCATGTATAGAAATACAGGCAAATATTTACACAACAGGTGATTGGGAATTTCTGTGCAGTTCCAAGGAGATTTTTACTGAGCTAATTCCTCAATAATACTACAAGTTTAATTAATTTGAAGGGTGTCAGTAATGAATAAGAATTGAGATAAATGGAAAAAATGTTAATGAAATGTGGGCTTTTTCTTTTCAAAATCTGCTTTTTACTCACTTAACTCTGCTAAACTCCATTGAAAATCTCAGTTCCTGGCACTGTTTCTTAACTGGCTTATGTAACCTGTCTGACTACACAGAAAGAAAAAAATAATATTACAGAATAGGTTTTCTTTTCTACTGTTCTCTACTTTAAAGGGTAATTAATTTGTTAAGGAGGAGTTAGGGTGACTGGTGGACTTCCACTCTGGTGAGATACCATCTTTGTGGCACCTATCCTGTAAGTATCTATAATCTGCTGAACTCACAGTCCTTGACTGCAAAAGTTTGAAAACTGGGGAAAGATAGAAATTAAAGACATAACTTTTTACAATTGATAATTGTGGAAGTGCCTTAAGGGACATAGGCATCCATTTCCTGTTCAAATACAGTCTATAGATGCGAGTGCCTAACATTTTTTGGCAGATATACCCCAGAGGTTTAGGACTGCTCAGTAGTGAACTGGAAAAGGAACCTGTCCTCATACAGTTGGTGTAAGTTTAAATATTCCAAAACCAAGTTAAACTGTAATTTTCTTTGCTGTACAGGGTCACAGTGCAGTTCACATTCACATGCTGCCCTCACTCAAGCCTTCTCCTCACCACCTTCTCTCTGACAGTGCCTCATAATGTCTTAAAATGTAAAGCTTCATCCCAATAGTTCTGAGAGATTTAAGTTTATTAAAGGCACATGTTCATAACTCTATATAGGAATACATTTTTCCCTTAGGGACAGAAATGAAAGGGCTGTGAAATAAATGTGAATGTGACTTATTTGGCTCATGATAGCAATCCATTTTCTTAGTTTACTCTCTCTCTAGGAACTGTTTGTGGTTTTGTCCCCAAAATGTGTGCTTTAAATAACTCTAAGAATGTTATTTCAGTTTTAAAGTGCTGCTGGTGTCGACCTACAAAAAGCAGACTATCTAATGCATACTATTTGAAACAGAAACATTATCATTTATCAATGCTCATGCCTCAAACTGATTAATATGGGGCTTCTGGTATTGGATTCTTTTAAACTAGCTGATACCAACTGGAAATAATCTGGTAGTAATATTTCCCCTCTCAGAATTGGAACATTTTCCATACCAAGTTATGTGGTAAAGAAATATGAAATATTTGAAATATATATCTGAAATATGTGGTGCTTGGAGACTGCTAATTACATCTCCACTGGCTGCAGCAACATTGGGCATTGCTATTTTGATGTTCTGCTGAGATTATCATCAGCATTTCAGCTCTTTGAAGATAAATCCTTAGACAACAGAGCCAAACCCATAGATTTTTATTCTTAAGTTTGGCAAAGGCCTTTATGACATTAGTGAAAGTGTTGTTTGTTCATGAAAAGGTTTGTCAGGACCATTATGCTCCTGAGAACTTCAGGAACCTTCTTTACCTGGAAAGGAACTTTTCTTTCCTGCTCTGTACCTCCCTTTCTCATAATGTCCCTGAAGGACCTCTGGAGGCAATCCCACCTACTTAAGAGTGTGATTCTGTGGCAGTTTTGGCCCGTAGATTCATGTTAACATTAAGACACCATTTTCTTTGTTCATTAGGCCAAATTTCTGTCTATTGCAAAGGCAGCCAGAATGATGTGACTGTGAAGCAAGGCTAAATGAGCCTGCAATATGTAGTGGCTTTCATTACGTGATAACGTAGCTGGTGGTCAGAATTCAGATGTGGAACAGTTTGATGGAAAGAAACATGGTGTTATCCAGAGGACTGTTTTTTTCCACTGCCTGTATTTTTATTACAGATGAGTGAAAGGCAGTTTTTACTTCAATACAAATTAAATTAGTTGTTATTGTATTGATTTCAACTGGGCTAGTAGCAACAAGGAATTATAGTAAGTGGGAATTTAAAAGGTGTACTACTGGCCATTTTAATTCACAAATGGTCAGGTTAAGAGTTTCTTACACAGGAAAAGCTCCTGTTAGGCTTCAGAGGAAACTGTTCCTGAGCACCAGCACTTCAGCATGTAGCCAGAAGTGATGAAGCTTGGCAAACGTTGTGTTTTGGAGAAATGACAAGTCTAAATGGAGATGTTTGGGTAGGAGGTCTGTTACATGGCACATCAATGCAATGTCTACCGATATTTTTCTAAACGTCAGCATTAAGATGACAGGAGAAATTACAGAAAGTGATTTGAGGAGGTATAAGTAATAGTAATGGGAAGAAGTTAATTGAAATATAGTAGACTCTTGAGGGGGGAGAGTTACTTGCATCGGGACTGGGACACAGCAATAGGCTTTTCAGCCTGATGGTCAGCACACTTCATGGTCATAGTGAACATTTGAATTCCTTTAAGCAAAGTCCAAAGCAGAAAAGTAAAAAAAAAAAAAGGGATAAAGGTTCCTATAGAGTTCATGCCAGAACTTTTATACATCCCATCTTCCCTCTGTATTTCAGAGCCCTATCACCTTAATGTTTCTTGCAGTACCTGAATCTTGCACCTTCTTCTGCCAGCTTACCAAATTGTTCAATTAAGCTGATATTTTTGCTGTCAGTTAGCATGGATAAAACAGCAAGAATTGGTTGAGAAAGTATTAATGAGGTACGGTTTCTGGCTGTAAAGGAAAAGGTGTGAACTGCCAGCTTGGTGGCAAGGTAGGCACCATGCAGCGTTAGTCTCTATACATTTTTAAAAACAGAATATTTAGTGTTTAAAAAAAGGAAAATACTGGAAAAGGGTGAGGAAAGAGTTCTACAGTGGCATCTCAACAGATGTAAAAATGTGTATAGTTTTATTAAAGCTAAAAGACGTGTTGATTTATTCTAGTTAAGGATCTAACCCTGTCTCTGGAGCTGTTTGCTGACATCGGTGTCTGTTTCATTTCAAGGGTATAAAAATCTGGTTTAGATCTCTAGGAGAGATGCAGAACTATAGAGCAATAAATAGTAAAGGATGAGTAAGAAATGACTAATAAGATAATCCATGGATATAAAGGGTTTTCTAAATTATATTTGTGCAAGTTAAACTTGCATAAATGCTTCAGAGTGTTTCAGGTTCTGGATCTGCCTCTTCACATTGCTAACCAGAACAGCATACAAGTACTGCAGCCAGAACTAGGCTAAAAAGCCTGCCTTTCTCCTTTCTATTCTCTACACTGGGGTGATGTTCCTGGGGCTGGTACTGAAGGATAATCAGGCTACTTTGCACAGCAGCAAAACAGACTCCCTGTATTTGGGGATTTTGCAGAACTGCTTGTTTTCAAGGTTTTCAGTGTGCTGAAATTTTAAATCACAACAAGTTTGCATAAGTTATAAATTGTAATGCTGTCTGTTTAGGTGTATCTTGTGATTGACCTCATGTAATCAGAGATGATGATTCACTGAGCGCTTTTAAAATATTCATTCTCACGTCCTTTAGAAAGTATCCCAAGAATTAAGGAACCTGTCATTGTCCAGTTCTACAGAGGAGATAGCACAGTGGCAAATGGGTTTTGGCACTTAAGCACAGAATCACAGAATAGTCAGGGTTGGAAGGGACCTTTGGAGATCATCTAGTCCAACCTCCCCGCCAGAGCAGGGTCACCTACAACAGGTTGCACAGGACAGCGTCCAGGCGGGTTTTGAATGTCTCCAGAGTGGGAGACTCCACAACCTCTCTGGGCAGCCTGTTCCAGTGCTCCACCACCCTCAAAGTAAAGAAGTTCCTCCTCATGTTAAGATGGAACTTCCTATGTTCAAGCTTGTGCCCATTACCCCTCGGCCTATCAATGGGCACCACTGAAAAAAGACTGCTCCCATCCCCCTGGCATCCTCCCTTCAAGTATTTAAAAGCATTAACAAGATCCCCCCTCAATCTTCTTTTCTCCAGAGTAGAGAGACCCAAATCCCTCAGCCTCTCCTCATATGAAAGATGTTCCAATCCCCTAATCATCTTTGTAGCCCTTTGCTGGACCCTCTCCAGCAGATCCCTGTCCTTCTTGAACTGGGGAGCCCAGAACTGGACGCAGTATTCCAGATGCGGCCTCACCAGGGCAGAGTAGAGGGGGAGGATGACCTCCCTCGACCTGCTGGCCACACTCCTTTTGATGCACCCCAGGATGCCATTGGCCCTCTTGGCCGCCAGGGCACATTGCTGGCTCATGGTCATCCTGTTGTCCACCAGGACTCCCAGGTCCCTTTCCACAGAGCTGCTCTCCAGGAGGTCGGCCCCCAACCTGTACTGATGCATGGGGTTATTCCTCCCCAGATGCAGTACCCTACATTTACCCTTGTTGAATTTCATTAGGTTCCTCTCTGCCCAACTCTCCAGCCTGTCCAGGTCATGCTGTAAAGCAGCACAGCCTTCTGGCGTGTCAGCCACTCCTCCCAGTTTAGTGTCATCAGCAAACTTGCTGATGGTACACTCTATCCCTTTGTCCAGATCATCGATGAATATATTGAACAGGACTGGACCCAGTACTGACCCTTGAGGGACACCACTTGTTACTGACCTCCAACTAGACTCTGCACCACTAACCACAACCCTCTGAGCTCTATCTGCTAGCCAGTTCTCAATCCACCCCACTGTCCATCCATCTATCCCACACTTCCTAAGCTTGCCAGTGAGGATGATGTGGGAGACAGTGTCGAAAGCCTTGCCAAAGTCAAGGTAGACAACATCCACTGCCCTCCCCTCATCCACCCATCTAGTGACCTCATCATAGAATGCTATCAGATTAGTCAGACACGACTTCCCCTTAGTGAACATTATTAATGTATGGCTTGGTTGTTTACTTAGTATTGCAAAAATATTTTTCATTCTGTAGAGGATACTTGGAAATGATATCCTCTTCCGTCTTCCTGCAAGCCACCCAAACTTCTAAACTTTGTGAAGAACAGAGGTTGTTTCTCTAACGAGAGAAAGAGAACAGTACTTGGCCTGTATAAAATCATTCTAAAGTGATCCTCAGCAGTTGGTTATTTTATAAATTTTTAATAATATCTAAGAGGTTATTTTGATAGAAAATTTCAAGAGAGGTGGATTTATTTTTTTAATTACCTCACAATCATTCTTTAATAGAAACAATAAGCAAGAAATTGCAATTGAACTAAGATTTACTTGTCTTTTGGATTGATTTTTTTTTCTTACAGGTATAAAATTGTATTATTCTCTTTAGGTGACTGAGTTTGTTCTAAGGAGCGCTATAAATGAGTGTTCAGAGGCCAAGAGTTGAATATACATAAAATCATTTAGTCTGAGTCTTCCAAAGAAACCTTCATTTGTGCTTGCATTACTTTCCGCTCTTAAGGAATTTTTCCATGTTTTTGTACCTGTAGTTAGAAAGGAAATTCTGTGATGTGTGGAGTAGGTAGTACTTTTTCCTGAAATGATAAAAGCTCTGAAAAAGACATTTGCCTGCTGTAGTACAAGTTTTGCATAAGAAGACGGGGCAGGCAGGATATTAGGCTTAATTAATCAATACAGAGAATAATAAAGGTACTAGTAGCAGTCTCGACTGACAAGGAAAAGACATGAAACATTCTCCGCTTTCGTTCTTTAGACAGTACATTTCCACAAGACAGTATTTCATGAGAAATGAAAGGAAAAGGAAACAGGAACTGCATCCTAAAATCAAACTGGAGTACTGTGGTGTCTAAATTTTCAGCTCCTAGTCCTTGGAATATAAAACACAGGATCCATATCACGCATTTTGATTCCCTGTGAAGAGGGCTACAGTCTAGAACGACAGAGGAGCTGCACAGAAAGCTGCGCAGGGTGAGGGGGCTCACTAGGGAGCTGCTTGCGCCCAGCCAAACTGGAAGTAGGTGAGGCTCAGGGGTGGGTTTAGCCCTCCCCTGTTAAGTGCCATAGTTCAGCCCACAAAAATAGATGTCGCTCTGCATCTTCTAGCACAAAGAAAATACGCAAACAAAATGCCCTTCCCCACACTTCTTAAAGAGTAGAACGATGCAAACGATGACGAATTAGTGATGACTGAACTCCCTTTTATAAAGCTATGTAAGCAGTAAATCATTTAGCAAGGCTGAAAACAGATTTGCATTTCCTTTCTCTGTGGGACAGTATATCAAGCCACCGGCTGGGGGAAGCCTGGGCCATTGAGTTGGAAACTGGTTTGGAGTAAGAAGTCTCTACACACTTTGCTGGAGCCAAAGAAAGTATCTATTTATATAAGTAAAGAAAGTATCTATTTGTGTTTGGCTATGGTAAAAGCCTGAGACAGTGTGCTGTTCCTCTTGGCTAGTTAGAGAAGAACGGGGGTCAGTTCCTTGCTCCAGGGACTGCTAATGCATAAACCCTCTGACCTCTGTTAGTCATCCATAAAATGAACGGTGGACTGCTCAGCTCTCAAGATGACAAAACTTCTGAGCATGGGTGGGAGCTGAACTGTCTGGGGACCTTTTAATGCACGTGCAAAGCCTTTTAAGTAAGACAGCAACATTTGAATTTAGGCATTCTGAAGTCATGAGGCTGCTCATTTGGATGAGAAGGAGGAGGGGGACACAGTTAATGGTTTTCCCCTTTTGATGAGAAGAACCTTTGTAGTGCTTAAATCCTTTCTAAATCCTTGTAGGGATCTGGCCCATTCTCTTTTAGTTTTATTGTGCTTGATGGCCATGAAATATTGGAAGGAAATTGGATGTGATAATGTCATAAAGAGTCTATAAATAGCATTACAGTCTTCATTATGATTCCAGTTGTGCTGTAATTACCTGTGCTCCATGTTGAGCAAAGCATGAGTGAGATGAATGAGCTGCTGGGAGAGGAATTCAGGCACAGGGACGATGCAATCAGTGGCTACCTAGCTACCATGTAAGGTGAAACAAGCATCTGGGGCATCCATATATCACCACCACAGATATTTACAGGTGCATTTCCAGAGGCAGTCACACAGCTAAAGCCTCATTGTGTAAAAATGCATGAGTGGTATTCCTCACTGAACATTAGCGTTCCTCATTGCAAACAGGACAGGAGAGCTGCCAGTACTTCACAAGGGAAACTGTGTCCACGTGCAAGTCGGCAGATACTTGGCCATTAGTTTTAGTCAGGCCAGAATTTCATTGCTTGCCTAGGTCAGTGGGGTAATTTAGGTCTTACATTCTTTCACCCTACTATCCTGTTCATTCAAGGATTTAGGGATTTTCTTTTTTCCAGCTGGAAGAATTAAATTTCAATAATCTCTTTCAGTCATTTTCTTCCTCTGTTCTACAGAGATTTGTATGCAAACTATCAGTGACTAAAAATTACACGTTCTGTTTGTTATTATATCATCTAACATTTGGTCAAAAATTATCTTAGTTTACCGCCTGAATGTAATTAAATGCTCTACACAGTAAGATAGCTAGATACTGGAACAGATACTGGAATTTTTCTGCTTGGTTCTTCTAAGGTGCAGAGATAGCCCTTGTTGCGAGTTGTACAGCTAGACCAGCCATGTGTTCTGTATGTTCTGTATAGCTACATATAATAACCTATAGCTCTGGTGGGAGCCTGGTGGTTTGGGAAGTACAGAAAGGGTGGGAACCATTGAGGGGATCATAAGCTATTTAATTCCCAAATTCTTTGGAATTTCTTAGGCTAAATTTTCAAACAGTATAAGGGGTAGGTTAAAAAAAAAGCTACAGCTGCTACAGGTAGGATTTGAATAGCTGGCCGGTTTTATACCAACACTCAAAGAATAGAAATAAGTACAGGTATATGTATATATGCGTTCTTATTAAACAGTATCCTAGGTCTTGCAAGGTCCACATATTTTGAATCTGGAAGGTCAGTTAATGTATTTAACCTATATAATGGTCTTAAAAGAATGGTTGTCCTGGTTTGAGGTAAAAACGGACCAATTTTCTACAGTAACTTTACTTTTTAGCTGGGCCTCTTCTGACTACTGAAATGAACAGCATATTGTGCAGACACTGTTTGCTCTCGGAGTGATCAGACCGATGGTTATAGCTAATGCCCAGGCATGGTATGCAGAGAGACTCCTGCTTATACTTATTGCTGTAACACCCATGGGCAGCTCGCTTTGTTATGTGCCCCATTGGAGGGTCGGAAGCAGAAAAGCATAGAGGGGTCCCACCTGCAGGGTGGAGCGGACAGGACAGGTGACACAAAACTGACTAACGGGGGATTCCATCCCATCTGCCTCATGCTCAGTATAAAAGCTGAGGAATCAAAGGGTCAGCTCTCTCTCTGTCTTCAATGGGACGTCTGAGGACTCTTTTCGTCTGCCTTTGATCCTGATCCTGAATGCAGATCCAGAATCCAGTTCCCATCCATCACTAAGTCCAGTCTGGGACTGCCCCAGTGCCAGTCAGTGATGTGACTGTCATCCTGGGAGCTTGATTCAGTTTTTTATATATTTCATTATTTTCTTTTTATTATTAATATTTCTTTAAAGTAGTTTAGTTCCTTCTAAACTCGTAAGTCTCTTTTTCCCTCCTCTGTCTCTCTCTTTGAAGAGGGGTAGGGGGGAGCATCTGTCGGTCACCAGCGGCCAGTTCTGCCCAAACCACAACAATGGTTTAACTTTAATTTTAGTCTACATTTTGGTTACGTTTCAGCAGTCTGTGTGTAGTCTGCAATGTATTAGATGCAACAAGCAACACAACCAACAGCTCAAAGTGATTGTATTATTCCCATCAACTCCACAAAGGCTACTGTTTCTCCACTGGTGGCCTCTGAAGCTACGCAGGACATGAAAGGCTCTGGTAGTGGCTGCTGCACCTCCGCAGCGAAACCGCCTCCCTTTTCCGCGCGCAGCCTTCCCCTGTTGCCCGCGCAGAGCCGCCGGGGCGCTGCCGCGGCCAGGATGGGCGCCCGCCAGCAGCCACGCTGGCCCCGCTACAGCAGGCAGTAGCCAGTGCCACCAGAGGGGTTCCTCCCTCCCGCCCTCCCCGCGGACAGTCCCCGTTGCGGCGGGCGGTCGCACACGCGAACCCCGCACCACAGCGGCCAGCGGGCGGGGGGCACGTGCCATCCCCCAGGCCCGCGCCCTCCTGGCGCGAGACCAGCCCGCGCGCGCCCTCGCGGCCAGCGGCAGTTATTTTTTGAAGAGGGCGTTAACGGCTTTTTCGCGAGCGCGGCTGTGGGGGGGGACCTCTCCACAGGGAATGGACGGGCTTCCAGCTCCACCGGAGCAGCGAGGAAGTGCCGAGGCCTCCCCGTAGCTCCTGGTGAGCTCTTGTCGTTGAAAAGTGAGGAGAAACCTATATCTTTTTTTTTTAACTGAGTAGAATGCGAATCTGTATGCTCTTGGGAGATAGCGGCCAAAGGCAGAAATAAGTCTCATTTGAAGGATAGCTATCTTCCTATTTTCCTTTTTGTTCTAACCTTTCAGAAAATACCTGAGGCAAGCCACCATTGGTATTGCAGAGGGGGCAACGTACCTTATTGTTTATCAGTTTATCACACTTGTTATCATTTCCACATCAGGGCCAACATTACCTGATGTAGCTCAGTGCGTAAAGGGTGTTCCGAAAGTGTTCAGAAGGATGAGGTGATGTCTAAGGTAGCACAGTTGTTAAAGGGAGCAGTCCTGCTCTTCAGCAGCTCTGCGTCGTGTGAGGGAAAAATACTTTTAAATGCATTTGGAGGCAATGGAAATAAATGGAAAGGGGTTGAATCAATACACAGAAAAATATGTAACGTTATATTTCTACAAGGAATATATTAATGGCAAGGAATAAAACATTTAAAATTTTAATAACATTTTCAATTATTGTTACACCTTTTCTTGCATAAAATTGTTTCTCATTCTTTAGGATTATGTAGTAGTGCTATAGGTACATGGTTCACCAAATAATAGAACTCTGTCAAATTCCTTGCAATTTAGACTTGAGAAGATACTATATATTGTAACTGTAAATTAAGAAAAAATGTGCTTTACATAGATTGTGTCACATGGTACTCCAGAACAGAAATTGGAGTTTGTGGTTTAATTTGAGTGATACCTTCCTATTTTTTTTGTGCTGCTTAAGCACTTCACGTATTTCTCTTGTTTTCCCCCACCTTAAAAGCTAGCTGTGTTATCAGCTGAATATAATATTGAAAAACTTCTGGAAGGCTTCCCTGTTTCAGTGGATGTAAGCTGTTGTCATAAAACAAATAGGATTGGATTGCTTATACAAGCTGTTATGTTATACAATCATTGTATTAGGGTGTTTTGAATTGTAAATACGAGGAGAAAGTCTGAGGGAAACTTACTCATTTTACAGTTGTTATGCAGAAATGTTTTTGTGTGTTTTTGAGACATTTTTGAATTAGAGAATATAAGTTTGCATAATCAGGTTCTATTTGTATGTCTAATAGACTCGATGTGGTTGTCTGCTAGTTTTCATACCGGGTACATGATTATCGCTCTTAATGACCTAGGGTATAAAAAGTCTTCCTTTCGATTGCTGTTCTCTCACCACTTATGTTAAGGTAATGCTATTCCACTGTCCCCCAGTATCAGAAACTAAGGGTACGTGTAAGGAAAATACTTTTACAATGTTTTTCAAAACTGTATTTCTCTCAAGGAATAGACAATGATCTTGGGATAATTAGAATGATAAATAGTGATTGCTATAGTTCAGCTTATGTGTCCTTAACATTTTGTGGTTTTATGGAGATAAGAATATATTCTCAAACAGAAAAACACTTCAAGACTGAGATAAAACAGCTTATTGCATCAATAGCTCTGGTACTAACAGTGGTTTACTGCTTTAGCACTCCAGTTCAAGGTTTACTTAATGGAATTGCTATTGGAATACTTAAGAAGTAATGCTGATTAGCCTGGCTGTATTCTCTGCTATACTTCCTGTGTTATTTTTAGGGCAGTATTAGAAGAATCATCCTTTCATGCCTTCTTTTCCTGTGCAGGGGTTCATCATTGTCTCAATACATGGAGTCATTCTTAAAATCTATATAAATGCCTTCAACCTTTGAAACAGGAGGTAGGAGCTGAGGAAAAAAAATATTCATACTTAGAATTTCTGATTAACTATAGGATGCCTATACCATTGAAATCTCTTGTTCTCAGGAAAGTGGTATGCTACTAATTAGCATACCTTTACTTAACTTTCCTTTACTTAAATTTATTATGTGCTTACTACTCAGTAAGCATAGTGATAGGCTCTATGTTATGTTATATTATATTATACATAACATCACTGCTATATCTGCAGAATCCAGGACTTTATTAAAGATGATTTATATTGTCTTTAACAGCAGTGGAATCTATTTGACAAGTATTACAGGAATAACACATCAGATATTGGTTTCTTAGTATACTCTGAAATTTTGATTTCTCTTTAGTAAGTTATTTTATACTAATAGATTAATATGTCATTTTAATGTTTTTTTAAAACTATTTCTTTTCCACAAAACTTTTATTTTAGAACAAAGGAAATATTTAAATTTATTAATGAGAAAGGTTTTCATTATTTTTGTTTTCTTTTTCTCTGTCCTAAAGCATTTAAGCTTTATTTTTTTCTCCCATCTGAAATAGAAGTCAGCTGTATTATTTCTGTGGCTGAATTTAAAACCAAAAAGTTATTGATGCTTGATATGATTTGATACAACTGGTTTGATATGATATGGGATAATTTTGTATCGCACCTGGAGATAAAATTAAATTAAAATTAAGTAATAGTTACAAGTTCATTGACTATACCTAACTGTCCTTTTAATGATAGTGGTTTTACATAGCCTAGCTTCTTCATGAGTTCACAGTCATTGAAGTTAGTATGAAATCAGTATGAAGTTATCTTGAAGTTATTCAGGAGATAGCCATTTTGAGTCCTTTAAGAATAAAGGCGGAGGAAATAAGTTACTCATGTATTAAAACATATTTGAGCACCTCTGATAACATTTCCTGTAGATTGCGATCCACTACTGGAAAGCACTTGATGAAGAATTCAGTGTTTTACAAACCATCTTAGAGGAACTGTAATCTTCAAAACATATCATCTCATTGAGTAATTTTTTTAGTGGCTTCCTCCTGTTGGTTGAAGGAGCTGTGATTCTTTAGGCTGCTATTGTTAATTCATTGATGTTATTCTGATAGTGGAAATAAGTCATAACAGCACAAGCATTCCCAGGATGTGCGTGCCTTTTTTTGCCTTTTTTCCCCCCATTTATGGAAGAGGTGCTTCCACTGCCTCTGAGCTCTCCAAAAGTATGATACTTTTGGTAGCACAGTTCAAAAAGCTCTGCGGGAAACAAGTCAGGAAGCAGGTTGTAATAGCCATGCTTTTTGTTTTGGTTTTCTAGAATGTTACTCTGCTATCTTTAGCTTCTTTTAGATGTTTCTTAAAGTATTTCATTTTATACAATTAGTGTGACCACATCGTAAATAATAATTTAATGATTATGTTTGTCTCACTAGAATTCTTAGTGCTCCAACAGGATAGTTTTGTCTCAAAGTTTTCTAATTGCGGCTTTAAAGAGTGTTTGGATATTTTCTGTATTGCATTAATTATTTACATTTCTTTGTATTCAGATTTGTTGAATATATATACTGCTATGTGCAAAATGGTGATCGCAGTTTGCTCAATTTTCTGAAAGAGAAGAAAATTTAAGTAAGTTCTGCAATGAATACAATACAATTTAGAAGCATTAAATTTTCAGCAGATAATTTTCATGTCAGAAGTTTATAGACACTATCCCTTTTTTCCTTTTTTGTTTGTTTGTTTCGAAGGCAATTCTTTGTAGGATGAAGGTTTTTTTTTCTCAAAAAAGTAAACTATTGCCTATTGCATTTTCCTTCTTACTTTTCAGAGGATCTGTTGATTGATGATCTGCAGTTTTGCAAATATGTACAGCTTTAATACTTGCAAATAAGGTTCTCATGGCATCCACTGTCATTTCCAACAAAACTGAGTAGGAACACATATGTGGTTTTACATGATTTGTGTATTTCTCTCTTGTCCTTATCCTTAAGCAGACTGGTTGTATGCACTCTGGCCTCAAGAGTGTTTTGAATTGTGCTCTACAGCCTATCCAACAGAGTAGAAACAAAGTCCTCTTTTGTGCCTACTGTATAAAAAATTACCCCATCACATAAATCAGAGGCAGATTTGATTCAAGATGTCTTATAACTTCATCCGTCTGCCCTGTGAATGTCACACTTGGATTATAATGTCAGTGTTGCACAGTATTGTGTAAGTTGCCACGCATCATATCTTCTGCAGGGAGCCCTTAGACTGCCTGAGCAGTTTTGGTAGCATAGATATATTCTGCAAGTGCTAGGTCCTGTGATCGTTTCTGAATCAGCATTACTGGAAATGGCAAAGGAACTGAAGACCTTGTGACTGTTTAACTCTCTCCTTCCAGAGGGCTCTTGAAAACATAAGTGTCTTAAAAAGTCTTGAGTTGTGAGAGTCCTTGATAGTCTTTAAAGTGCTGCTAACTCTTCCCCTACTTCTTGAACATGCAAAAAATCCCAGCTGCCATACGAGCTCTAGAAGAGGCTGGCACAAACACACGCTGGCTGAAAGTAGGTGTGTAATCTGGAGTTGTTCAACACTTCTTGTAAATGTCATTAACCTATTTTCAGTGATCAGTCTCGGCTCGATGAGTATTACAGAGTTCTGACACTTAGAAAATCTAAAACCGGCTATGCTGTCTCAATAACTTTTCCGAAAGGAACCATCTGTAATAAAATACAGGCATATATTAGAATAATTTCAAGAAGATGTTTATCATAATTATGAATAGGAAGATCTCAGCAAAAAATACTGCAATACATGATTTGCATCTGTACAACTCAGCAGCCTTAATGAAACTTTTCTGTGTCAAGCACTAGAAGAATGCAAGTTCATATTTTGAATTTTAAGGAAATAGAAAGAATGCAACTTCTGAGCTGTCCTAAAAGTCTTCCTTAAACTGTAAGGAGACCTTTTAGCATTCCTAAGCTGTTTTCTTAAAATAAGTTATCATAGTAATGCTGTGGTTAAATGGTACAAATTTGCTGAAATACTTAACATAGAGCACAATAGTCTGCCGTGGTTATTCAGCTATTTTAATATATGCCCATGAAAACCTTGGCACATGTGCACATACATCTAGTAAATACTAGATGAGAACCAGAGAAGAGATGTTCTATACGATTGGGGTTTTGTTTTGTTTATCTATGTGAGAAGGCTGTTTCAGGTGTATCAGAGAAACTATGTATGCACCTCTTGTTGCAGGCTAGGTTCTGGACACCCAGGTGCACCTAAAGAAGTGGTTTGTCTGAGAGTGATGCATGCAAGGTTTGAAAAGAGAAAATGCAGTCTAATTCCAGCCTGCCATAGGGTTGAAGCCAAAATCTAATCTCACTTTGCACTAATAAGAAATTGCAGAATATCTTAGCAGAATCTGACCAGGTAGTTCACAGACCTACCATGCACTTTGCACAGGATCCACCAGTAATTCTTGCAGGATGAATGTGATGAAGTGCATGCTTCCCACTTGGCAGCAGCTGGAGAGGCTTAATGTGGAACCTAAATTTCTCCTCCAGCTGTGACCAAGCAGCCAGTTAGAAACAGCTGCTTTGAGAGACAATGTGGGCAGCAGGTGGAGTAGTTGTGTGGTACAGGTGAGAGAATCTTCAAAAAGTTGAAAAATCCAGAGAAAAAATAGCCATGTGGCAATGCGTAGGTATGGGCAGATGGCAAAGGAAGGAAAAAGTGGTCCTTGGTTATTGAACAAGAATAGAGAGGAGAGTCCAGAATTAAAGGTTAATTTCTTCTCTCTCAATGTGGAAGGGGAAGTGAGAGCTGCAAAGCTGAGGGTCTGAGGATTCCTGTGTCTAAGATTGCAGAGAGACACCATGCAGTGCATATGGCCCCTCTGGTCTTTGGGTTACGATTTTAAATGCCACTTTTTCCCCCCACCCTGCTTTCAGGCCTACCCCATCTGGATGGGAAGACAGGTGATCAAGTGACATCTGCACCAGGTCTAGCGGTTCTCCTACCAAGGATTCTGTTGTGCTTGATGCCTTATCCTTTCTCAGTGACGTAAATACAGAGTGCACTGAGAAGAACAGGTAAGTAATTCTGAGGAGGTGGGTCAGCCAACAAAACTTTGACAAACATTTCTATTTGGACAGTTGTATGGAGAGGTTACTGAACTAAATACGCAGTTAGTTAGACTCAGATCTTGGCATCTTGGAGGAGAGCTGAGGAGAAGCTATTAACTTGTGATTTTGCAGACTTCGTTTACTTACCCCAGCAAATAAAATTTACTCTTTTGGAAAGCTTTGTTAGGCATGGTCTTTACACTGTTAAAGTTTCCTCTTTCTTGAAAAACAGACCTGTTATTTATTCAGAACAAGATTTTGTTAATTTCCAAGGCTGCAGCTGCAATATCATAGGGAGCAAGACTGACAGCAAAGCTATGCAGACTACAACATTATAAAGTCATGACACTTTTATGAAAGAGCGGGGCAAAAAAGAGGGCTGTTCCCTTTAATTTTTCCTCACAAACCAGCTGGTGGCTGGGAATGCAGTTTGTACTGAGTATGCTTTCTGAAAGGATAGATGTCCTGGGTTCATCCTCCACTTTGGAAGAAGTGGTAGCTGTTTCTATGACTTCAGTAAAGAATATGAGGGGGGTGGTATCTAACTCAGAAAAGATGTGTAAGGAACTATCATGCTAAAAGATTGAGTTTATGTTTATAATCTGCTCAGCATTTTGCCACTTGCTTTATGGCTATATTAAGTGCTTATTAAGTGTCTTAGTTTAATGTCATAAGTCTTTATAATATATGTTTGGATTTTCATGTGTTACCTCTGTGGTACATAATAGGTAGGCATAATCATCTAATCATTTCTATGTAAATGATAAATAACAAGATTAATGGCTTTAACAGTTTGAAAGAAAATGAAAAATACATAATTTATAAAGGAGAATCTTCAACCGGAGATCATGGAGAGGCATAATACAAAATAAAAAGTTTTCTTATTTCTGGGTATGAGGTTTTTAAAGAGCCCCTTCTACAATAACTAGATTTTCATGTTCACTTGGAGCACTGTAGTATGCTGGTACCTTACCTGTACATACATTTCTTTCCCCTATGTATCAGCAAAAGTGATGGGAGGCATTTTTGAGGAAAGTACTTGGGGGGGGAAAAGGATCCTAAAGACCTGACAGGTTTATATATATTACCTTTACCATCATAGACATGTTCTTTAAAGTTCTGAAGTACAACTAGTAGAATGTGAGCAGCCTCTGGAGAACCCCATTGCCTTCAGGAGTAATCAGCTTGGGCACAGCAATAAGACCCTAAAGCAAACTTCTGAGTGCAGGCATGGAAATATCACCATCTTTATCTCATTGCTTTGGCTCTAAGTGATGATTGTGAGAGTAAGAAAAGCCACAGTAAATTAAAACAATCTAAGCGACCACACCAGCAAAGTTTCCCTTTATTTAACAAGCTATTCTTCCACTGTATTTGTCAATTCTTTTTTACTCTTCATGTCCTACTGAACCTAAACTGAAAGATCAGAGAGAAAAAGAAAAGGGGGGGAAGGAGGGACCAGGTAAGTCTTATGTCACTGAAAGGAATGCCAAAGCTCCCGTTATCTTCAATGGGTGCATCTCCTTTTGTGCTTTACTTTGAATCAGGAGTGGGCTTTTGAAGCAAATTTGATCATCACCACTTACTGTGCTTTGTTTCACATCATGAAGTGATCGTAGGGACACGAACTGAGTTCCTTTTGAATTAGACTGAACTTAAGGGCACATTCCAGAAGTTCATCTAATACGCTTCAAGCTTAAGCAAACATTAAGACCGTGGGATAAAAGAAGGCTAATCTGAAATAAAAATGCTGTCAAATGGATGTAATCTGGCTATGAAGTTCTATGCCCCACTGTTTCATTTTGTAAGTCCTCTCCTGCTAGGCCATATTATTTGCAACTATAGACATGACCAGTGAATCCAGGATTGGTCTATGTATTCTTTGTTTTGAAAGGTACTGTGCTCTTTAGTGCTTTAATAACTTTCTTAAAAAATATTGGCTGTTGTGATGGCTTACAGAAATGGGGAGCAATTCAGTCAAGATTTAATATGAAATTGAAATTATGCGAAGGAAAGAAATGGCTGAAATTAATTTGAGGCTGTGATTCATCTGAGTTTAGAAATACTGTGGATTATAATTTAGAGGCCTCTTGTATGGAATTGTTATTACTGAATACTGTCAATGTGCTTGACTGATTTAAAAAAATGTCTTCGAGAAGACAACATTTTCAGGATGCATGTCTGCAGAACCAACTTATCACCATAAATTAAATGCTGTGCTTACAGTTAAATAGCTAGGCTGTATTTTCATTCTTTCTAGTACTGTAGTGATATCTTGTGAAGCTTCATTATTCAGTTTTTGAGGGTTTTTCTAAATGAAAATTTGAAAGGAAAAATTGTACAGGTCTCGTGACAGGGAACAGGAACAGATACATGGTATGTGGGTTTGTGCATTATATTAACCTTGTGCAGTCTTACAGCACATGACTTTTTAATTGTGACCACTTTAAAAATATATTATTAGTGATCTGAATTAATTAGAGGTAATGTAAAAATCAAGGGCATAAAAAGACATGTCACATAGCATGTGTTTGCTCATTAGATATGACAGTAACTCTGCAGGGGAAATTAATATTGATATGTATATTGAAACATAAATACACTGGAGAGGAAGAGAGGCTGAGCACTGTTCTTTGTCAGCATTAATAATGGGAAAATAAACCAGAAATTAATATTGACTAAAATTTCTCATACGTTAAGCATGTTCTGTGGCCCAGTAGATTCCTCCCAGTACCATTTGATTTCCCTGAGACAAATTGTGATTCCAGTAATATTGCTGTGCTTCAGGCAAGGAAGACTACATAACTGAGTCATTTTTACTTGCTACCATTATCCTAAAAAATCGTGTGAAAACTTGGAGCCTGTGCTACAACCTACACAGACTTTGTGGTGTACATGAAAATAGGAGCAGTCAGTATGCATATTAAGCATTACACATTTTCTCCAATTTTCTGGCTCTGTTTGTGAGGTAAGCAGATCTGTGTTACTGTTGCTATTTCTGTGCTATTTGTTCTCTCTGGTAGAAAGCCAGCAGTTCTTGTTTATTGGGAGTAGGGCAGTGGGCTGTTGTGCCAGGTGTATGTTTCTTTGTTGTTTAGTTTTTAACTCAGTAAATTTAGAGCTGTACCAAGATATATAAGTTGCATTTCAGAACTATTTGCAAATGTTTTGACAAGCAGAAGTTTGTCTTTTATCACTGTAGTTGGATAAAGCCCCTGGTTTTGGTTGGTTTTTTTTAATGTCAAAAAATGTTCAATGGTTAGTAGTTAAATAGTTAAGAACATGAGGCGTATTCTAAATCAGTGATGTGATGCTAATCTTGTCTGGTTACTGCCTATAAAAAGTGCCTCATCTCCATTAGGATTCTCCAGTAGGACAGTAAACGGGACACAATGTGCTGATACAGTTTTCTGTCATTCTCCTCAGTTTCTTTCCATTGTTTCTACTTCTGTCTTTCTGAAACTTGGATTAGATATAAGGAACTCCCACTACAAAAGTTCCCATAGTAACACCACTGAGGAATTGTGAACAAACTGCATGCCATCAGTAGACTCCTAGTTTAGATGCAGCTGCACTGACTAGGGCCTTCCTGGCATAGCTTATGGTAGGTGGGAATTTACGACCTTCTGCTAGCTATACTGCAGAAAAGCTCTTATGTATGTGGTATCTCCAGCAGAAGAACCTGTTGCTTTAGCTATGCTGAAGTCACTGTTAGAGATTAAAACTTGATCAGTGCATGAAGGTTTTAGGATTTTAAGTGCCTTGAAGAAAGGAAGATTTTTTTTTTTCTTTGTGTTTATATAGCATCCCTTAGTACCATGGGGGACCTGGCTTCTGTGCTTTGCAGTGATATTCCTAGCACGTGCTGGTTACATGCAAAAAATACTATTTTAGTAGTGAATAGAAAGATAACCTTCCAACCTTTCTCCCATGTCAGATGATAGCCCATGACACAAAAGGTCAGGGCAGTTGATCAGAGCCGCTACCAGTTTCTGGATATGATGATCTAAATAAAAACTTGCAAGTATCTTTATCCTATCAGCATAGCCCAAAATTACTTGCCACCAGGCTTGTCTTCATTTTTGCCTTTCAGGTTTGTTCCAAAGGATTGTAGGGAAACATAATACTTTCTCTAATGTTTATCCTTGCATTTTTCTTGTTGTCAGTTTGTAGTTTTTTTTCTTTATTAAAAACAGAAGCTGTATCGTTTACCAGTTGCTAGCAAGCAGAGAGCCTTATTTATGTTAAGCACAGATAAGGTTATTTGAATGTTTAAATGAAATCTGATTTATCTGCTGTTTCAGCTTCTGAATGTTATGACCAGGATGATTTTTCTTCTGATCAAGACAAGAAAGTGGAAATTAAGTGATCAGCAGAAAATTTGTACGGTGCATGTGAGATACTGTAGCAGCATAACCAACTGTTGTTACCTGTATCCTGTTTCTAGCAGATTTGAAGGGGCATGCCTAGTCTGGATAGCAAAACCACGTGTCATAACCACAGTCCAATTCAACAAGTTCCTAATTTGTGTAATTTATGCTGCTGGAATAATGATGGAGCATATATTTTATGATCAAAGAGGTATAGATCGCTGAGCTGGCTCAAAATTAGTTTCATAGACATAGCAGGAGTGCTTAGTGTGTGAAAATTTCCATTGTTCTTGTGGAGTGGAATACTGACTTGTTGCAATAACTGACTTACTAATGATAAATTTGACACCCCTCTAATAATGCAATGGAATACTGAGACTTTTATATTTTTTAACAGAGGTTACTTTTGTGGCTTATGGGTAAAGTAATGTAATATTACTCAAATTCATGAATTAAATGAAATTGCCCCTAAGCTCAGAGAGGTCAGCAAGGTCCTTATGAGTGCTGTTTGAGGACAGGCTGTGCATTTTGTACGCTTGGAGAGGGAGAAAATTTATTTAGTGTTTCCCCTTCTTCCTGTTCATGTCTTTTTACAAACAGCTCTAATGATCCAACTTATATGTCTATCAATATCCTAACAAACTGGAGGAGTTGAAACTTTGCAAAACAGACTGATATCCTTTTAACCGGATGGTGGGGAATTAAGTTATATTTTGTTGTTGTTTATACCAGAGTAGTTTTCTGTTTTGAGGATTGCCATTGCTGGCTCACATCCTCAGGGATTCCAGGAGACAAAACAGGTAGTTCTATCATTCTCAAAAGAAGCCTGGGAACTCTAGGTCACTGTGGTCATTCTGCTGGCACCCAGAGAAGAAGCTGTTGCTCAGCTGTGGAGAGCTGGCTCAGGTCTGAATAGAGGGAAAGGTGTAGAGCTGAAAGGCTCTATGGGACATCTACAGATGTCATAAATTTTTGTATTCTGTCATTCAGCATTGCTGTGTGTAATAGATCTGTAGAAATTTCTCATTGATGATTACTATAAAGTAGCTAAAGTCTGCGGAAGCAGTTAGAATCAAGGATCATCATGGCAAAAAGGGAGCTCTAGTAGGTAAAAATGTGTTTCTGTGTATGCACATACAAGTGAGTGTGCATGCTTTAGTTACCTCAAAAATATGCTATGTATGTAGTTTCTGTCAGCTTTTGGTATAGATCCAAGGACTATTTATTTGTTCTATTGATGGCCAGTGTAGAGAGGCTTATGTAGCACTGTCAAAAGTTATTTCAAAGCAAGTAGTATGCACTCTAAGATGCTAGTGACCACTCATTTGGTAGTGTTTAACCTCTCCAGATAAGCTTGGAATTAAAAGAATTGTAGAAAATACTTTTTTTGAGACAACTTGAATTCAGAAGCAAATACTAGTATACAGGTATTGACCTGAAAGTCAAGGAAAACACTGTTTTATTAGTGGTGAAAAATGGATGCAATTTCTACCTTTGCTAATGAATGAAATCATAAACATTACTTTCTCCTTCCATGTAGGACGATGAGGTATAAATCCTAAACCATGACAAAATCGTTTTGCATAGTGCTCCTAAAATGAACACAGGAGTCTGCAACATTTTACGGAGGTAGTAAAAATTAAGGAGGCATTATATGTGATGCATATTATCAATCCGTCAGCATCTAGCTGTGATATGATTGTGTGCATTTGACAACAACCTTTCCTACTGAGTTGCACTGATCAAGAAAATACAATGTTTTGGAGCCCCTCAGCAGAAGATACATTTGTGCTGTATGAACATTATACCAGTTATACAGTTTATGCTGGGAATTTAATTGTAAAAATGTGGACTTTCATAAAGTAATGCATCTACAAATCTTTCTAACAAGGGAGAGAAATTGCTTTTACTTGCTGTGCCGAAATTTTCAAATGTTAAAAGTTGATAAATACAAATTAAGCTCTGTGTTTTTCATTTGATTCCAATGCATGCTTATCGTTTAATAGAATTCTCATTATAGGCATGCTGTATATTTTATTACTAGAAAGTGGAAGCATATACTGCATTTTGCAGTTCAAGTGTCATACACACTTAATTTTAGAATAAGAGTAAATACAGAAGTAAATATGGTCATACCACTTTTGTTGTACGGTACTTTACCAAACCACTTTTTCTTAACCCTGAAAAATGGTTTCTGATTTGATATATTGGCCTGTGATAACCAGTGGTGTTCATATCAAAGGAAATGACAGCAAATGGAGAGGAAAACCTATGCCAACGTGCTGAAGTGCAGATGCTACCTGATGTGTATTCATAGCACTAATTCAGGCAAGTAAAAACTGTAAGATAGCTAACAAACAGTAGGTGGACAATAGCCAAAAGATAAAATTGAGCAAGAAAGAATCATCTATCCAGGAAAGCAGTATGTTCTTCAAAATAGTATAGCAGTGAGATCGGGGCGGGGGAGGCATTGGAGCAATAATGGGCAAGGTCAGGTAAGAATCTTGATGGGAACTGTAATAATGGGGTTATGAAATTTCCTGTCTCCAAAGAACTTTAGGTTAAGTCCTAAGGACCTCATCCAATCATTATGCACAAAAAAAATCTCTTTTTAGCCAAATATCAAAGTCTTTGGATAATTTACTTCCACTTCTGAGAGTGGAGAAGCTTATGCTTAGATACCAGTCCTTTGCCCTTGCACCCTGAGGCTGTAGCTCTGCATCCTTGGTCACTGTGGACTTCAAATGGAGAAAAGCATGGTTGGATCTGTCTGGCTGAGTTTTGTTCATTTTCCAGAATTTTATTCATTTTAGTAAAATACAAAAGAAAGTAGAGCTAAGTATGACACAATAAATGTGCAAACATAGAAAACATATTTTGCTCTAATTTAAAACATTCTTTTTAAAAAAAGGAAGGTGGGTAATGAATTAGCTAGCTACAGGGTAAATCCTTCTAGGCACAAGGAAGCAATACCATCACAGGTACAAGACTGTTTGGCCCAGGTAAGACTTCAACTGGGAAGTTACTGCGTAAGTAAGTAGTCTTGACTGTGTCCAAAGTGTGAAAGTCTGCACAGTAGTGGAATGCTGAAGGAGGGACTACTTTGAGTGTGCTGCATTCCCTCCAAATTTCCTGCTTCCTGATTACTGCCTGGAGCCCCTTGAATCAAAATGTAGGTCAAAGCAGCCTAAGGTTGCTTTTGTGTGACCCAAAGAGGTATTCAGACTGTACTGAAATACATGGATCCATGATTGCTTTCTCCTTTGTTTCAGTCAAGCACAGCTCTCAAGAAATAAAGCACCTGCAACATGATAACTTGTAATGGCATTCTGCCGGGGGATTTACCTCCGTTCTCAGTTACTCAGATTGAGAAATGTGCACTGGCTGTGTATGTTTATATAACATGCTTTGTAAAAGAAAATCTCTGAAGAGGAATTATCAAAGTATAAGTAGGCTGCTGCTGTGTTGAAAACAGTTTTCTAGATTCTGCTCGGTATCAGCAAAGGGCCATCATGAAATATAAAGCAGAGTGTTTTGTCTCCAAGATGTATGTCAAAGCAGAAGCTTGCCCATTTGAAAATGTTCCAAAAGTACCCTCAAAGCTGGATTTTTGAAAGCACTTGACCTCAGCTCACTGCTAATGCTATTTAAGTTCATAGGAACAGGACTAGGCCAACAGTTAACTCCTCTGAAGGGTTATTCACCTCCACATCCCTAGCTTCTAGCATTGTGCTACAAAGAGAAGTCTTAAGAGGAGGGTTAGGCAGCTGTTAGTTCTGATATATCAAGAGCTCCTTTTAGAACTATAATAATAGATAACTATAATTCACTCTGAACTCTGCTGTTGTTCATAAACCATTTAAGCTGTGCTCTAGCTGTTTATGCCATTTCTGAACTCCTGTAGTGAATTACAACCTTTCTTCAGTTAGCAAGGTGGCTGATAGCTAGTCTTTTGGGTCTATTTCATGGAATTTTATATTTAATAGGGTTTAAACAGATTTTTACTTGGATAAAAAAAAATCAATCGAACCCAAATTTCCAGAAACTTTATTCTCATTTGAATCTCCTGCAATCACTGTATAAACTTCTTTTTTTTTTTTTTTTTTTTTTTTATTCTGTCACATAAGTTGAAATAGGGAACAAAGTACTGTGGTAGCAATATTTCCTTCTTAAGAGAACAAGGAAGCATAAGAAGAGATAGTTGCTAAAACTTTATGACAGTCTGCAAATCTTACAAGTGAACAACTGAATACCTTTTTTCCCAACTGGCTCTTGCCTAATCTCTCATGTTTTTACATGGTCCTGTAATGGGATCCCTTGTAAATGATGTAGGGTCCAGCTCTTACTGTTTTGGGTTTTTTTGACCAAGTTCATATAGCGTGGCTTCTCTTTGTTCCACCTGCTTTAACTGATCAGCTACTGGAATGTAAAGTAGTGCTAAGCAAGAAAATCCTTTTGTTACTGTGATCACTCCCTTCACCGCTCAATCTACCTTAGTACCTCATCTGTAGGATGAAACTTGTTTTAATGTCCACCCTATTTTTCCTGTGCTAGTGCTCACTCACTCATGCTCTGTCACACACGCTCTCTTCCTCTCTCTCTTTGTGTTTTTCTTCTCCCACAGTGCTGTATAAAATCATAAACACAGCAAGAAAGAGTTTAGAAACCTAATAAAGATTCTCTTCCTTTGCACATTCATCTTCTAAGACTTACTGATTTTCTTTCACTTTTGGCCCAGGTACTGTTTTTAAAATGGTCAAAGCTTCCCAGTGAGTTTTATGGAAAACTCCTTGTATGAGGACTAGTTTGTTGTCTCTGTCTGTCAGTTTTAAATAAATTAGACTTTTAAATTTACAATATTGCCATTTATTTTTAATATGCAAGATAGTGTGCTTTGGGAAGGAGAAAACTGCAGCTTTTAATTACTTGGTATTTGTTTAATTTCCTAGTAATCACTAAAGCAAATTCTGATGGATCGTAGCATATTTACTTTCATTTTTTACTTTATTTCCTATGTTTGAGTTAGAAAGGTATTATTTTGCTTTTTGCACTGCCATTCTGGAGTTCTCAACCATGTGGTGGTCTTGGCAGAATTTTTGAATAACGAGCATTGTCTTTTAAGGAAAATAGACTTGTATTGTGTTCTGAAACACTATCGCCACTTCTTAGGAAATATGTAAAATTATGACATGAAATGAAGTTCTTTGGCAGGGCCCTGTTGTGCAACTGTTACAAATGTGAACAAATGTGATAAGGTGAACAAATGTGGAATGGGGACCTGCTATGATCAGAGTATATGTGAACTCAGTGCAAAGGACAGAGTCAGGAAGTCAGTTTATAAAATTCACAGTTGCTGAGTGTGTTTAAAATAATTCAAGGAAAAGGCAGCAATCGTGCATGTCAAGTCAATGTGTGAACTATGAGACAGGGAGGTCTGAAAATGGGATCTGTCAATGCACTTTCTAAAAACTCCGTGGAATCAGACCAAAAGTTGTAATTAGCACAAGTCAAAGGCCATAATTTTTAAAGAAGACGTCAAAAGGGAAATGGAGAACTTACCGTGGCAGTGGCTGGCGTTATCAGAGGAACCAGCAATTGTTAGAAATAAAAATATGTAAATAAGATCAAGAAAACAAATCAATATGCTGTCCAGGGAATTGATGTCTCTTCAAGAAAATTATTTACTACTTTCCCAGTGGTAATTAGTGACTGTAAATCACAGTGGTATTCTGAGAAGCCGTGCTTCCCAGAATATATCCCATAATATGTTCCCGACATAACCGAGAGAAGAGTAAGTAACATTTAGTCCAAATCATAGGAAGAAGGCAGAGTTGTCCTGAGGATGAGATACTGCCCAGAAGGCTCTTTGGCAATCATGTAGTATGTGAATCTTAAGGTGTATCGGGATAAAGCAAGATAGGTCTGCTTGGAGAAAGTAAATTATATTTGGAAAGTAGGAAAAGCATTATTGTTAACTTCTATTCTATGTTATGAAGTTATTCCAAAAATTTACAATGCTTGGTATCTGATACTTTTTTGGTATCACAGAGCTTATTTGGGGATTTTGCAAGGCAAAATCCCAGTTTTAAGAAGTAACTTGTAGATCAGCATGGAACTCTTGCCATTTTGATATAAGAGTTTTGAGATACTGCAGTAATAGGGAACAGAGATCTAAAAGTCCCCTCTAATACTGTTAGAAAACCAGATATTAATTCAGATTTCTGGCTAACAGAAGAACACTTCAGAAGCCATTACAGATTACTGAGGAGGAAATGGCTGTGTCTGATTACTTAGGATCAAAAAGGAATTATGTTAATTTGAAAACACTATTAATGATAATTAAATTGCATTCCAGTTTCTGGAATTAAAGATAATCTGAGTTGGAGAAATTGAAGTGATTATAGAAGCAACTTTAGAAGGTCTAAATAATTATAGCTTTCAAAAGCATGAAGTGGAAAGGGGAAGGCTACTTTCTTTTACTTGTTGGCAAAATGATACTTGCAAATTGAAACTTAATAATAGCAAGCAGGAACAGCTACTTTCTTCGTTACTAACTATCCCTAATAATTCTTATTAGAATAAGGTTGTTTTTAAATAAATATGATACTTTCAGGTCTTAATAGCTGCCTCTTTAAATTTAGCTGAGAGATAGGAATATGGCTTAGAATTAACTACACTATTATTTGCTGTTAATGTCTGATCATTTACTGAGAACACTCTCCTTCAAATCTATGATTTGTATGCCCTTTTTTAATTTTTCCTTATTTCTGAGGGGACCTCTTATTTTCAAAAACTTATAGTTTCAGTTAATGTTCTAATTAATCTTAAATTCTAAAACTTAATCAAGGTACTTTTATGAAATAAAAGATGGCTGTTGTGGCAGGTATGATAAATGAAACGGCAGTTGTTGAAGTGTAACAAAGCTAGTCAGTTATTTGGAGTCATTAATGCTGTATATATCGTAGCCCCTCACATGTAGCTGTAAAGGATAATACATAGCAAGTGCCATTAAATATCTGAGGTATAGAGGACAGTAGCTATTGCAGTGATAATCCAGATTTCACAACTTCAGGCTTCCACTACAGACGCGAAGGCTGACCTCATAGAACTGTGTGATATTAGAACTGCTAATATAGTTGTTTCAGTCTGAGATGATTATTACAATGGTGATTAAAATTACTTGTGTTAAAAATGTGTATTAAAAATAACTAGTAAATTTGATTATTACAGTAGTGATAAAAAATTACTTATATTGCACTCCATATGGACTGAATTTCAGGACATTGAGGTTTACTGGAAGAAAAAAATTAAATGCTCAGTTGAAGGTTTATTTGCTGTGAAGAAAGAAATTACTTGGTAGAAACAGTGCTTTGGAAATCAAATCTGTTCCTTGAGGAAACAGAGCTAAAGCTCGTTTAAACTTTATTTTGCTCCTCCTTGATAGTGAGCTAAAAGGTGTCCAGCAGTGCAGCTTATGTGCCATTTACACCAGCTGTGGTAACTGAAAGGCTCATGCCTTGAGGACTGCTTTGCAGGCTTGTACTTTACACTCACTGTGAAACTTGCAGTATGCAATTTGAAGTGGAATCTGAGCTTGATGTGAATTAAATGAAACCAAATAAGAGGTTTGAGAATAAAAAACTTATGCTATAGAATTATTTTTTCTAAGTAGTTTGCATTAGGTCTTAATTATATAATTGATTATTTATAAGTCACTCTTTCAATCCCTTTTACTTAAAGATCTGTTTCTTTCTTTTATTTTTGGAGTTGACTGTTTGAAATTAATGCACAAAAATACAGCTGTGTCTAATTCTCTGCTGATTTCTTGGAATTAATGTGATTCTTGTTCTTGCTTTTTTCTTTCAAAGAAATAGACTTAAGGCGACCTACTGCAATGACAGAATGAACAATTATGCTACACTTAGGAATTCACAAGTTTCATGTTAGCAAGTGGCAGCTCATTCTCAAAGTGCAGTTTCATGTTAGTGTTGAGAAGAGGGAGAAAGTGTGGAAGTATGGTGTTTTTTTTTCCTCCTGCTTTCCTGAAGTCTCCTGTTTCTTTTGTGTTTCTGATCCAGTTGTGATAGTAGATGGCTAATTACACAGATGCTTTATTTTCATACGAAATACCATATAAGCAAACCAGGTCAAAGTGGATGCAGTGTAGAAATTGTGAACAGAGTATTTACAGGAAGCAGTGATCAGAATGCATATGAAAATCTGGGAACATAATACAGGATTCAGTTGCTTTTCTTTAAGAATTGCAGATTGCTAATTGAGCATAAAGATATGATTCTGAAGTGTGGGTGATAACTTAGAGTACTGATTCTCCTTATTGTGAATAACTTGGTCTCCTTGAACTGCTTATGAGAAGAAACCTCCACAGGTACTGTTTTGAGTGGCTGGATAAAGTAAACGTTTGATCTTTGAATTAGCATATTGTTTCCCAGAATTAAAAAATGTCCTGTTGTGTAATTTACTTTCCTCTGAATTTTTTAGTGTTTCTCCAGCTTTCCTGTCTGCAATGATGAAAACAGATATAATCATGTCAGCTTGTTAAGTGCCCTGGGACTTGAGCCCTGCCCTTTGCAGAAAATTCTCAGTTTAGAATGTTTGTAGGTTCTCGTATAAAATCCTGCAGTTTTCTGTCATAGTCAGAGGAGTCCCATTGGTTCAGTAGCTTTGGTCATTGAGTCAAACAATTTTTATAAAACTGTTTATAATTTATATCATGCACATAAGCAAACAGTAATTAGATATTTGACCACTTAGAGACACCAGTAGTTTTGAATCCACCTGCCTAGCCATCTGCAATAAGATCTTCTCTTGCCCTCATCCCACTGATGAGTTTAACAGTGTTTGCTGTCATGGCTAGTCTTCTTCAATTTGGTGAGAATATGTGAAGATGGTGAAGCTGAGAAAATCACAGATCTGTTACAAGGAACAGGCTCAGATGCATGGGATTTGATGTGTGTAACACACTCCTGCTGAGCCAGTGTGGTACACTTAATTTGCATGTACCCAGCAAATTCACAATCTGAGCACATCAAGGGTCCTGTATCGCTTGCCCTTTCCATGCAGTATGTGCAGGCACCTATTGCTCTCACTGCTGGAGTGTTCCTCCTCAGTTTTGATTATTCCATTAAAAAGAAGTAGTACAAAATGTGAAATTTGGATCCCAGTCAAATTTTTGATAGCATACTACATCTGGAGGTTTTTGTATTTAGTGTTCTTCCTACTGCAAACATAGGGATTACGCTTGTTTCTGACTTTGATTTGGATTCTGAATTCCCCCCCAAACCACGAGTCCTTATGCATTTGTTCTAAAATTAAAACAAAATGCTTTAATTGAAGTGATCTTTGCTTACGAGGGTGGGATAGTTACTGGAAGGGGTCGGGGGGAAGTAAATCACTGGGTACTAGAAACATTCAAATTCTGTGAAGGTTATGAAACCGTTGCTAATTAAGCTAATAAAATCTTACAGTCTCTTCCCGCCCGCTGTCCTTTTAGTCTGTGGCTGTTCTTCATAATGCTTGCTCTGTAAATATCCAAAATGTTTATTGATCACCACTGCAAACTATTCTAATTAACAGTGAAATTAATTAAATAAGTACATGGGAAACAACTCCATCTGGCAATAGAAAATGAAATTAATATTTGGTAGTTTGTGAATTTGTCATTGCAGTGTAAAACCCACATGAATAGAAAGTGTTTTTAGAAGCATTTGTATCTTATTACCAAAGTGTAACATTTTTACATATTAAGGTTATCAAAATTTATCTTGAGGAAAATGAATCTTGGAAGTACTTACATAGTTTGTAAGGAAGATTAATGTAGAATTACATTGTTCTATAATCAACAAAGAGCAAGTGTACTAGCTAGTAGATACACACCTAGAAAAGTGAAGTGACAGGAAAATGGATTAGGAATGAAAAACCTTACAAATATTCTGATCCTTGCATAATTACATAATGTACAGTGAAGAAATATATACATAGAGCAGGGGAGGCTGATAAGCATAGAGAAGGGGCAAAAATCTAGGAAGAGGAATGTTCTTAGAGTGGAGGCAGGGGCTGGTTGTTGACAGAAAGTGATAAAAATAGAGCAAATACAATGGTTGAAAAAAAATTTGCTTTGAAGTCTTAAAAATACTTCTTTTGATGATGTTGTATTTCTATTAAAACTATATTACCCTTCCACCTTTAAAACTCCTGTTTTAGGAGTGGTGCTGTATTTCACAGTGTAGACATACCTAGAAATAGGAACTTTGAAGGCAACAGTGTGTCTGTACATAGCAGAACCTGTGCTAGTTACACAATTAGAATTCTCAAACTGGTAGGTGGAACGTAACACATCTTGTAATGGAAACCAGTGATTGGAATATCTTTTGCTTTCATCTGTTTAGGTTTAATTCAAGGGTTCAGTCATAACCTATATTGGGGAGAGAAAGAGATCTTAAATTCTCTGGTTGTTCCACATGCCATTCCACGTTTCAGGGCAACTTTAGAGATTCCAAGAAACAGAAACATATGTCTAGACAAAATAGAAATGCAACAGTTACTAGGAGGCACAAAAAGGTTTAAATCCAGTGCAGTCAGTGATTGCCACAGAGCTTTTATCTGGGCTAAGTTTATGTAAATATTCTCATTTTTCTCTAAGTTGAATTCCATTAGAAAATGGTGTGCCACAGTAAGTGAATAAAGCAGACCGACAGTGGTTAGTTACTTTAATATTGCAGTTTTAACATACCTCGTTCTTGCTCCGGTATAATCTAAATTTAGCAGTGTAAGATTTAGCAGAAGAATTCCTTTAATCTGATAAAATGTTCCTGATCTGACAAGGCCTCTAGTCAAATGCAGCATGTTGCAAAAATCCTATGTAAAGAATGCTAACAAGAGGTTAAAACAGGCAATAGTAAAATGTTTGCAAGATTTCTTTCACAAGTAATTTTATCTTTCTGCAGTTCTCTGATATTTTTGTTTAGTGTAAGGGACTTCTGGTACTGAAAATAGAGCGGTAAAGAAATATAGCTGAAATGGAAAGTGCTTCTCCTTAAGAACAACTAAGAGATAACTGAATGGAATTAAAGAGTTCTTGAGTGAGCCATGTGCTACATTAGCTTGAGTGTTTATTTTTTGTTCAGATAGATTTTATATTTCAAAGCTGCATTAACATTAGTCATCGAGTTAAAGGTTCAAGCATAGCCTGGCTGAGTCTAATACACTGCTTTTAATTTTGCCCTTTGATTAGGTCAGTATTCCAGGAGGATTCTGAAGCAATGTTTCCATAGAATCCGTGTTAATAATTGTTGGGATAGCTCTGTTAATTGACACTAGCATTAGTTTCCTCTATTCTTTACATGCTTACAAGTTTTGTCCTATTTAGTATTTCTTTCTACTTTGAGTTCTTAGTTCCAGTATTAGCCTTTTTTTTCCCCCCAGTGTTGACTCATTCCTTTATTTCAGCTTATGATGTTCTTCCAGTCTTTCTTGATTCTGTTACTCATAATCATAACTCATTTTCTCTGAATCCATAAATGGCTCCAAGGGACAGGCATTTCTAATAGAGGACATTTCAGAAGTTCAGATTAATGATTCATGAGTGTGCAGGTGAATGCCTAATTGCCAGGTTGCTGCTCCAGCATTTCACTGCTCTGGTAGAATATAGATTTCAAACACATGGGCCCAATACTTCCAGCAAAATGACTTCATAAGGCCATTTTATTACTTTATCCATTCCTAGTTCTGTAAAGTGGCAAAAGCAATATTATTTTTTCAAATAATTTCTGATTTTTTTTAACTGAGTAATAATTACTTAATGATTATCAGTTAATTTTGAAGTAATTATTTTCAAGAGAGGTCTACTTACAACACAGTATCACTAGTAAATGCTGTAAGCCTATAATGAAATACGAATACTGCTGGATACAAGACATTATTGGACAAAACAGAACTCTCATGGATTTCAAACAAGTGTCTGCTACCTGAGATTTATAGTATGGGTGTGTACAGACTCTATGCAATTCATTCTGAAAACCATTAGAGGTCTGGTAACTCGTCTGTCGTGGCATTTGTTGGTAGTGAGAAAGAACTGAAGACAGAGGCCTGTCTTTCGGTAACTGAATGTTAGAGGTTCTTACTGAACGTCGCCCCAGAACAACAGTTCCTGTTGTGTCTCCCTTAGAACTTGACGTCTTTCTTTATGGTAGGAGAAAAAACACAGAGGAACTAACAAAAGATATTGGGGTAAAATACAGTATGCTCCATAAAGCATGTGCTTAAGCAATATTCAGAAACATATCTTCAATGCTCTATTATGTTCACTAGATGAAAGAGTATCTAATTCAAAAATAACCATTTTCCTTTTTTATTTATCTACATCTGTCAAAATAAAGCATCTCTGCCTTTTAACAACCAAAGGGCAGATTCCCATTAGCAGAAACTGAGCTAGTGACATGAATACACAAAGGCAGAGAACACTATCCCTCATAGTAATGTATCACAATTTTTAAGGGTAATGATTCGCCTAAAGATGTAAGCAAGTGCATTAGAAATCCTAGTAAGGTGCCTGGCTGTATATTTAGGCATCTAAATACCTTCAGCTGTCAGCAACAGCAGACAGTTACTATATGTGGACTATCTGGAGACAGAGAGGATGGAAAACAATACAGTAAATTGTACACAAGTGCAGTTATCAAAACCATATTTTCTCCTCATAAAGTGAATAGTAGGGCAGTGAAATTAGAAATTTGTGCCTCATGAAGACACATAAATTTTGAGCAAAACTGGTCAAAAATAAAGCAATTTTTATAATGTCGAATTTGGACCAAAGTACACCAAGAGGAAGTAGCACCTCCTGAACTCTGTTGTGAGTTACTCACCAATCAAAAGCTTTTGCAAGTACTGCTCCTATTATAGATATTGACTGTTCTATAACACAGTCTGAATTTACTTCAAGAAAACCAAGTTTTAAACATTATTGAGAGAATCCAGATAAAATTAATATAATTTTATTCTCTTTAGAGAGAACTGTAGATCAGAGTTTGGCAAAAAGTTTTGCCGTGTAGATTGGTAGACCTTCTGTTGAGTTACGAAGCTTTCAAAATTCCATGTGATTTAATTCTTGTCTATTTTCCACAAAGCTGTCCCTCTCAAATTATAGTATGGGTCAACGGTGACCTGACAATGCTGAAGATAATTTTCTGTGATACCCTGATATGTGCACATACCTTGAACATTTCTGGAGCTACATCTTAAGTTGTGATTTTTATGCTAAAGTTTTGTACAGGAACCATGCTTGTAAGATGAATTTTTTCATACCTTCATTCATGAGGACGAATCTGACAATTAAATGGTCAGATAAATTTCTAATGTTGAATGGAAAGTTGTTTTTCCATTTTCATCTGAAAATGTTTTTACATTTTCGGCTGAAAGTGGACTTCCGAGATGAAAGGGAACAACAGCAGAAATTTTAGTATCTTCATTTGTTAGAAAAGTTTTGTTTTCTGGAAAACCTCCTCTCTTTTTCATAATAAGGTGTTTTACCCTTTCACTATTTGCTGATTCCTGTTAATTTTTGAGGACTCTCAACTGCCCTCAGTGTATCATATCTGTAATTCTCAAAAAATTTTGTGGTTGCTTTACGTTTTGTTATTTTGCTGGATTAGGACCAACTCATGTAATATATTGGTGTATTTTTTATTTAAGCTATCTTTACCAGTCCTTCTTTGTCATTTATGTTGCTAGTTGAAAACTTCTCTTTTTCTGTTGAGTGTTGACCCCTACATAAGAAACCACCACAAGACCACCCAGACACAATTGCAATGGCACATCTGCTTGTGCACCCACAATTTCTTCACAGCTATCGTGGTCATGTCGCCTGCTTAGCTGATTTAACTGTTCTTGGTGCTGTCCCTGAGCTCTTGCACTGCACTTGAGCATACGTGCTCAGAGACGTGCCCTTGATATAGACGGTACTTTGAAAGATTTCCCCTTCACATAAAATGTTAGAGAAATTGAGAAACAGAAATTTTTATTTTTGTCTTGATTGATAAAATGACAATTGCTGTGCTCATTCCATTGGAAGTTGTTGCCAAATTTAGTTGTCTAACCGAATATCTAGAACTTGGATGACTGTTAAGACTTTCCCCCCATTTGTGCAGTATTGTGGTGTACTTTGTTTTACTTGATCCCTTTTGTTAAAACACCGTGAAAGAAAACTCTTCTGCTCTTCTTTCAGGAACGTACATGAGCAGATGTCATCATTTAAGCTTCCCATCAGTCTGCCCTTTTGAAACTGTTACTTATCTGCCTTTCTTTATTTGGCACTGACATGCATCTAACCACTGTCTGCTTTAGAAGCAGTCACTGGGTAATACTGTTGGGAAATCAGAAAATTCTCAAAACTCTTAGTCAACATTAGTTGATTTATACTTTTTTTCTTAGTTTGACAAGATGTCTGTTAAGAGATAATAGGCATTTACTTACTGAATCAGGTTTCAAAGTCTTTGAAAGTAGAAACAGGTCTACATAGCCGTAGCAGTCAGATCTCAAGCTCATTTCTATAAGCAAAGTAAGTTTGCTTTCAGGCCATACTCATTAAACTGTGCATACAGCACATTTTATTATTTTTAAAATAAATGTAGGTTTTCACTGATATGCAGAGTGCTGTTTAAGCCCAGTGAATCAATGCCACTTCCACCAAGGAGCAGACATTTTTTCAGCAGTCATACTCTACGAGGTTTTCTTGGCCACTTCAAGTTACCAGTTTTGAAAACTTTGACTAAACAATTCTAGGATGCATCTTTCCTACTTAATTGTTGCACAATTATTATTTTAATTTATTTTATTATTTTTATTTTAATATGCGATTATTATAACATTTTGGTTTTGGAGGCCACTGATGAGACAGAGCATGCTGGCACTGTAGCATGTTTAAGAAGCTAGCATAGGGAGCTAGTCAAAGTAAAGGGTGTTGATGGAGTATCTTGTGTTCCTATGTCTGGCTTTTTGACTTGACTTGCCCATGCACACAATTTGATTAAGGGGTGCTCTTGCCGAGAATTCCATGTGTAGATCTTCTGTTCTTCCACATCTCATTGTGTGCTGTGGCCAATGTTCTCAAGAGGCTGAAGATAAAGTTCTGAATCTCAAATTTCAAGTGAACTAGAGCTTGGGTGTTGTGTAAAGTATGAGAAATTGTGGCTTTAGAAATTGTGGCTTTAGAAAGTGGGTTAACTGGTCTATGTACACATATCTAAAACCAACCTCTCGGCTGAAATAAGAACTCCTGTAAAGACCTAATTTCCCTGTTTTAAACATCACTTAAAAGGAAAACATGTTACGTGTCCCTGGAAGAGCGTTTCATCTTTTTGAGGGTTCAGAGTTGTACTTGTCTGAAGGTTGACGGTTCTTGATATAATGATGCAGTGTTTTGCTATGAAATATACTTCGAATTTTTTTCTTGTTGCCTGTTGTTCTTCTGTTCTGATAGTCTATGTATTCAAGGAGACTGAGGAGGAAGAGAAGGGAGGACAGCACTGAGTTATGCTTTGGTAAGCTGTTTTTGTAATGATTTGATTCAGTTTTTCATTCTGAAACAGCTCACTGTCATCAGTTTCAAAGTCATTTAATAGCTATACTAGATCTAAATCAAGAGTGATGTTCATATTTTTACTTGGTAGTTGTACAAGTCTTGAGTCAGCATTGGTTGTGGATGAATGCTCACATTATATATAGTGGCTTGAACTCACCTAGGAAACGGTTAACTGCTCTCACTTATGACAAAGAACAGCAGCTTTATTATCCTCTGTCTGCTAGAGGCCAGTGAGGTGTCAGTATTTAACTGTTAGAGTCGTGATTTTAAAACTTTGTATGGTGTTTAGTAATCAGTAGAAGCATTCAGTAAAGCATTTAAACATGTGCCTCTGTGAAAATGTATGATATCATGTATGCTGCCTGTATTATTCAGTGAAAACAGTATTGTCAGTAACTTGGGAAAAAAGGGTAAGATTCTGAAAGGAGAAGGCAGTGATCCAAAAAGTGAGGAAGTAAATACGGAAAGGAGAAAGAGCAGGGTAGCAGCTAGGGTAGTAGGCAACTAACTCAAGGAAGTTACACTTCAAGGGAGGAGGTGAGGGCAGCAAAAATAATGAAATAAAAAGAGGTGGTGCAGAGGGAATGGAAAAGAGGTAGCAAAGAAAAGTCCGACCATCAGTAAAACCTGAAAGGATGAAATCAGGGCCAAATGCCTCACTAAGTGCGAAACAGTTTTGTTCTATATTATGTGAAAACAGTGGTGGGCCTGTGCAAGCTGAGTGCTCCTTCTCTGCCATAATTTATATTAAGACACTTCTTGACTGATTCAGTCTCAGAAGTTGATAAATCAGACAAAATACAGAAAATAGGCCATTAGCAAGAGAAGCAGTAGCTTTCTGTGCCCAGAGGCAAGCAGACTTCCTACTCAGCACCTTAGGGGAGGAGTCAGGAATTTATCTTTTTCTGCTTCTCCTTTTCCACTATTTCACTCCCCCTTCTATAGTTTTTTGGTGTTTTCACCTTGTGTGAAGCACAATGTTTTCTGAGGAATTGGGAGTTATTAGGAGTCTAGCCTCATGTCAAGTTGCAACCTGAATTCAGTTTATTAGCTGATCCTGGACCCCTCTCTCTCCTGTCTAATTTTGCTAGGTCCATGCATTAAGTTTTTTCTTAAGCTTGCTGTGTTTGTTTTTTCTATCCTTTCTCTTCCCCTCTTACAGAGGTGTTGGAGGTTTACCCTTCGGTCTGGTTTCTGACACTGTGTAGAGTTTATCAAAGATCATTGCTGAGGTGATCTTATGTTAACATATAAGAATGAAAAAAAAAGAGCAAATGGTTTAGATTTGCACATAATGAAAACACGAGGTGAAACGGGACCCAGAGCCGTCCACAGGCTGGGCAAGTAATTTTTATGGTTTTGGTGTTTGAAATGGGAAGTAACAAGTCTGATAGAAAATAATTACCCTTTGTTACTGTTTTGTAAGTATTCAAACCCGCACCTCTATGCTTCAAGGCTGGAATATGATGGATAATCTAATCCTAAATTAAAGCACGCAGGATTAACTTAGATTAGAGCACATGAAGTGTTGCACAGATCAGGAGGACAGTTAATGCTGAGAAGACTACCCCCAGACTTTTATTAAATTGTCCGTTGAGACATGAGGGAATGGTCTAGAAAGGAGGAATAAAGTTGATAAATCCTAAACTTGTTTTATTAGAAAAACAAGTTATGTGTAAGAGAAAGAAAAAATATTTGTATTTCTGTGAAAGTACAAATGTAAGTCAATTCCATTTAAAGGGTCACAATGGGGACAGAATGGAGAGAAGGTATCCTTAAGGTGTCTGATAATTGTAATATACGCATTACTGGTTATTGTGCTGAGCAGAGCTTAGTGACACATGAGGTACTTGAGATAATTTTTCTCACTCCTGTTAGATTATTGGTTCAATGATTGGCCTTGAGCAGCTGTTAGAACTTTGTTTTATCTTCAATTCATCTTAAAAGTACTATAATCCCAGACTGATCTTGCAGATCTCACTGGAACTCCCTGGAGAGAAAGGTGTAGAGGAAAGTTACAGTAAGAATAAAGAGTCAAGTCTCTTAGGATTTCAATCTTTCACACGTGTGCTGCCTTCTTTATTTCCTTAATAATGTGAAACCACTTATTTATCTTAGTTTGATGTTATGGGGAGTATTTATTAATAATGATAGGATTTAAACCATTCCACAGATGCTTTTATCAGGCAAAACTTTAGCATTTTGCAGATATTATATCACAGTTCAGGTTGTGTTTTACTTCAGTGAAATTATTTTTTATTCATGTTTGCATTAATTTTTTTAAAATATACAGTACTTTTCATCTTCATCACTTATCTCTTGAGAGTGTACTTATACTCATCTTTTCACTTGTGTGCTCTTCGATACAATTTTTAGATTAGGTAATGCAACATAAATCACTTGAAAATTCAAACAGATTAGACAATTCATTAATAACTTGGAAAATAAAGAAAGAGGAAAAAACATTTTGTTTCTATGACATCGCACTTCATTTTGAGTAATATTTTACTGTACCTTCTTAGTCATGTTTTGGAAAAAACTGCTGACCCAAAGTAAAATAAGGTGTTTTATCTTTTGGTGTGATTGCCTTTCCATGAGTACTTGAAATAAATGTACGGTAGGGTTGCTACCAAACAGAACTGTCTTCGCCTTTTTGCTGCCTCTCTTGTGCTGATACACTTGTTGTGCAGTCAGACAGTTCAGGGGACTGATTTGGCTTTAAATCATCATGCACCACAGATCCAACCAACCAAACCTCTGGAGTACAGAGTCAGAAGCTAAGAACAGGATTGCCTCATTTGGTAGCAGCCCAGATTTATGTTGGTTTAACAAGATCATAAATCAGCCACTTGAGTTATTTATTTAAGCCTTCAAATAATGTTTCATATGCTTTATGTGTATTTATAATCCTATTAAAACTGATAAGCTTGTTTACATCTTGAATTTACACACGTGTGTTTGCAGCATGGAGGCTTTATTGTGATACATTTGGGAATTTTAGTAAATCTTGTTGTTTTTCAGTTCCATTTAAAACTAAATGGATATCAAGCTTTGAAAGGTAACACAGGTCACTCAGAAGATAAGATCTTCCTTTGATCTTGTTTGGTTGCTGATATATAGGTGCATGCCAATTCCAGTTTTCCACAACTGTGTGAAAGAAAGTGCTCTTTGGACAAAACCACACCAGTAAAATGTACATTCTTTAATTTTCTCTTATTATGTAGTCCTATGTAAGCTGTTCAAGTTTTCCCAGAAAATGCTTGTGCTGTTTGAGCAGTAGAATCGTAAGGTGTAGATATGACCATCTTTATAACTAATAACAGCTAAGTATGAAGAAAGCAAAAGTCCGATAGTTTTTCTTTTTACTGTCAACTACTTTGTCTTAGCAGAATAAGACAAATGTCATCGTAAGGTCTGAAACTGTAGAAGCAGCCTTTTCTCTTAAACAAATACACCTTAAGACATGACATCTTCTGTCTTAAGATTGCCCAGCTGACATAAAGATTTATAAGCTTCACACATCTTTCAAGTGCACAACAATATATGTGGACTGTCTTATTTTATTCATTTGCACCTGTACTTGCCTCCCTCCCTTTATATTATTTTGAATTTAGTAAGTCTTTGATGTAATCTGATTTTTTTTCTCATAATGGTCTTGAAAAACTATTGCAGAATTCATGCAAACCTGGCTGGATACTCTCTTCACAGAGAGTAGTTCCCAGTGATATGCTACTGAATTGGAATTAGTCAGGTTTTCCAGGGGGACTGTCCAGAGGTTCGTATAGCTTTGTGTTTTCATTACTGGTTCAAATAATGGAATAGAAATATACTTCTTATATTTGACAGTAGCATGCAGCTAGGAAGAACAGGACAGTTTGGAGGGCAGGTTCGTAACTGAAAAAAAAGTTGTGACAAATTGAAGAAATGGTCAGAGTTCCATTAGAAGTGTACATTGCAGTTGGAATTTATCAAGCAAGTAAACAAAAGGATCTGATAGTTGAGGTTCCCAAGCTGAGGAGGAGTAAAAAATAGTGTTGTTGTGCTGTATTATATATGTAGTGGTAGCATTTGTAAGACATAAGATATATACAATAATCCTTCTAACTCAGCTTAGATGGAGTCATATTCCCAGTTTGGGGGGAAAAAAAATATCAGTATGGATGTAAACCACTGGGGAGAGAGGGTCCAGAGGAGAGCGTAAGAATAATTCTCTCTGCCTGCATTTTCTATAATTCTTCAAAGATAGTTAATGGAGTTTCTTTAGCCTACAGAAGAAAGATGTAAGAAGTTGAAGGAAAGCATAGGAGAGCTTTAGTATCTTCAAGTATTTAAAAGACTGTGTCTAGCTGAAAAGACACTACTTGTTCTCACATCGTGCTTATGTCAAGAAGCATGAACCTAAATCTCAGGAGTAAAGATACAGGATAGGCACAGATTAAAACTTTATCTTGAGAGGATACAGAAGTCCATCTAATGGATTCACTGGGGGAGACAATACAGTATCCATAATAAGAGAGTTCTAAACAGTGAAGGCAATGTCTGGCAATGATGACCAGGAACTGCTAAACCTGCCTTGAGTTCAGGAGATGGTCTAGCTAATAGGGTTCCTTCCTGCTGTATGACCCATATAATTTTAATGTCAAAATAGTTACTGCATTTCCAAACATTAACTTTGCAAGTTATCTCAAATACTCATCCTGTCTTCATAAGTATCTTTTAGAACCAGTAGATAGTGGACCGTATAAATGTTTCAGACCATCAGGTGAGTAAGTTAGGGTGACTTGTCTTTGTAATGAAGCTTGGGTGTTATCTCTGTGAATTGTGGATTCACCTCAGTGTCCTGGAAAATTTTTCAAGACAGTGCTCTCTCCTGTGCTTTCATTTGAATGGGATTTTCTCTGTATCCTTTCAAACTATGAACCTAGGAACAGGCAAATGGTCGTGCTGTATGAGAAGACTAATTGCTCTTGTTACTGTAGTAATAAAACCATGAAATCATTATTCTGTTACAGTCAATATTCTGTGCTTATTTTTGTTACACAGACCACTCCTACCTCTGTAACAGATCTTAGCTATGTTCAGGTAGACATCTTAGAAGTATAAATGCCTGTCTGTTTGTATACATACATAACCTTTCCTGTTTAAAAGCCTTCATTTGAGTAATGAGCATGAATGTCACCTGTCAAATATACTTTTTGCATAGATTTCCACACAACATGGTCCAAGAATCTACTTTTCACTAACATGTAATGTAAAGGAATCAAAAAGCCACAGCAGCAATGATGTGATACAGGAATAGGGCAAAAAAGATCAAGGATATTGTCAATATGCTAGATCCTCTTCTTCTAATAGGGAATATGTGGTTTTTACTGTCAGGGTATCAAATTGTTTTACGCAAATACAAATTGTAACAAAAGATGCTAAAAAAGCCTCCAAAATTGAGTTGCTGTCAGTTTGTTATGAAACACTTGGACATCAAATTTAGGGATGAAAATTCAGCATACGAAATACAGATGTATGCTGTTAATAAATGCAAGGCTGCATAATCCTATCTCATTAGCTGTGAGAACAGACTTTATAGGGATGTCAGTTCAGGAAACTGCACTGCAGTACAGTAGATTAGTCCAGTAGTGCGCAGACAGACTACCTTCTCACAGCAAAAGCCATCGTGAACCTCTGTGCATTATCCACCTGGAAATAAGTTGATTTCTCTCAGAATTACAAAGTCTGTGACTCTAGATGGAAGATACTTATTAATTCCCACAGAAAGTGTAGCAAATAGAGTATTTTCAGCAAAAGAGATAAATGACCATCTGGGGATCACTTTGTGCAAAATCCCAAGGGGATACTTTTCAGGAAGCCATTGTAAGTTCTGTTAAAACAACAACAAACCCCCCCACATTACCTAGCCTCTTCTTCCAAATATAAAATGTTTGAAACAGCAAAGACATACCCCAAGTTAAACTGTGTAGAAAAATTTTGGCTGTTCACTCGTTTTCATAAAGTGTCTTTATAGATAAGAGTTAATGAATTTGAAGATTGTGTTTATGTAATGTGAAGCCTTTAGATCCCAATTCTTGATAACATGGATATACAGGATTATGTTAGTTTTTATGTAAGGTAATGCTTGCACAAATACTTAGTTTTAAATTCTTAGGTTGATTTCAGAGGAGTTAGTTAAGCACATGTTTGCTTTCCTTCCTCTGTGGGAAGTGCTTTACCAAATCAGAAGTGTAGATGATATGCCACTGATGAAGGGCAGATGTACACATAAGAAGCATAGAAGGCAAGGTGTTTACAAAGCAAGTTCTGTCAGGCAGAAAGAGCAAAATTATTACTTTCAAATACTGTTCTGAAATTACTTTCAAAATGGGTAAAGAGGGAAGTTGTTTTTTCAATATGTATTATGGAGGCGAACAGTTCATTGCAAACCATTTGCTACACTGGTTTAAGCCTTTTATTTTGTTTGAAAACTGTTTTACAACAGACTTTGAATTTTACAGTTTTGTTCTCCTCAGTTATTCAGCAATGAGGACAAACTTCATCTTGTGGATTGTTTGCTAATTCTGTTTTCCATATGTTTATATGTTCAGCTTTTCTGTTGAGGGATATCATCACTTTCATCGCATGCTTGAGGACTGTTTTTTTTGGAAACGATTATATGTGGCATAGTGCTGGGAAAAAACATGGAAGCACTAAAATCTTTACTTTCTCTGGGATGGAATCTTTGAGACCTTGCATTGCGAAGGATTTTACAGAAATTTGTTTCCTATATATTTTGACAAATATGTCTGCAGCTTTTCACTCTAAAAAGTGTAGTTATTAAAACCAGCCTGATGGTGGTAGCATCTTTCATCTGCATGTGGGGCTTATACTTTGTCAGTAAAAACATTCATTCTCAAGAAATGATAGCCAACTACTGTGTCCACACACCAGGCACTCTGTTTTATGTTTTGGGATTGGAGCAGACTTAGAGTCTTCAGATAATACATATATAATCTTTACCCTTTTACCATGTGAGTTCAATTTTCTTCTGTCGCTTTTTTGCATACTTGGATTTGCAATCTTTCTACTTTCCTAGTGACTTACGTTCCTTGAGATGCTCTCAGCTTTTTGCCACCCTTCTTCCAGTATTCAGATAGCCAGCCATGGGGGTGGCCTGCCAGGGCTCAAGTGTCGTTTGTTTTCAAACCCTCTGTGTTATGTTGTTTATTAATATATTAAATCACCTGCTCACAAACTAGAAAATCTCATCTCCAGTCACTATCTGGCTCTTGGAAAAGTAATTGAAGAGGGGTGGATGATTATACTGACTCAACATTTCAAGTAGTCAACATGTTGGTGAATATGATTTCTTGCTGTAGCTCCGTTTTGGTTTTGAATATGCCTAGGCTATCTTCTAGGAGGCAGAGAAAAGATTGAATTATGCCTATCATTGAAATGAAATGGGAATTTGAGATTATTAAGAGTTTTGGAAGCATTACAGTTTCTGTACTGATGAAATCTACAATTTCTTTATGAAACCAGTCTTACAGAAAGTGCCTAAGCAGTGTGAATGTTTAAAGTGTAATGCTTATTGATTTCAAAACACAACATGACATACATTGTCTGACTCCCACTCTGTATATATTGCTTTGTAATTGGGGGAAAAAAAAGGAAGGGGAACAGCAGAACAGGACATGAGTCTACCAGGCTGTCATATAACACACGAGCTGTTCTTTCCCAAATGAGGTCACTCACAAAATTCCATTCACTTCCATATGAATAGAATTCAGCCTTTGTGGAAAAGGATATTAAGGAAGGTCTGTCTCAAAGAATGTCACTGAAATTTTAAGCATGCATCTTTTAATTATGGAGTATACTTCTAAATCAGTATTGCCTGGTCCTCTCTTGTAGTACAAAGAATGTTTAAACATATAGACATGGTTTCACTTAATATAACAGGGACAACTATGGGAAATTATTGTTTTTTCTAGAATGGAAAAAGTATGATTACTCGAATCTGTCAGGTTTCATGTACTTAAGCTTTTTCTGTTTCAAAACTCCTATAAGATGCTTTGAAACTTTACACTACGTAAGTTACATATGTGAGAGAGACAGATTGTAATATCTTCTGTAGGGAAGCAGGACAACTGTGCTGAGCGATACTTGAGCCCTGTCTAAAGATGCACGTAAATAGCTGTGAGTGATGCTACTAAGAGGACTTCGTGTCAGCTCAGAATCTTTCTGCACAGGTGGAACTAAAATTTATCAGAGATTCTTGCACAGAAAATCCAAGAAAAACTGAGGTCTGAGAGAACTGACTTATAAAAAGAATATAAAACGTCAGAAAAGAGGCTGTTTTGGACTATTACCAGTGCATGTCTATTCTTTCTCAGGTGAAGCAGATAATATTACTTATGTAGCTGTAATAAATATATGAAAATAAAGGTTGGGTGTCACCCTGGTTTTAATCTGAGCCTAGGAAAAAGCCTCCTGTTTAGTTAAAAAAATAGTATCTGCTCAAAGTGCCATCTAAATGTCTGCCCAAATTTGATCCATGTAAATCAAGAGAATACAGCAGAGCTTCTGTAAGGCCCATAATAGCACAAGGAGACGAAGACTGACTACATATGTTTTATTAGCATCCATTGATGAAATGTCTGACAGAAATGGTAGTCTCTGGAGAGAAGTAATTGGTTGCATTTTGTCCTTTTCTTCCTCTTCTTAGTGACAGCCACTAATAGTAAGCTTATAGCAGCTTGGTAAAATGTTAAGAAAGCATTTTAGTTAGAAACGTTGTTTAAGATCAGTTTACTGACTCACAGAACATTTCAAAATTGTTTGGGATTTTTGGCCCGGTTTTTAGCACATGGTATTTTTAACGCACTGAGTGTTTTTCCAGCATGGTAAAACTTGACTTTCAGCTCTTCTTTCTTGCCTTGGTCATATATAATCCACACAATTCTTTTTTATAAGTGGGCTCTTTTCTTTGTATTTCCTGTTCTGAATGAAAACTCAGAACTATTGCTCCTTAATCATGGATTTCTGTAAGGAAGAGGTTAAAAATCTTCCCAGAAACTACCTGTTTGCAGCATGCACATTCTTTGTAGTTAGTAGGTTGAAGACTGACTGACTTCCGTGGCAACGCAAATGCAGCAAAAAGAAATAATGCAGCAAATTAATGTAAAAATAAAAGCAAAAGAATTTTTTTCAATTAACCTAAATTATGAAAAGGAAGGTACAAAAATACTGTAATCTTTACAGAACTTGTTTTGTTACTGCATTCATTTCAATTTATTCTTCCTTAAAATTTGAATAGGCTTCAGTGGTTTTGGCTGCCAGTAATAGCTTTCATATAGACACTATCTAGTGAGATCTGAGATTTGGGAATTTGGTGAAAGAATAGTTTTGAGATTCAGCAGCCCAGCTCTAAGAGCACTTGGGATTGTTGGAAGATGCTGCTAAAGGGAAAATACTAGAACTATCATGTGTCTGAGTTTAGATGACAGGAAAGGAAGCTCTTCATATGGATCTAAGTTGTTGTACAATACTTTATTCATGTTCTGGAAGGTGATGTAACAATAATTTACATGTAATCTATCTATCAGAATGTTTTCAAACATTTCACTCAATTGGAAGACTTAAATGTCTCCAAATTTTGTGTGGATTTCAGATTTCACGTGTGTTTATAAATATACATGTAAACAAAACATAAATGCACTCATACTTGGACATTTATGTTGAACTTAATACTTATGCAGCAAATTCTGTGGTTAGAGAATCATAGAATGAGTGGGCTTCTTATGTGTGTGCAGCTAAATAGTTCCAAAGATCTGTGGGAGAGTCTAGTTTCAATGTCAATATCATGCATTCACAAATATATTAGCTGCTGTTTATCACTACTTCTTCATCTTTATGTATTTATTTCTGTAAAAATCTTTACACTAAGCTAGTGCAACTCTTACGATGTCAGGATTACAGGGGACATTACTTTGGCACAAGAGTGCCAAAAGACATGTATTGTCATTTGGTCATTGGCCTAAGTAAAAGAATTTGTATTGGTTCAGCAAGATAACTAAAATAAGATGTCATCATGTTTTATGTAAGTTAGCTCCTCTAAGTGCAGTAAATTGCATTGTCCCTCAGGTCCAAAGCAGTGCGCCGAATCAATCTTTTTCAGCTCATAAGTGCTTTGGGGCAGCACCTACTAGGTGTCATATGCTAGTGAGGAATTTAGGTATTGACTCTATGAAAATATTGGATCTCTTGGCAGTGAGGAAGTGACAGTCGTCCTCATTGCCTATATTAAGTTTGCTGTGATTAATTGAGAATTAAAAAAAAAACCCTAGGGAAACAGACCTGATAAGTGCAAATTTGCTTCTTGAAAACACACCTGACAGTAATCCATTTCCTGTTCAGGGACGCTGTTTTTTTTTGCATCTTGAAGGGACTAAGTCCAGTGATACAAGCAATCATTTGCTTAGTAAAATATTAATGCAAGTCATAAAATTAGCTTGTTAATCACAGTTATAACCCTTCTAAGATTAAAGGGCAAAGAAAATGATGTGCTCTCTATACTACTGTACTGGACATTAATTTCCCTGTCACTTAAACTGCCATGACAGGTGATGATGTGCTGGTTTTAAACAATTACAACTAAGTTTATTTTTAGGGAAAATATGGCAAGAAAGTAATGCCAACAGAGTTTACAGCTGGTAAAAACTGAAAACAAGGGTTGTTTAGCATTTATTCATTATTTGTCAGACATTAGATCAAGAGCTAACAAATCAAAAAATAATGTAGCAAAAGGAGACATTAAGACAACTTGCCTTAAAATTGCATAAAATAAAAGCAAACCAAGCAGATAGGACATCTAAAACCACAGAAGATTCACAAAAAGCCATAACAGAGTGTCGGATGGTAAGAAGACCTGAATATACAAAGGTAAGCTTATACTGAGCAACAGCAGTTTGCTCACTTTGTGTCACATAATTATGCTACAATCAAATGAACACATAAACAAGTCAAATGAACACATAAACAGAAAAGGGGAGGAAACGTTCAGTGAGAACTACTTCTCAGCGTTTTTCCAAATACAGTCCACCTCAGAATTCAGCTTCCATCACTGTTGAGAGATGGCCATGCCAAAAAAGCCAATTTCGGTGGTTTCGGTTTAGATCAGCAAACAGAAAAGAAGCAAGTTCTGTGCAATACAACACAGAGTAATGGATTTTATCTTTACTGGGAGCTTTATTGTGGCTCAGATGAAGCAGGTTGATACTGTTAAGAAAAACAGGCTAAGTATGTCAAGCCATGCTGCAGTGTAGCTTTTCAGCTGGCATCATTTGACTTAGACAAGTAAGAGAAACATCAGTGTATTATTTTGTACCTACTCTTCACAATCTAATCTAACAATGTCAGAAGTACGGAAGCTGAGGAACTGACTTAGCTCAGAGGCTTCATTAAGACTGAATGACACAATGCTAACTATCAGACAAAAGATAATAATGACATTTGTCTTCCAAGACATTATGTAGGAATGAAGAGATTCTTTTCAGGAATGATTTGCAGGAAGAACTCTCTATTACAATTTATATAAAATATATGGAGGAAAATACTACGTGGTGTACAGGGGGCATGGGGGGGAAACACACACACACACAAAAAGCCAACCCCAAACCACCAGACATAAAAAAGACACCTTTGTGAATATGGAAGAAAGAAAATCAATACAATTTCCATGGTAAACCGTTCTTCACAAAAAAAAAAAAATGGTGCTCATGAGAAGATGCTTCCAGTATGATCACTCTGAGAGAAAATATTTACTATAATGTCTATGTTACTTGTGCTGGTCTTCCTAACATGTTTTTGGCTGTCTTGTGATTAAGCCACTAGGTCAGGTTCAAATCTCAGGTTTCTGGAGGCATGGTGGTTGATTGGTTTTGTTTTGTTTGTGTTTTTTTTTTTTTTTTTTTTTTAAATGAAGACTAAACCATAATATGTAATGAAAATTAATTGTGTCTATCATTTAGCTTCCTAAAATTTAGGAAGTTTCCCTAATTTTTTTCTGCACACATAAACATCAAGGGGGGGAAAAAAGGTGAAATTTCTAAGAGGAAGAATCCAAATACTCAGATTGTGTTCTCAAAAACAAATAACATAACAAGATTAGGGTATGCTTATAACTCAGCTTTATTCTTGGTGCAGATAGGATGGATAGCTTAATGAAACAAATGTGTTCTTAAAATTCAGTCTCCCATTTTGGCTTTGGCAATGTCTTCTTGCTGAAAAAGCTGTAGCACCTGGCAACTTTTATCAGACAGTGTTTTCTTTCATTTGACTGTGTTAGAAAAATAATTTGGTGAATGCATCCAGAAGGAGATGTTGAAATTTATTGAGATTTTGGGGGGAAGTTCTGCCAGATTTACAGGAGCTGTGGTTTTGGAGTGGTTTGTTTTCTTTTTTACTGTTTTGGACAAACTGAAGAAAGCGAGCTGAGCACTGAGCTAGCTAGATTGTCTTTTGAGGATTTAGACTTGTTTATAGTCAGGTCGCTGATGGGGTTAGGGTCAGACAAGAACTGGAGATAGTGCAAGAAATTCAGAAGAATTAGATGTGTTCCTGGACACATGGACTTATTCTAGAAGTTTTTCTGTTCAACTTACCAAAAAAAAACATTTAGAGATACAAGCTCCAAGAACTCTTCAAGTAGTGATGTTTAATAGGCTGAGATAGCTGTGATCTCAGACTCCTAGCTGCTCTTCTAAGTTCAGAAAATCTTTAATTACAATGTAGGACATGTATTCAAATGATGTTTCGATTTCTATATACTTTTTTAGCTTTGAAGAACCTTACTACAGCTGATACACTTTATGGAGCCCCACAAGCCTGTTAAGATTAAATACGCAGAATTGCTCATACAAACTGTTGTAGATTTAGTAATTATTTTTTCCCATCAGAGAAAAATGCCAGAAAACTTCAAAGAAACAAACAAAAGATAGAGAAAAAAGTGAGCAAACTGAACAGAGCAAGGGCATTGGGGGGTAGCAGATGTGATACCAAATGATGTCATAACTAATTGCAGACTAAATTGTACAAAAGATGCATAGTACATATTCACTTTATGGTTGCAGATCTGATGGCAGATTAGCATGGACATGTCTCCAGTGTCTGTAACTGAAGTCAGCCAGGTGTTAATCATCCAGACAATTATCAGCATGTCCTCTGTATATCTTCAGTGGCAAACAGGAGCAAAACCAGGGACTCCTGCTTTGTTTGTGGTTTTACCATCACAAGATAACTCAGTTTCCTACAGTAACTGCCCAGCTCTATTCCAGTACCCTTCCAGCACTGAAATGTGGTTTCCTCACATGTTATGGTATTGACGTGTTTCTGTGCAGAAGAGCCAAGGTACATGGAAAATAGTCAAACGCTTCTCTCAAAAAAGCAAGCTCAGCATCCGTGTGCCCTTCCATAAAGAGCTATGCTTGCTCTGTGCTGAAGATGACAAGGGAAAGACAGCCTCAAGCGTCCCTTAAATACCATATTAGATCTTAATAATTTAATAATGTCAGAGGATTCATAGCCAAATGTCTTAAAAGCAGAAATTGAATCCCTGGTATGAGGCTTTTTCTGCCTTCTGTTTTCTCCTCTAGACGCCTTTATGGATGTGTTTTGTTTTCAGTCTCTTTGTTTTCATTACTTGGTTTTTAGGAAAGACATAGACTTAGCATTTTATCATAATTGCTTTTTCATCAAGCAGGATTTGGTCTTATCTGTGAATACTTAGAGCCATTGTGCAGGGTGTTTAATTAGTTCTAATTAACAACTCTAAACATACAGATATGTTTAGATCTCATAAAATTATATAAAATATTATTATTATATATTAATTCCCACTAGTGTGATATTACACATTAATAAAATATTAATCTAATATTATAAAATCAGATGGTTTAGATCTGATAAACATCTCTAAACATCCAGAGAGATAACTGGAGGTTAGAATCTGTGTGAAGGGAAAACAAAGTCTATTTGCACTGACCCTAGCAACAGTGGTTTTCAATCTGTACATTCTCCACTTTCTATGAATTTCGCAATTTTTTTTCAATGAATCTAGCAATTTTTACTAAAATCTCGTTATACTTCTTCAGTGGAGAACAAGTTTTGAACCATTTTCAACTTCACATTACATGATGATGCTCTCCCTAAGTTGTCTGTTACAGTAACTTGGTTCCTTTAATATATGCATTTCCCTATTAAAAATAAGTTCTTTTACAGTTCCTCCTCATAACCCTGTATTTTTACAATCATTTATTTAGTGGAAATTAATTAGCTTGTAAAAATAGAATTGTGTGAGATCTTGCTGAAATGTAGTCTGTAAACTCTAAATCAGAGTCATGTATCTAGTTTCTGCCTCATTTAATCAGACTCTTTGAAATCGCATTAGGCATTACAAAAAAAAGTACTACTGGATATTTCAGGTCCCTAGAGAAATTTAGGTTGTGTGTCAGATCTGGTCAAGAACTCTGGTTTAACTGGCTTTATCAGAAATTGTGATTCATTAAACCTTAAGCATTGTGTAAGAATACAGCGGTTACAGGTGAAAAGTTTCTCAGCTGTTAAGGAGAGAGATGGACTCGGAAGATGTGGGTTTGATGCTTGCCTGTCTGCAAACCGTTGTTCAAATTCTTGCTCTAATTAATATTCAGCTTACACAGTGGAACAGCTCTAACAGCAAAAATTGGGGTAAGCCTATCTCAAACTAGTTCATAGGCTGTTTGTGCAGTGGCATTGCAGGAGAGCCAAATTCAAATGCCTGTTCTGCCAATAAATTATGTGGCTATGGAATTCTTAGCAGTTAGCATTTTTTTCCCCTATTCTCAAGAGCCAAGTTTAAGGATTACATTAAAACATAGTGCAGATTGAATGATGTAGTTTTCACAGTGAATAACCAGAAAAGGAAGAAAGAGCTCATCAACAGAAAGCACCAGAAAAGCATAAGTCGAAAAGCAGAGGATGGCCTCTTCCTGTGCTCCCTTGTGTACTGTCTCTATAATACTTTGCAACTGCTTCAGGCCAGGTGTTCTGCATGCTCTAAGGAATTCCTGCTCCACTTGCTTTACAGTGCCACTCATTATTGTGCTGAAAGAATCTGTTTATGGAACCTGTACAGGTTACATGTATCACAGAAGTTAAAAATATATAGGTAATTGTATCATATTTAGTATGTATTTGCTTTAGTCTAGTCAGTCCTTGGTCAGTGCTTAGGAATTGGCAGGAATGAACATAAGGGGCTGAGAACACTTTATGCCAGCAGTGAATGGCCCTTGATATCCAGTACAGCTAAGGCAATCTTATCATGCAAATAGATGTTTATTTAGGCACAATAACTTCATGGCCTCACCAACTTGTGCTCTGTGTGATCAGGGACCTGTTTGTCATTGTTGTCTTAATTATGCAGTGCATTATACATATGATAGCCACTCCTGGTTTCAGCCAGATGGCAGTCCTCATCAGCATTCAAAACTGATAAAGCTGTTTTAAGGAGCTGCAAAGAGTTGAATGCTGAGGTAACTTTTGCATCTTGACTTTCTCATTTAACATAACCACTACTTCATTCAGCATTTGGAAAAAAATAGCTGTGCTATGTCTTTCTGTCATTGAATTACATAGGAACAGAGAGAGAGAGGGAAAAGGATATCAAGCAAACAAGGAAGTGAGTCCTATGTATGTCAGGAGTATGGTGTCATAGCATTTGAAGCCTGGATCACAGTCTGGGCTTGGGTCATAAGTTGTTCCTTAGTAAGGCTGTTAAATGCTTACCCTTAGCTATAGCGATTCCTAACCTAGATTTGAGATTCTTTTGGGTTCTCAGATTAGAGGTGAGTCCCTGCTGCAGTTTGAACAGTAAGTGCATTGTTGCTGAGAAGTGATGCCCCTAACCAACTGTTTGTTCTTCCTAGAAGCAGACTCTCTGGTCTGGTGAAGGGAGGTGCCAGTAGCTGGCAGCAATCAGCTACAGCTTACTTCCCAAAGAAGAGGGAGGATCTCCGCAGCCCAGCTATGGTCCCAGTTGAGGAATAGTGATCTTTGAGCTGAGAACACAGGACACAGTGACAATGGGTTAAAGAGTTCAGCAGGCCAAAGTTTAGGGTTAAAACCATATGGTGGGTACATAGCCTTTAATAGAGTGAAAGGCAAGCATACTCATGTGTTTTTGTTTCATGCTCTGATAATGTCAAATATGACCTGTAATTCAAAAGCAGTAACAGCCAAACTCAGGGTAAATATTTTGTACTCATGTTTTTAGCAAATAACCAAATGTCTCCATAATTTCTTCTGACAGCGGGCAATTCTCTCCCAAATTTAAGACATATTTTTTTTTACTAATTTATGGCTCCATAAAAGCTTTCAGTGATCACTGAATTCTGTTAGGTGCCATGGAATCACTCAAGATTTAGAGAAATTATATTTATCCTTCAATGGGCTTCCCCCTATGGATAGCATATCTGAACTGTCTTTGCCTCTTCAGAAAGAATGCAGAGGAAGAATTACAGTGAATGAGACAAGAAGGCCTTAGGAAAGGAGAAATATTACAGAGGAAAGCAGGAGAGGAGCTTGGCTCTGGAGGAAGTGGATGCATGGGATATGGAATATCCAACTTTATTCTATGGAAGCTAATGGTAGAGAGAATTTTCATACAAATCTGTCTCAACAGAGTGCTAGGATAATTCCAGTAAAGCAGACCGTTGGCATTAACTTTATTTCAAATTGCCTACTGGTACAGCTTATCTATCATTTGCGGTGTGGGAGCACAAGTTCTTTTCTGCTTCTTTTCTGTTTTAGCCTCGCGCACCAGTGTAGGACCAAAATCAGTCTTGGTGTGACCTGGTACAATTCCCACTGAAAGCTTAGCCAGGGGGAAGTAATTGACATTGCAAGCTTTCACTGATTTATAAGGAAAAAATTAACCTAAATACTGTTTTTAGTCCTCTATTAACTGTTGGAGTAACCATTTCTTTCTAGGCACTGGCATTTCAGGTTGCTATAGCAGTTTGAGAAAACTGAAGACTTGTTTCAGTTGATACTATTTTGTGTTTATCTACTGTAAACCCACGTGAAATTCAGTTTATTAGTGAATGGATAAAAGCTATGGTCAAAGCAAGATAAATCAGTTCTATCTTTGTGTTAAAATGTATAACCTGTCCATGGGAAAATCATAGCACAAACTAAATAAAAGGTAAGTCGCATACTCTGTAAAAGCTATATACCCTGTCTGCTTTGAAATTTCATTGTGCTTTAAATACTTTTTAATTTAAGTGCTTTAGCCCAATCATGAAAGCATATGTTTCAGGAGTGAATTTCTGATATGCTTGTTAATAGCTAATCAAATGATCTGGTTGGTCCTAGTTAATAGTCTTCATTTTGCATTCTTGTCTGGAAAAAAAAAAGAAAAGAAGATTAAGAGCATTCAAATAATATGAGGGGCTAAAAGTTTTCCTTTTCAGCTCTGACCGAGCCACTGCTTTCTAGTGTTCTTAACTATAGCAGAAGATTTTAACAGCAAAATAGCTAAAAAGCAGTGGCTAGAACTGGAAGTATGAAGTGAGTTGGAACTCTTGTATTTAGGTTTGTAAATTAAATTACAAGAATTTCAGGTGTGATGATTCACACACAAGTACCACTTGTATTAATAGGAATCCTAGCAACTGTAGCATGCTGCTAACTTTCTGAGTTTCTATTTTATTGGTTTCTGTGAGGAGGTACTTGTATGAAATAAAAATTGTATCTGTCACAATTCATGGAAGAGAAAGGATGAACTAGATTGGAACTTGGTAGATCAATGTTCAGACACACCTGTAGAACTCCAGAAAAGATGTTAAATTTCGCTATGCTTGAGTTGCCTGAAGCCATTCCTCTGATGTAGTGAGAACTTGTACAAATGTGCAACCAGTGCCTTGGGCCCTAAAAGTTGGCTTCTTGTTGTCTATGTGGGTTTACATGCTAATTCATCCAACATCTATCCCCTTGTGCTTGATAGTGGCTGTTTAGATCACAAGCACAAGTATTTGTTCACAGTGGCCTCATTATGAGGAAACTATTTTCTAAGCCCAGGGGCACAGTTGTCTGTCCCAAGATATTTACTGTCTCAGAAGAGGTGGCCAGTGAGAGACCTTTTCACGCATTAAGAAATTCTATAAACAGCATGATAGGAGGAGGATGCTAAGAGGGATTACAAAGTATGATGGATAGCGCCTTTGTGTAGCATTTAATGGCCCTCAAAGACTGTATGCATTCTGTGTCTTCATGAAACTTCACAAACTTGCATAATTTGTCTTTTCTTTCTTTTTTGAAATAATTGGATAATTATGAATGGAGTCATGCTTTAGTTTTCCACCTTGCACTAGTTCCATTTATGAAGTGATTTACTCTCTGAAACTATTAGTATTGACTAGAATGTGAAGTATAAAATAATAGGGTAAATCAGTTTGTCCAGAGGCAGCCTTTGTTAAATGACAAAGAAGCTCAATCTAATTGTTAAACTTAATCTCACAATTTTATATTAAGGGTTTTGTGTATATCATTACAGAACTCGAATGTGTGAACAAAATATTACTTATTGATAACTTGAAGGTTGGGGTTTTTTTATTACAACTTAGGTTAATTAAAAACTCAAATCAGTTACTACCTGTAGGAGATGACACAGTTTTTCAGCATATGTGTAACCATAATTGTATCTATTAATGAGATGCAGCTGAGAAAGAGGAAATTCTGGCTAAGTAGCAGGAAAGTCTGTCCAATAGCGATAGGTTTAGAACATTTCAGAACAGTTTCCCAGAAGAAGTGGCTGAATCTCTTTAAATCTTTGTTGTAATCAAAAATATGTCAAAGGGAAATAGTCTACAGTGGAAGACACTGAATTTGATAATTAATACATATTCATGAGCTCTGTCTCTTAAAATTGCATAGAATCATAGAATAGTTTGGGTTGAAATGGATCTTTAAATGTCATCTAGTCCACCCCCCATGCAATGAACAGGGACATCTTCAACTAGATCAGGTTGCTCAGAGCCCCATACAACCTGACCTTGAATGTTTCCAGGAATGAGGCATCTACCACCTTTCTGGGCAGAGCCGTTGACCACTACCCTCTGGATGTGACCATCCAACCAGTTCCTAACTGAGCAGTCCACCCATCAAATCAGTATCTCTCCAATTTAGAGAGAAGGATGTTGTGGGGGACTGTGTCAAAGGCCTTACAGAAGTCCAGATAGATGATATCTGTAGCTCGGTGACTTGTTCATAATGTTAGGAGCCCATACTTAAGCTTGCACAAATGTGGAAGAGCACTTTAAAGTCCACGGAGCCTACTTGAGGCTCTGACTTGTTTATGTAGCAAATGAATGTCTGTGGCGTAAGAGTAGCTATTCTCCCCAAGTCTGTCTTTGGTATGGCCTCCATTAGTTTTGATTTTAAACTGTCTTTCTTATCTCCATGAACACTACAGAGTTTCATTTTCTGATCAGTTACATAAGTGTAATTTTTCAGTACTGTCCTGGTCTAGGATAAGATGAGAAATCTTCAAAACCCACTGGCTCAGTGCCTTTACACAGTGTCGTGGTTTAACCCTAGCCAGCAACTAAGCACCACACAGCCACTTGCTTATTCTCCCCCAGTGGAATGGGGGAGAGAATCGGAAGAGTAAAAGTGAGAAAATTCATGGGTTGAGTATATAAATAAATAAAGACGGTTTAATAAGTAAAGCAAAAGCTGCGCATGCAAGCAAAGCAAAATAAGGAGTTTGTTCACCACTTCCCATTGGCAAACAGGTGTTCAGCCCTCTCCAGGAAAGCAGTGCTCCATCACGCATAACAGTTACTTGGGAAGACAAACACCATAATTCCAAATGTCCCCACTTCCTTTTTCCCCCAGCTTTATATGCTGAGCATAATGTCATGTTGTATGGCATAGCCTTTTGGTAAGTTGGGGTCAGCTGTCCCGGCTGTGTCTCCTCCCAACTTCTTGGGCACCCCCAGCCTACTCGCTGGTGGGGTGGTGTGAGAAGCAGAAAAGGCCTTGACTCTGTGTAAGCAGGGCTCAGCAATAATGAAAACATCCCTGTGTTACCAACACTAATCCAAAACATAGCTCCATGCTAGCTACTCTGAAGAAAATTAACTCTACCCCAGTCAAAACCAGCACAACACAGCTACAGATGTGAGCAGTGCTGAATGCATTTGATTGTGGGTGTCCTGAATGCTTAAATAATACTAATGTACTCAAATTAAGTACTGAGCTCTTTTACTAAAGTGATATTTTGCAGCATTTGATATTTACTACTTTGGGGCATAAGAAAACTTCTTAATCAGGACTTGAAAGGCCTAACAACAGCTGAGAATAGCAAGAAACTGAAGAACATCCGAGTAAAACAAGAGTTACTGCACTCTAGCTGAACTCATTGCACTCTAACTGAATATTGAAAAAGACTTTTTTTTTTCCCCTGCCCTAAGCTTTTCTACATAAGTCTATCTTAAATTTTTTCTCGACCTGCAATTTCATGAGGAATGATATTTAACTTAAGTGAAAAAAAAAACATACTAATTCCACAGTACTTTTGTACATTGCCGTAACTTCAGTAGGGAAATCTGACACGAAGGGCTGAATGCACAACCTTGTATATGCTCTTAATGGAAGCATATATCCTCTTACTTACATACATTATAATCAAGCAGGTAGTTATGTGACCATCTCTTGTTCCTGAAATGCAATATATTATTTCTTCAACCTGTAAGCATCGTCCCGCAATTTTTCCTCCTAAAAGCAGTCTTTGTACTTGTAACTAGTCTTATCAAAGACAATAGGAAAAAGGAAGTGAATAAGACTTGTTAGATTTGGTTGTTAAGCAAGAATATTTAATGTTCTGCAATAGGGAGAGGAATGCAACGGATTCTCCTGATGTTCATGGGTGTTTGGGAACTATTTGCAAGAGAAAAATCATGAATTTGTTTAGAAGAGACTATGATGACTAATAGCCTTTCCTAACATGAACTAACGCGTCATAGTTTGTCAAGGTTTTCTGGTTAGCTAGGATACTCTTTGTTTGCTTGTTTCTTTTCAGACTAATTTAATGTCTGCTAATTTACCCTTTTCAATTCAGTACAGACACATTTACCCTTTTTCTTCTGGTCTAGCAACTTCAGAATCCAATCACTCCCTGTAGGATTATATTCTGCTGTTCCTTTGCCTGAGAATGACATACAAATTAGGTTCTCTTGCCATCAGGATGCTCCTGTAGAAGGCTGCCTTTTCTCTACAGCTTCCAGTTTTTTCAGAACTAGGTATCCGTCAATATCACACATTATTGTACCAACTGGGAGACAGTTGATCAGTTAACAATGGAATGTTAAGTTTCAACCAAAAGGATTAAACCTGGCTGGCTAGCCCAGCACGCTCTCTCCAAATGTATTAACCATGAAGAGGTCTTCAGAAACAGCTTTGCTAAAATGTATTTATAGTTTGATTAGAATGAAACATTGTTATGTTAACAATCCAAAAGTAAAAAGACTCTCTTCTTCTGATCTAGATAGATAAGATGTTATGAGAACAGTTAGTATGACAAGATTATCGATTCTTAATGTGCTAGAAATGCTGTAAAATTGGCCAACCTTACATATAATCTAATTTGAGTAAGACCAATTTTGGGAATTTCATTCTCTGAGCACTGGTTTGACGAGTTTGTCCCCAAACTCTAATATTCAGAATGTGTGGTAAACATTAAATTTTTGAACGATATGTGAACATCAACACTTGGGCTCCACATCTCTAATGTTAAACTAGTTTGTGAAGGGGTACAAAACTTCTTTGGTACTAAAGGCATCAAGATTTTTAAATTGCATTTAAAACAGAATGCTGTGTCCTAGTCAGATTTGCATCTTTGGAAACCTGACTACTAGGCAAATGAACAGAAAACAAAAAGTGGGAGATTTAAATTTGCACTTTTAAAGTGTTCCTAACATTGAAAAATTGCAGCTCAGTTTAGGAAGAATTGATTTGTTAAAAAACAGTAAGTATGATTCATTGCTATGAAATGGTGCCAATTGTGTTGTTTAAGTATATATACAGCAAGGAAGTAAAGTGAAGACATTAATAAATTTTCATATTTTAGCCCATATTTTTGGTGTCATTGGTTGGGGAGGTTGTTTAACATTCTTGAATGGCAGGAATAAATTCTCTCAGGCAATTTGCAGTAGGAATAAAGAGCAGCCTCTTTACTGATGATCCAGATGTGTATTAATTCACCAGAGAACAGAATATGGCTCTAAGAGAATATTGCTATGCCGTACTACTTATTACAGTGAATTGAGATATCTTCAGTCCAACTGCTTTATATAGCCTAGGCTGCAGTTTTATAGATTCTTGTCCTGAAACAGCTAGCTGTCAAATACGCTTTTTATATGCTTCACTTTGTTAAAAGAGGAAAATATAGTTTGTTAAGGAAATACAAGGCAATAAAAATTTCTGAAGCTTAAATTCAATCCTTAAAATCAATAATTTCCTTTTACTTTTGTTTCTCTTGTATGTAGTATTTTTTTAGCATGTGAAAGAGTAGCATAGTAACACTGATTAGTTATTCCTTTCTTTCCTGAGTTCTGATAATTCTTTTTCCTACATGAAGATACAACTTTTCTTTCCTCAAGAAGCCTACAGGCTGGTGTCAATATTGTTGCAGTATTTCTTGCTTTTTAAAACCTTTTTTAAAACATTGCCTACATGAGGACAGTGTTTGGAGAGAGACTGAAGAAGAGACTTCTTCCCTTAAGTAAGTACCTTTTCCAAAATGTTGGCTAAACTTCCAGAAGTAAAAGTTCTGAAGTTTCATTAAAGGCAAAACCTGCTTCATTTTCTCCCACCTCTAACAGAAGGCCCGTTTTCTCACTAATCTCTCTTCATCCCTTTGACTGCATTCTGAAATGTGCCGGAATGATGGGATGAGCCTAGATATTCAGTGACTTGTATTTGGCAGGTATGACTTTGTTGCTTCACTGCCTTTTGTAATTTCGGTGTGTAAAGCCAGGAGTACCAGACAGCAAAATTCATAAAGAACTGGCAAAAGAGGTTTCAGAATTGTTGACAGTCATCTTTTGGGGACTCATTAAGAACATCAGAAAGTAAAGAAGAATAAGAGAGGGTGCATGTCCAACAGACCAATTTGATGCTCTGTTGCATACATGCAGAGCTGCAGTCACAACTGTGTACAGATCTTTAAAATAAAAAAAAAAGGTAAAAAGGTGGTAAATAAGACTCCCATTTTTTAAGGTGGGGAAAAAAAGAGAGACCTCTTAAATTACCGATAAAGTGAATACAAAAAATATATTTGAGGAAGTTCTATGTAGCATTTACATCCTTCAGTGTCTGGGTATACACTGTGTTAGATATAACTCATTTGAAGTCTGCTTTTGTGCACCCCTACTTACCTGAATTTTTTTCATGTGAGATTCAGTGAAAATAGGAAATCTAACAGATACAGATTTAATGAGTGACATGACTTTCATGAGCAATGTGTGCATTAGTTAAAAAATTCAGCAAGAAGATAGTCATGTGAAAATAAAGCAAATGGAGGAAAGAACGATGATTGCACCAATCATATTTGCTGACAAAAATTAATCTAGGAGGGCTTGCTAACATTTGCGAACTTGGACATAAAAGGCTGTAGGAAGCAGAGCAGTTAACAGAGAGGCAGATGTTAACAGAGTGAAATGTAATCAAGAGGAATGCAAAGAGGTTTTCACTCAATGTAAGAACTAACAATGAAAAACATAAAATGTGGGAATGCTGACTAAGAAACAGTATTAGAGAAGCAGGATCTTGGGAGTGCTAAATTGAACATAAGCATGCAGTGTGGTGCTGCTACAAAAATGCAAATATGGGGATATAGCAGAAAGGGGACTTTTATTTTCTCTTTCTTTGGGCTGAGAATGAATGATAGTTTTCTTAGAGAACATTCTGTCTCTGAAGCAGTATCACCAGAATTGTTACGGAAACTGTTGTGCTAGGTCACTGTGTCAAACCGACCCTAGCTAGTTCCATTAAATAACCTTAGTAACACTCGCTCTTCCTCTCTTCAGATCTGACTTTTCAAAAGGATTGCATTTATGATAACCACTCCGAATTTTTACCCAAAATACTAGCCTCATTACGATACTTCCCTATGCTTGGCGTTAGAATTTGTCCCTTATAGCTTTTGTTTGTCTTTGTCCTGCTTGCAAAACATTTAATTTACACTACTAAACTTCTGCAACCTAACAATGAAAATTGCTACTGCGTTGTTTGTTCTGTGTAACCTGTTTATCATTGCATCTCTTCATTGAGTTTTCAACCACCTTCTCTTTAAGAGCATCCAAGAACAACTGTTTCTTCTGACAGCTGTTTTTCCATTTTTTCCCTGGGCTGCTACCATCTATCATCTTACCTTTTGCACATAGTCTAAGCTGCTGAGGACAAAATATGCTACAAGAAATAGAGATGAGAACTTTTTTCAAGACAAAAGGCTTTGTGTTTCCCCTTAGGTTAATCATCAACTTTTCAATTACCACTAAGTTAAAATAAGGCCAGTTACGGAGAGTTGGATTAATTGGAATCCAAAGGAGAAAGAAGCTGCAACATTGGATGTCTCTGCTTCTGTTGCCGTGATTTCTACTTCCAACAACTTTATTCTGATTCATGGTTTCTAAATGGTCTCTCACAGAGATCTTTCAGCGAGTTCTTTGCTTAATTTCCTTTTTAGCATTCTGTTGATTTATTTCCTCTATTGCCATCTGAATCTTACTGTGTATGGCTTTTGACAGATGTTTCTGTTTTTAACTTGCTGCAAGCTATGGCTGTTAGTTTCATGTTGTACATTTGCTCTGGTATTCCATATTCTGGATTGCACTTTTATATTATTCCTTTTTGGTCTAATACTGCAAAGGCATACATAATTTTTAGCTTCAGCGTTATTAACTAGACGCATAAAACCCTTCACACACGTAAGCAATTGCTCTGTTTGAAGTAGTGGCTGTTATTCCTGTAAAGTTGTCTGAATAATAGCATGCCTTCTCATGCTTCCAGACTGAATACCGTGTATTTCATTGAACACTCTTCTTACAACTCTTGATACAGGTGACATGACTTTTATGATAGACTGGGGGTGTTATTGTTCAAAAAACCCAACATTATTCTTTTACTGTCAGTGCCTTTCTCATTATGTTTAAAATGATAGCTGTATGCGACGCCATACACAATTTTACTTTAATGTTTTCTAGGCTGTAGTAAGGTAAGACTTGCCCAGTTACCTAAAAAAGAATTTGGAAGTTCTCAGTTCTTCTGAAGCAATGAAAAATAGGGAGGGTATTTTTTCCTCTTCGAATCCCTCAGAACTAGGTAAGCTCCTGGGATAAGAGCTGATGTTAGATAAAAATGCTGGGAAAAAAAAGGAAAGATAAATCAGAAGTAACTGCCCTTACAGATGATAGCCGTGGTGATGGAAATTAAGAAACCTTTTTCAGAATGCTGGACTCGGATACAAGAGGATCAAGGAGTCTCTCAGTGGCAAGAGATAGTTCATGAACACCTGACAAAGACAGCAGCACTCCTGCCAGATCACAATTCAGATCAAGTACATTTTCCATGAATTGTGCAAGTAAATTTCCCACTGTCGTGCATCTAGGTCTTGATGCTTGAGTTGAGCAAAGGAAAGTGGACGAGAGAGACATTGATAGGTTTGCCAAAGGGATGGGACATGATTTCTACCCATGTAATAATTTAATTTCTTTTTTTCTATAGCAAAGTTATAAGGAACTTACCTCACTGGCCTTTGCAAATCATGTAGATGAGGTGTGTGAGGAGAACAATTAATTTTGTTGTATAGTCATGCTTGCCACATGGAAAAGTAGCTGTAAAGAGGTGATGACGGACAAGGGGACTCTTTCCTTATGGCCTATGACTTACAGGTAGAGCTGCCTATTCCATTAAACTGCAGTTCAGATACTTTTAACATGGAATCACTAAGAAATAACAAAAGATCAAGAAATATATGATTTGGAAGGAAAAAAAATATCCCATTTAAAATAGAGGGATTACCTTAGTTTATAACAACAGGGATATTTTTATCTTTTCATCTAATGATGTCTCAACAGGGAAAAGTCTGTGATCACACATAACACAAGACAAAATGATGACACTTTGGCATGAAATACGTTGCATGCAGTGGTGGACTTGCCACTGACTTCAAGGGAAGTCAAATCTGCACTTCTTTAGTGGATACCCTCTGAATAGATGTTACAATAATGGTAACAGAATATTAAAATGGCCTTTGTTTTGACATGATATCGGAGAATTTACTTCATGTACTTTTTTTTAACCTTTATTTTAGGTTTTGGTTGTAAAGTGCTTGGGGCAGGGCTGTCTCCTACTGTGTGTACCTACAGGATCTTTAAAACAGGGTTTTGATCACATATAAGGCCACAGGGTACCAACTCTCATTGTTAAAGAATGCAGGTACACTGGATAGAAATCAATGATATTGGTGCCCTCCTATAGTGAATCATGATTGCCTCTTGCTCTCAGCAGTTGAAGAGCAGAAGAATATCTCACTAGCAAGGATGTTTTACAAAAATTCCTAAATTAACTGGATTTAATTACTTGTAGTTTTCCTATTCAGTTCATTATTATTTAAACATGTGTTTCTACACTTGCATGTCTTAGCAAAAAATGAATTTGTCTAGAAAAAGCAATGTAAGAAGATCATGCTGGCAATTAACAGTTATTTACAGCATAAATTCCACTTATAAAATGCTTTTACTGGATTGTACTTAAAAATAATTTACTCAATAACTAATGCAAAAATGTATGTATACCTTGCAGTTTGATGTCTTCTTTTGTTAATTATTTTTTTAATCTGTTCCTTTTCTGCTAATGCAGAAGGCTGCAAAAGTCTTGGAGAGAAGAAAAATGTACATAATACATAATCATTCTGTTCAGGGCTGTATTCTTAAAGATTGCTGTACAATGTTATATAAGAATATTATTACAGGCGGTGTCTTAAAACTGAATCATGAAGATGATTCAGTACTTGTTTAGGCATTGTCAAAAAACGCTAATGGGAAGGTAACAGTGGTAGTTGATGACATAATAAATAATCACATAATAAATAATACCTCAAAAAAGTAAGACCTGGACCAAATTTGAAGAGGGTTGATTTGGTGTAGTAGTGTTTTTGAAGATAAACTATTAGAAAGAATATAAGATTTAAGCCACAAATCAGAACTATAAAAAATATCAAGGTTCCAACCATAATTTAAAAATTAAAGCATGGCAAGAGGTAATTGGGAATTACGTGTGGAACATTATTTTGCAAGTTACCATTGTCCTAGCATGGTCCAGCTCGTAGCAACAAATAATCAGTTGTAGTAGGAGGGAACTTAAAAATTGAATTTGTGTGCTAGCCCTTTGATGACTTCGATTATTTGAACTGAAATGCATTTCAGAGTATGGTTTTGTGGTGTTGACTTGCATTTTTTAAGGTCTAAAATTTGCAATCCTTAAAATGTAACGTTTATGTGGGGAGATAGTCTCTAGTATTAGACCAACAAATATAGCTGAGAAAAATGAGGCATGCTTTTAGGAAAGGAAGGCCTTCTTTGAATCTGAAGAACCAGTATGTTTATATAGAAGACATTGTTATCCTAGTTTGCATTCTGTTAAGTATAGCAAAACAGTTCTCTGAGTGCAGGAATTGTCTTGCTTATTTATAAGAACAAATTAAAAATGTTGGCCTGAAAAGCTCGCTATTGTCTCATGTTTTCTTAAGATTGAATTGACACCGTGTAGCAAGATTGGCACTAGCAAGAGCTTTTCAGCTCATTGCACTGTCCTCTTCCTGCATCCAGAAGAATTGCCTCTATGTTTTGAGCTATTCCTTTTCACTTTTTATTCTGTGTAACTGTATTCTCCATTCTATATCATTTACGCTGATCTGCTCTGTAATCTGCCTTCTTGCTCAGAAGCACTGTCTTCTGAAGTCTGTCCTTTGATCCACGTGAAGTGTAAGATCTCGCCAAATAGCTGCCTGACTGTATTCTACCTTTTCTCTTCTAGATCTTTGAATGTGTTTTTTCTCACCAGACTGACTTATTTCTTTCTTTTATCTCTGGGTTTGTTTTTATTCTCTCTGCTCTAAACAAACTGCCCTAAAGGCAATTTTTCCTTCCTGCTCTGCAAGATACATTTCCTGACTTTGATACCCCCTTCTTTTTTGCTTTTTTACAGGTATTGCTCTGTTATCTTTCCAGCCATATGTCTTATGCTATGCCACAGGTTGAATATATTTGAAATTGTGTGTTACGGTATTTTGGAAAATAGCACAGTCTAAACCAATCTGGAAAGCTTCCTTCTCAGCTGTCTCCTCTTCCTCCTGTGTTTTTTTTCTGTTTCTAGGCTTATTTCTGCCATTAAGGAGGGGACACAACAGAAAACAAAGTCCTTTTTTTTTTACTGCCTCACTGTGGTCTTACCTGTGGCATAATAGGTTAACGGTAACCCTGTGAAAGTTACAGTCCACGTTTCAGGTAGTTGATTAGGATTTCCTTACAGTTAGCAAGGGAAATAGGCGTTTCTGGTGGATAACTCAGCACATCTTCAAATGCATACAGATAGTTCGAGGAGGAGAGATGTCTCTCTCCCTGCAGATGTCTGTCATTGTTGACTATAGAGGGACCCTAGCACACTGTGTCTACGTACTACCATCTACATTGGTTACCAGAAATCATTTCTCTTCATAATCCACCAGAAGCTATAAGAGAAGATGGAATTAAGGACATCAGTATTTGGATGTGGGTAAATTTTCTTTCCTGTGTCCCTTCATGGAGGTCTCATGGATGACTCTACGCTCTACTACAAACATGATTATGATTTGTTCTCCAAAACAATAAGCTAGTCCCACTTGCCCTACTGGAATCCATGTTTCTGTGCCTGTTTTAGATTTGAGCAACATTTCTCAAAGAAAGAGGTGTAAGACTTGCAAAATACAGAGCTCCATTATCTCAAAGAAAGAGTCATGAACCAACCAAACACCAAATTTAAGCAGGAATCCATCTTCACATGAACAGCAAATGTCTTTTAATTTATATATTCTTTTTAAGGGAGGAGGAAGGCAAAGGAAGGGAGGTATGGGACATAAAGTTAGTACATGAAGGACACTTCATATTGAAGATGAATGCTTTTTCAAGTGCAAGAAATATCCTTTTGTAGGCCATTTATACCATGGGTGACCTGTACAATACTATAACTTTCGTAAGGTGAAGCTTTCTGTAATTACCATTACTATCCAATTTCTATTTTTTTTTAATAAAAAGTATTACCATAAATCTCATGAATCATTTATTTGTAGTTAGACAATAACAGAAAAAGGGCAATCTCCTTTCTGCTAAGACAAACGCAAAAAATTAACAAAGCACAGCATAACAGCTCTTGGTTGCAACAAAAATCTTAGATTCTGGAAGAATTGTGATTTTCTCCCCTTGAGCTCACATCAGGGAGGAGTGCTGAATGAATGCTAGTCTTGTGAAATGGAGAAGGGGGATGGGAATTAAATGAGTAAATTTCTTTGCTTCTTAATGCATTCTGGTGTTTGCTTGTAAAACATCATTATAGTCTTCTTACAAGGAGCTGCTTTCACATCAAGTGCAGAGATAACGCAGTAGTTGTGTATGACTGCAAGACACAACACTTGACAGAATAATGGAGATGGAGATTGCCAGGGGCAACGCAGCACTGTGACACCTTCCTACTGAATTATCTTTTGAACAGTCCTTTCCTGTATCCAAGTGCATCATTGCAGGGACCCAGAAGCAGGCCTGGGCAAGGTGTCAACTATGTTTTATGAGCTTATTGTATTTATTTCAGAACCTGCAAATGTGGTGAAATGGAATTATTGTTGGGAAATTACTGGGTTTCAGGTTCTCCTTTCAGTCTCTATTTCTGTGAATGCTCACCAACAGCAGGTTTTATTTGTTTAGGGTTAAACTCAGTGGTGCTTGAGTTGTGTATCTTAAGTTTGACCATCAGTGAACTGGTTGGGAGAAGGAGGAGGGTTTGAAGTCATATTTTTACCTGTGCGCTAAATGAGATGATGTTTTTTGTGGAAGCAAATTAGTGTATATGACATAACCTTGTTTCTAATTGATCACCATCTGCTGTCTATGTAGAATACATATACGTTTACTCACACAAAGCGTTTTAAAGCTGTTACCACAACACTGAGTTACTGTTGCAACCGTCTGGCCAGAGGTACATCGTTTAGCCTTTGGATTAATAAAGACATGATCAGGTTCAAAGCAAGACACAACTGCACATGTTGAAACACACTTTGTGTAAATAGAAAACAATAGGTGTTAAGACCATTATAAGTAGACCAGAAGTTTTTCCACCAGACATCAGTCTTTCTACCCATCAGCTGAGAAGGAAGAAAGTAAATTTTAACCAAAAGAATAAAAGAAAATCTTCCAGATTTCCAGAAAAACCATCCTACATGGATGACTTATTATTTTGACTTCATTTTCCTGACATAACCAGAGCCTCAGTAGCTTGTGCTACTCTGCAGAATTGCAACAATTACATAGACATATCCAAACAATGAGTTTTTAAATTTATATATTAAATATTTACTTAATAGTAACTACAAGAAATAATACCACATTCTCATTTTAATGTCAAAGTTTTCCAGTGCTTTTTACTAGCAGCTAATTAATGAGCAACCTGTAGACTGGTATATGTTCACTGGAAACTTCAGAAATCAGTGCAGTAAATTAACAAACACCTGTAAATATGTGTCTATTTATAGACAAGTTTTGTACATAACATAGGACTAAATATGCTAAAAAACTGTGCATCATTATTCTACTTAAGATACTAAATAAAGTGGAATTTGCAGTTACCAAGATGTTGGTATCTCCTAATAGATTTTTAAAAAAACAGACCATATAAAATAATGTGTTGTAAAGGTTTATCAATGCATACTTGTTATGTCAACTCATTGTTCTTGTCTCTCAAATGTAGGCCTTTATTTATATAATATTTACGTATTTAATTATGTACATAATAAGCTGTATACTTTCAGGAGATTAAGCCCCTGAAGATTTGCATTTTAGGAGCTGGTTACAAATTTCTTGTCAAAGCAATGTAGTTTGAGGCGAATCATAGTGGCAGACTGTTATTCAGGGTGTGTTGTGGGTTTTTTTCTTATACCACTAAAACAGGTTTTGATATATAAGTATTATCATCAGACTTAAGCAAAATGGTCTATTAAACTATGCTGACAAATAACTTTCTCTTAATATTTCTTAATGACATGAAGCACCTTTTGTCTTAGAGATCGTGTATTATAACCTGCATACTTTGATGAGTGTGATATCAAATAAGGTGGGGGGGGTTGTGGTTTCTTTTTTTTTAAGTTGCCAAGATACTGAATAATCAGCATAGAGTTTATTCCATGAAAAGCAATTAGCTGTCATCTACAGAGGTGCAATACCTTCTCATTAACATTGATGTGATAACACTTGTATGCTCTGGGAGTGTTTAAATCAGAGAATAGAAGCAGTCTCTCGTTTTCATTATCAATAATGAATGGTTGCTTTTTTTTTGTTGTATAACTAGTGATGGAGCTGTTAGTAAAAGATGCTGTTTAAAAACTTCCGTATTTTTAAGTATTTTGGGGAAAGTGCAGGCATTGGAACTACATGCTAGCTATGATATTGGAACTACAACAAATAACTACATCAAAACATAACTGCACTGTTCTTACTGCTGGTGGTGTGCAGTGCTGTGACTCAGGAGTGTGAGACAACTGAGCAGTGTAGGTGCTGTGAGGGCATCAAAGGTTGAACTGAACAGAGGATGCAGGGAAGCCCCATTCTGTGTTTAGTGGTGGTTTAGCACTAGACAAATACAGTCGTCAGTCTGACTTAGTGCTGCACGTGCCAGACTTTGCATTTGTCTTTTTTTTTTAAATTTTGTAAGATTCCTTACTGTTCTTTGTCCAATCACCAAGGACTCTTTGCATAGATCTCATACCTGCAGGAAGGAAGATCACTGTCTTTGATCTTCCTGACCACAACCTAAAGTCGGCAATATTTTTCCCTTAGATAAATATGAGTGACAAACATTCATTAGGGATGATGACACTCATTGCTTCCATTTTGAAATTTAGGCTATTCCATCAAAGCAGAGGTCTTACAAGGTCCGTGTTGCAAGAAAACTAGTTTTTCTGCTTTCTGACTTGTGGCATCTGAAGAATAGAATAGGTCTTTTCTTCCCACAGATACATTTCAAGTTAGATAGGAAACATCAATGGAATGTATCATACCCATAACAGAGCGATTTCACTAGGAATAATGAATCTGATGAGGAGCTGAATAGCCTTCATCTGCCACCTGAGCTGCCTTTTCCTGTATGATGATTTTTTTTTTTTTCTGCAGCTGGAAGCTGTCAGGTTGTATGTGGGTTGTCAACACTTGCCCAACAGACACTAAGCTCCAAGTCGTCCAGAAGCTTACACCCAATGAGTCAAAGAACAGTATGTTGTGTTCATAAGCAAAACTTACCTGTTTGCTGCACACATTACCTTCAAGTTGATATTCCAGTGAATTCTGAGTACTTCAAGTGCCTATGATAATAGCCTTTATTTGGCCTGCATACAAAAACATCACATTCATTAACTCAGTGCAGCTATGCTAAATGAGTCGTTGAAAAGGTAGCCTTCTGTTTTTCTCACCCGTTTTCCTATCCAGTGCCGAGACTTATTTTTTTGTTGATATGATCTTTCCTTGCTTATTTAAAACCACTGCTAGTGGAAAGAGACTTAATTTTAGAATTGTATCTAGCAGTAGCAACCTTCTTTTCTCCTTAATAAAATTATAATGATAAGATAACCAAGCAGTTTGGTTACAGTGGCTGTCCTGTCTCAGGAAGAAAATTCTAATGCAATTTTGAGGATTGAAGCCAACCTGACATGGAGCTTTTTGCTTCTTGGTTCAACAACATCTATAGGTGTGGTGAACAGGTGTGGTTTACTTGAAGCATTAAACTGGTAAAACCAGGCACGAGCTTAACAAATACGTATCTGTTTTGTCAAGAATATTTCAGACACCTCTGCTGTATCATTTCTGTTTGTGAAATTGCATTCATTTACTCATACTGCAAAATTTAATAAAAGATGACCAGCTTTTCAGTCATTATGCCAACTGAGTAATATTTACTCTAAACTGTATAATAAAACTGTTGAAGACTTTAAATTACTACTGTAAAGCGGAGTATTTCACTGTAACTATTGGAGTAATTGCTAGTCAGCATGAATAGCAGTTATATATCTGTGCTCTAGTTATTCCCCTAAAAATACTTTTTACAAGTATTTAGTTAATTTGAACAAGTGTGATTTTGTTATTTATTTATTTAGGTAAATATCTACTTTTTATCCAAAACAGACATTTCTCTTTAGTAAAAATACATGACCCAGTAACATAGACTTGTTTTGAAAACTGTGGGGTTTTTAAGTCATGTTTCCAGTTGAAAAGTGCCAATTTTACTCAAAGTAATAAATTGTTCTGCATGCTGCAATATATTTCATTAATAGGGATAGGGGCTATAGAAAGCTAAGTTGAAGTGGAAAGGAAGTTTTACTGGATTCATTCTTGTTATCTGCTTGGAAAGTAACGAACCTGGGACAAGTATAAGCATAATAGATGAGAAACTGTCTATGGCTTGAAATTAATTTTTAATAGAGGCCAAATGACACTTAAGGGTCTTTTTCTTTCATGTAACAGCACTGGAATAGGGGATAGAAGTAGAGGGTTGTTTGGAACACAAAGTGGCTCTTCTTCCATAAAAAGAGACCTTCATCTGCAAAACCAAAGAAAACTCAGAAGCTTTTAGATCTCAGTGCTGAGTCTTAGAAATCTAATATCATTACTTGGGGTCTAACTGGACATCTGTTATCAGGTGAAATGTTCTGTGAAACTGCAGTTTTGCCATCAATGGCAGACATTTATTTGCTAGAATTTGTCTTGGAGAACAGAAGTTGTATTCTGATAATAGATAGGATGCTTTCAAAATCAAAGGTTTGTCAGGAAGTTTTGAAATATTAAATGCCATTGATCCATTCCTGAAATAATGGACAAAGACAGTGACACCTAGGTGGTCAGTTATATTGAGCGTTGTTTTTAATTATACATTAGCTAGCTAGCTAATAGAAAATATAAGAGTGCAGAGGTAAGACACCTGTTGCCAAAGGATTGATATCCACTACAGTAGTTCAAAATCTGAAAACATGGCAGGAGGATGTCAGGTATGTCCATTTTGTGCTTAAGGACTTCACATCTGGGAAAGCATGACTCCTGTTTTAAATAGCCTTTCAGTGGCAGAAAAAAGGGGGAGGGAACAACAAGGGGAAAAAATAAGGAAGAAAAGCTGTGCATATTTAGAGATTTCCTTTTCTAATCTTTAAATACAAAACCATCTGCATACCCACAGCCAATCAACAGACAAATAAAAAACAAATATGCTGGATTCAGAAGGACTGTGGTCTTTTTAAATATAATAAATTCATGTCTTACAAAACACTGAGCATATTAATAGAGCTCCCTAGGGAAAGTGTTACAGAAAGTTTTAAATATATTTATGTTTAGGCCTTAAAGCCATGTTTTTACACATTTCACTGGCATAATCTAGAGACAGATATATAGAACATGTTTTTAATCTGTATTAGATTATATTGTTATATGCTAAAGAAGCAGCACAATCTGTCACTTAGGACTGACTTTGTTGCCTATGGAAATAATGGGGTTTATTCATTCTGTCCATGGTACCAGTTAATTGCATGAAATCTCAAAGAAACAGAGAAAACTAGTTGTCATTAAGGAAGATCTATGTTTGTCCTAACATGACATCTATGCCAAAACTTTCCTTTTAATGTTTGTTTTAAATAAAAAAATGTGATCTTTGTTCTCACCAGCAAGCCAGCTCCAGAGCAAGACTTATCTATTAACATTTACAAATTTGGCTCCCCATGGTTCTGAGTCACTGTTTTATTGAAGTTCAACTCAAGTTATCTCAGTGAAGGTGGCAGTCATAGAATCTTTAAAACTACAATTTAAATAATTGTTTATATTTCTAGAAAAAATTACAATGTAAGCATGAGAAAGTATGTCTGTAAACATGCAGAGATAGATACTAATACTTCATTTGCCCACCAAATTTAGAAGAATGCTAGAATTAAACCTTTTGGTTTAGCAGCCCATTTCTATTGAACAGGTGTGGGGTTTTAGTTCTGCTTCTGTTGAATTCAGTATCAAAATATGCATAGACTTTTATTGTATAGGATCATGTGCTTGACGAGAGCAGTTGATTTGTGTTTGTTGGTCACAGTATACTTTGATACGTATTTATTAAATTTCCTCTTCCAAGTGTATGCAAGACGGTATGTTATTATATGGCACATTTGCAAACTATTTTTCCATGGGTTTTGTGCCTTTTCATTCAACAGGGTGAACAGATGAATCAAGGTTGTGTACTAGAATGTGTTTGATACAGTCTAAGCCCTATTTGTTGCAGATACTGTAACTTTTATAGTACATCAAAAAGAAGAGAAAAGAAGGAGGGTGATCTCAGAGGTTGATTTGAGAGGTTGCCCTACTCAACTGGTTTTTGGGTTTGTCCATTCAATAAAGCATCTGCATTCTGCAAATTAACTCGCTTGGACTAGACAGCAGGAGGGATTACTAATGGTGTGCACTTCGGTTTTGTTCACCGAACTTGAGATCTGATTTTCAGAAGTTCCATCCAAGTGAGGTTACTTACCTTTCAGTGCTAAGATGATTTTCTGTCTTTTAATTTTTCTGTAAATTAGGGATAATAATTCAGTATCATTTTATAGGGGTACATTGCAGATTAATCCATTACTTTTTTTGCTGAGTGCTGAAATAATACAAGGATGAGAGACAGGGAAAAGTTTATCCAGCATTAATCATTCTGTCTTTAAACAAGTGGTTGAATAGCATGCAATTAAATTTTTGACATGTTAACACATTTCATAAAGAACAATAAGGATTAAACAAAATAATACCTGCTGGGTGCTTAATTGACCAGCATTCACTTTGAGCAATAACTGAGGCTGGAATTCTTTGGGAAAAGCAGTTGTGATCATGTAATGAAATACAATTACAACTCATGCACAAGGGAATGGATTATGTTTGCAGAGATACCCAATGCCAGAACTAAGATTATTTTTGCACCCATAGCATCTGGTCTCATGAGAAAGCAAATTAGACTAAATAGACCATTGATCCTGTACAATGACTTTCTTATATGCTTATGAAATGTTTTTAGTCAGTAGATGTGGAATTCTTCCTCCCATATAAAAAAAAAATAATTATATGGAGCATCTGTCAGTCGTGTAAGTATCCAGGCCCACAGAATGCAGATGAAAAGAAAGTCTCAGGAAATTTGACTTCTAGGATTGTAATGATATATCTCAGACCCATCCTTCAAGACATCGTCTCAAGATCAGGGTCATCCAGAAATTGATCTCTGGCTCAGACAGCAACAAAAAGTACCGAGTCTTTTAATGCCTAGGAAGATTTACATAAGGCTCACAATCAGGCCTCTTCTTATCTTAGGGTCAGGGTAACTTACAAGTTGTCTCACATCTGTCTGCAATTTTACAGTGTTGCACATGATAAGGTAGTATTCTTCAAAGTTGATGCCATTGCCCTCAGGCCAAAATACTGTTAGATTGAGACTTTTTCATCCCAGCAAGAACTCACAAGACTCAGCTACTGTTGCTCTTGGACTTATTTTCTCATACCAGGGGAATATGCAGACCCTTCTTATCCCAGCTCTGAGGGATGATTAGCTGCACTGTAAACAAAGGATTTGCATCCAGGCATTATTTTCTATTCCGTTTTAATGTGACTATGTCCTTAGAGTATACAATTTAAGTTTTAATTAGTTATTAACAGCAGCCATTGCAGTTAGATAATTCCATGAGAAAAGGGAAAATAAATTACTTGCAACTAATCTATGTTCCATTTCAGCACCCTGAAAATGAAGGGTTGCCAGGAGAAGGGAAGGAGGAGGAGGGAAAAACAGTGGTTGAATACAGACCAGTTTTTCCCCCAAATGTCAATAACAGCTTATTCAAATTTATTGTCTAGATTTCTAGGGCATTAAAAATTTTTGCACCTGCAGGCAGTACTGTGGTTGCTGGTGAAAGATTTGCCAGACGAGGTTCATGTATATACAGCTAGACATGGAAAATTATAATAGGAGGAGATGGAAACTACAGGCTGCAATTAAGTCGTAGAAAAACAGTCAGTCCAGAAGCTGTTGAAATTTCTCCTTTTTTCCTCCAGGAATAATACCATGGTGAACATCGTTTTGTAGCATTGATGTGACAATGCTGTCTTATAAAATATGATTTTATTTTTAGTACCTTTAGTACTATTGAGAAGTGAATTTTGTGATACTCACTATAAAAAGTTACAGATTTTTAAAAATTCCTTTCCATAAACATGCTATGAGAAATAACCTCCTGAAGCCAACTGGTACTGTGTGTACTGACAAAGGAGTTTTAGTCAATACTTTCATAAAACTTTGTAAGGGAAAGTGCCTTTTCACAGCCTTTGTAAAGAAAGGCAGATAAAGAATGAAGTAGGCACCTGTAAGATTGCCAAAGGAAGAGGGAATTGGCCTGAACAGTTGAACCTTGGTAAAGAAGGAAGTCCACAAGGCATCACTGATATGATACTGGGATCTGTTAGGGAAATAGTCTTCCAGGTTTTCTATCAAAAATATTTTTCTTTATATTGACTTTATATTGACTTATAATCAGCCTACAAAAACAACTACCTTTCTAAAACACTACATTCCTACATAGTGTGTGAGTCCAGAGCTAACTACAGCAGCAGTGTGCCATGCAAGTCGGCAGAGCTTACGACCTGCTTGAATGCAGGTGAGATGCACCTATTAAAACGTGATGTAGAATCTGCCAGGGTCGGAGAATATTTTATTCAGAGTTTGGTTCTCTGAGCTCTTGCTTTCATTTTAACTGTACAAAGATTCTGCAGCAAAATCATACCTTTGAGAGCACTGCCATCTTAGTCATGAAGAAAGGCCCAGGAGGAAGAAGAGAGAAATATAAGTAATTTGATTGATGTCTTCTCCTACAGGGAGCTGAGGAGGCATACATGCATGTTCTGACAAGAATGTGGATTTCCTAACAGATACCTGTTTGCATTGTTTGATTTTTTATGTTGTTGCTGTGAATGGGGGTTGCATTCTTTTTGATTGTTTTATTTGTATGGATTGAGATCAACTAGGAATAAGATGAATAAAGAAAGGAGAGCTAAAGCTTCTTCTCTGTTAGAGCTGAGCTTATTACCTATTAAGTATTATCAGCCAGCTAGTGAGGAGGCACAGAGTGCTGGAACCAAGAGAACTTGCAAGCCAGAACTTAACTTTCGGACTGAAAATGCTATTATTTGGACCGTGTGAATATGAAGATGATTTTGCATGTGAATGGTAATGATTAAAATGGAAAGTACAGTGAAGAAACTGGTAATACAATTTCTTTCACTGCAGCTTGGTGCTGTACTTTGTAATTACTACTTAAGTTTTAATATGAGTGATATTTGGGTGTTTTAAGATTATTGTTAATATTTAGCCTTAAGTGCCTCCAATGAACTGCTCAATTTCTAATGAAAAGTAGTGATGAGAAGAAAAAGAGCATATGCTTCTATTAAAACTTTTTTCTGCACAGAAAAATGATTTTTTGGTAAGATTCAGTTCTTAAATGATGAAATAGTGTTAAGGAATTTTATGGGCACTACATACACATAGCTGTATCGCATTATTGTTTTTACTTAGATTAGCTTTCTGTCACCCACTTACCAGTTCCAGTGGTATTTTTTAAGGGGGATTTAATCTGCAATGTCTTAATTAAAATCCAAGTAAGAAGACTGTGCTTTTTGTGGGTTTATTGTTTTGGTTATTTTTAAGACGTTTCAATAAAAGATTTAGCTGCAGCAAATAGGAAACATTGGACACAGGAACACAGGTGAAATTTAAGCTATCTGAAAATGCAAATGATGAGTACATTTGTCCTGATCATGCAGAGTTATTTGCTGGAATGTTGTGAAGTATTCATTTCTAATGGCTTAGAGTGGTGTTAAAATTTTAGAGATACATTACGTGACCTGTAAACATTAACTCTGGACTGCACTGATACTCCATGCCTCAGTTCTCCATCATTAAAATAAGGGTAATAACTCCTTCCTTTTGCCCTTTTGTTTTGTTTTTGGTGTATAGCTCAAATTTAGGAGTCTAGGACTCTCTCCACTGGGTATGCTTGATCAGCAGGGTGGAATCCTTGACTACTACTGTTATATTGATCATAATAACAAATAATAGCTGTACTTCATCAGGTATCAGGTTTTCTGTTTAATGTTAAGATGATGATCCTCTTCAATGCATTTTTAATAAAACCATATAGACTTTTTTTCATTACTATTCTGCTCATTCTGAAAATCTGTTTCCTATATCTACTCTTTTGCGGGTTTATTTGAGTTAAAGCTTACATTAGCTGACAAGACTTGGTAATTTCTTATGTAAATCAACCTTCTATTACTCACCTAGGTTTATTTTCTCCTGAATTATTCTAACCCTTTCACCTCCGCTAAAATAGAAAGAATAGTGTGTTTGTGCACTGGCAAATGTATGACACTTTCTCAGGGGAATATTTAATGGTGTTAGTTTTCAGAACCATAGAAACGGAAGATGCTTAGAGCCCCCATCATGAAGAATATACAAAGATAGGTTTTTCATCAGCATGCATGCAGTCCTTAGACTGTCAGTTATGAAAGTTCAGACGTAGACAGTAATATCTGACCTAACTTACTACTCATTCCTGATTTCTAGCAGGCAAATAATCAGTGAAATATTTAAAGGCATAGAAAAAGTACCTTCATAAAAAATAAAATGGATGCTAGTAGTGTGAAGTGAAAATGATTTGTTTATGCTCTTTCACAGTAAAATATGTTTTAATTTTTTCAGCTGCATTGCTGTAGTGATTTGAAAGCCAGATCACGTTTACCAGGGGCTTTATTACAAAACTAGAATTAAAACTCAGCCTACTCAATCTATCTATATCATGAGGCAGTCAGAAAAAAGCTGATGACAGTTGAACTATTGATAGCTTAGCAAGTTTTATGGACTAATGGAATGTAGATCACCAGTACTCGTGTTAATAATGACTTTGTAGTACTCTTTTTAAACAAAGACACTGATTAAAGAATATCTGTTAAAGAATATATCTGATAGTTCTCTAGAAAATATTTCTTCTTCCCTTTCTTTTTTTTAATCTTTTAATTGAACTGTAGAACAGACCTCTGAAATCTGGATAACGTGCTCAGGAATGTATCTGAATGTGATACATAGTGGGATTTATTTAGTGTTTAGTGTCAGTCTTGTTAAATTTCAGAGGTGAAAGTTGAAGCTTTATGTCGTATTTTGGAAAGTATCCAGTGGTGGCAATTTTTTAACTTATTTTTTCCTTTGCCACCTTTAAAACTGCGCTTGCAAGCAAACTGGAGACATTGGGTTGTTTTCACAATTAGCTGATGTGATGCTGTCATCCTGGTGAAACAGACCTATATTCCATGGCAGATTGCTGCACTTTCTATGCTATGTGGTGCTCAAAGGTGCTCTCTAGATTTAGTGAAGCCAGTACGTTAACAAAGAACCATGTGCGGAAGCCAAATGATGGTCTGCAAGGCCAGGTAACTTAAAAGATGTCATATTTTTCAGAAGTAGCTCAAGTGGGAGATCTGCATTATAAATATATCCTAAACAGGTATGGCCACTGGTGGTGTGAAAAAAAAAAAAGTTCTGTTATAGGTGTCCTATAACTATCTTCATGCAAGTACAGCTAAATATGCTAGTTTCGTCAACTAGCCTTTATGACAGATTTCTAGAGGGGCTTCGGAATCACTCCTGGTGGACAAAGTGTTGGCCTGGTCTGATCCCACAGCTGACCCTGCTCTGAGTAAGATGTTGGACCAGAGTGCTCCTGGGGTCCCTTCCAACCTGAGTTATTCTGCACAATGTAAGAGTTATTTTGGGAAAAAAAGCTTAAACCTCCACTTCTATGGACACATCTGTGCATTTCCATTGGAACTGTCTTGATATAGCTGTAGGAAGAAGAGGAAGTTCCTGCCCACCTCTCGCCCCATCACACTAAATGCAAAGTTGTCCGAGTGTTTTGTCAATTGGTTCTGGAAATGCTGAGCAGTTGGGACAAGGAGTACTAACAGCAGAGACTGAAATCCAGCTCTTCCCTCTCCAAGGGAATTCTGAAGACTGAGGAGGTTTTAGTAATATGGGATGTGTGGCATAAATTACTTAAAAGATGTTGTGAGGGCATGATTAGGAAGCCAGGTCTCCATCACTTCCCTATGCTGAACTGTGAGATTGGTCATGTTTATTCCTTTGTTCTCTTTCTGGCTTCACTAAATCTTGGTAAATCCATGCAAAATAACCAAGTTTCATTGGTGAGTTTGACATCCACCTGAGAATTGTCTACAACATGAATATTCTCGGGTAACAGGTGGAGTAGAACCTATGTTTATTCCATACTGTATAAGCTTAACTTTAATTAGAAGATGGTGATGCTACTACTTCAGGGATTGTGTTTGAGTTGTGAGGCCAGTTCTGGTCATGCCTAACAGATCATGTAATGGTAGTCAGAGGACTGCCAAGTTTTTGGATCCCAACAGAACTGAGGACAGAAATGATCAGCAATATCATGTCAGGCGGGTTGCAGCCTACCTGAAACCCAAATTTCATTATTAAAAACTGCAGTATCTAAAATTTTCAGAAACCATCAGAATAGACCAAACGTAGGAACACATGCCTTGGTTGATATCTGAAGTGAGCAGTATGTAGTGCTGAGTCGTTGAAAACCTTTCTTCTCTCTGTCACCTTATGTCTGACAGCTCTGAGTAGAGTATTGTTTAAATACTTACAAGTATGGACTTATTAATAGTTCGTAAGAATCAGTTCTTCTTATTTTACTGACACAAGGGAATTTGATGGTACTTTCAGACCTCACAGCTGTGGTTTCTGATATGGCTAGGGAGGAAATGGTTTGTCATTTTGGTAAACAAACTTTCGGTAACACATAATTAAAATAACCTTAACTACAGACATTTTGCACCATATGTCATTTGTTTTCTTTCTTCACTGAGAAGGAGTTTTTCTCTAACAAAGCAGACTTTATTTTAATTTTCCCATATCCACCTTAGAGTTAATTTTTTGTGAAGTTTTTAGTAGTATGTGATTTTTTTCTATTAATAATCCTTTATTAGTGGATGCAACTTCCAAGTGTGTTAACCATCCCCTTCAAGAAAACATCTTCCTTTGGTACTTCAGAGGAAATAATACTACTATTGACAATGTTAGTACTTTCTAATTAATGCATATGCAGTCAAGCACACAGTTTTTATCATTTGGAAAGTCATTATCAGTTTGTATAGTCCTGTATAGTGTTGGCATGGGCTAATTTTACTCCTGTAGTGAAACATGCATGCACCTTGGCATTGAGAGTATTTTTATGTAGCAGTAGGCTTCTAAAATTAATCACAATTTAATGTAAGGAAAAGCATATAGTTCGTCAAGTCTTAGTATATTTGTCATGGGCAAAGCTGGCTTGACTCAGGGTATTTTACTTAATTTATTGGCAATTAACACAAACTTAATTACTGATTCATAGAATGAGAAAAAAGAAAATACAAACAATTTAACCCTTATGGAAGTACCTTTTCTCCCCTTTCCCTGGGCTCAGCTTCAGCCAAACAGCTTTTCACCCCCCATTCTTACCTTTGTTTCTACCACATGTTTTACACCATCCCTTTGAATTGGAGAGGCTGCTGTTAGGTGCTATCAGGTCGAAGCCACCTCTTCTCCAGGCAGAGCAAGCCCACTTTCCTCAGTGTCTCCTAACAGGGCAAGAGCTCCAGCCCCTGACCATCGCGATGGCCCTCTGCTGAACTTGCTTCAGTTTATCAGATGCTTGCAGTTGTGGAGTGTAGTGAAGGATAATGCTGAAGCACACACCAGACCTGTTGAGTTCAACTTTGCTGGTTATTTAAGAATTTTTTTTTTGTTTACCATATTAGCAAGTACCTCAGGTTTCTCATTAGTAAATATTATGGCATCTTCTCTCAGGTGTGACCTGGTGTTTACTGCTTCTCATAGTTAATCTTTTGAGGTCAGTGAGAGAGCGTTGCTACGGCAGAGAGAACTTTACATTCCATTCGCTCTTCTAATTTCTGGTGCTGTAAGGATGGGAGTACAGTGGAAGGAGCAAGATGAGAAAGAAAGATGTTTTAAGTGAAATTAACTGTTACTGTACTGAAATAACTGAGGGTTATGAAAATCACCCTGTCTGTTTCCCTCTGATAATACATACATCTTTTCTCTATAACTTCACAAGCTGTGGAATAGCTTTTTTTCCCAATATTTTAAGTCCTTGGAGAAAGATAATAAAAAGGTTTGACTTGTAGCTATAAATTACATAAATAACAATAATAAAGCTACATTAAATGGCAGTATCAGTCAAGGGAGAGATTCCCTTTTCTCATAACGTATGCATTTTAGATGTTTACTTCACTCTACATTTGCATTTAGATTCCTATTCATCATCTCCTGCATAAGTCACAGGTCTGAGAACTGAACCCACATGGCATAAAATGTCTTAATATTTTTCTTTCTTCTGTGCTGTTCACAGCTCGAGGAAGGAAATGAAAAATCAAGTAGAAAACCCTGGCATCCACAGGTAACCAAAAGTCCCGATCCTCCAAAAATAGAGGTTTTTTACTGACTTCAAAGGATGCCACGTGAGACTGATGTTCAGCGTGAGACAGAAGTCTCACAATTGTTTTGATGATATTTCCTAGACAATTTCCTTGTGCAAATATCTGAAAACTAAGCCTAAGTAACTTACTTATGTGATATTTTGCCATTAGTTTAACTTGAAGTAAGTGAAGAGTCAGTCCTGCAAAAGTCATTAAGTGAATAAGCCTATCACCAAGACCTCCAAACACCACATTTTGGTGATGCGTAATCTAGGAAGTCTCTTTCTCTCTGCAAGCTCCCTGGATGGTTTGGTGACTGATCACTGTCAGAATCAGAGATGCCTAAATCAGTATTGCCAGCTCAGTTGGTACCTGCAGGGATGTTTAAACTAGGTTTTTGTCCTCGACTTTCTTAGACCCTATAGTAACAGTTCTCATGGATCAGTTGGTGGTAAGATGGTTTACTACTTCTTTATAGCCGTTCCACTCTACCCGGTATCATAACAAGTTGAGAAAGTCATCTGGGAGAACAGAGGCTGCTACTTGTAGGAAAGGGTGCAGGTGGAAGATGAAGGGGTCGTCTAGGTTACTAGAGGTGAGTCCAGATAGAAGGTTGCAAAGGGGTTTTAGTGAAGTACTTGGAAAGCATTTTCCCTTTTTGTTTATGTTTTGAATTGGTTTTACTAGGTTAAGAATATATTCTCAGCCTGTCTGCATATGAAACCTGCAAAGGTCGTCTTTGTTTTGTTATCTGTAGAGTAAGAGTTGTAAGGACTGGTTGTGGAAAGGGTATTAGAAACCAGGAGATGGATGAATTTTCTCAAGCTGTCCTAGATATCTTTCTTGTGTTAAAGAAAGTTGACTATTGGAAATCCTCAGTGAAATTTCGCAAAACCAGAGTGATACCTGCACTGAGGAGAATCTCAGGATCTCTGTCCTTTAAAGGAATGCCTTCCAGACCTTACTGAGTTCTTGCAAGCAGGGGAATGCTGACTTTTTGGATTCTAGGTTGCACAGCTCAAGCCATTTGCCTGTAATAAATAACATTCCTTCACCTTTTAGTCCCACCTCAAGCATTGTATGTTTGTTTATATTTATACAGTAAAGTGACTGCACAAATTGTTTTTTTAGAACTTTAGGTTTTTCATTCTGTACTGTATTTTTACACTTTTATATTTTTTTGCCTTTAGTGCAATCTATGGACATGAATCAATGAAACATAGATAATAGGGTTGTATATGACTTCAGAGTTAACAGAACATGCTTGTGGTTTATTGATGGAATTCACATAAGGTACTGAAGATCAATTTCTTATGGATTTATGTATGTTGGCTAAGTATTTATCCAGCAGTTGATTCCAACAAGTTAAATTTACTTGCTTAAGATACTTAACAGTAAACCTTGGCTAAACAGTAGCACTGTTAAGTAGTAGCTTAAGTTGGTCTATTAAAGGTAACAAAAAAAAAGTGAACCAAGGAAAAAAGATAGAATAAGATACAAAAAAAACAACCTAGAAGTGATGGAAGTGTACTTAGTGGAAGTTAACTGACATGATATTTGTACACTAATTAAGGTATAATGTCCCATGAATCAGGCACATCTCAGAATTTATATGCATCAATGCAAAGGATTTGAGGGTTGTTTATCTAATATGAAGGAATGAGACTAGGAAGGCTTTAAAAAACAATGACAAAGTCTCTAACTACCTACTTGGAAGGGCTGCAAAGTTAGAGCCACTATTGGTACAAAACTGGGGTTTGTTAACTGTTACGTGTGTACACCTACTGTCATGCATATCATCTGATGAAGAATGGCTTCTTTTTTGTCATGCTTGTATTCATTCTTACTGAAATCATGGTCATCATACAGGGCCGGACAGAGGTCAGTGCTTTCTCTACAGATACTTTGTCCTGGGAAAGGGCTTTCTGTTCAGAAGATGCTAAGATTGCTATTGCTTCGTGTTCTGGTGGGGGAAAATCTGTTTTGAAAAATCTTTCCTTCGCTATAGATGCCTAAATGGGAGAGAATTCTTGAAAACCTGGCCATATGAATAATATGTCATAAAAATGGCAGCACCTGGAGTCAATGCATCTTTCAGAATTTTATTCTTAGTTGGTATTTAACTGTCTGTGATTAGACAAAAAGTGCTGACTTGTTATTGTTTCTTATATCCAAAATGCTGTCAATGCAAGAGGAAACATTTCCCATGCTTAGGTTTTGGTTAGTTTGGAAAAAGGTAGGCTTTGCTGCTCTGGATAATTTCAGGAGTTTAAAAAAAAAATAAATTGGGAATATCCAACTATCCCAGAAAACGAGCTTTGAAGTTTGCAAGGCATAAGTGCCTTCCAAATGTCTTTATGTTCATGAAGATTTTTCTTAGGAGGAGAAAATGCCTCAAGAATTTTAATTTCCTTTCATTGCTATTAATGCAAATAGTCCCTTTCTCCTCTTCTTTCTTTCTCTCTCGTCTTGGATTGTAAAGTCTTATTAAGCAGTGAACTATGTTTTCTAAAGATTTTGCTAGTGCTGTGGGTGCCAAGAGAGTTTCTAGGCCATTATCTCAAACAATTGTGATCAATATATTAATAATTTGTGGGGTCTTGTAAGCATGTGTAACTGAAGTGAATTTATTGCAAACATAGTCTGATTCCGATCTTTACTCAAGGGATTTATTCCAAAGGTGAGGATGCAGGTAAAGAAAGGTTTGCAGAGTTGACTTGTTATTGTGTATCTTTTATTTTTACAAAGAAAATGTATTTCAGAATCTCCAGAGGAGAAAAATGGTATAAGCATTCTTTAGAAAATAATTTAACTAAAGTTGTTTGCTGTTCAATTATAGCTGTTTAAAAATAAGTAGCCAATCAAAAAGGCTTATTATGTAGAGGGGAAAAAAAGTGTATTTTTTATAGTAGTAGCCCATCCCTTTTAGGCAATCAATTTGGCAACTATGATAGGATGCTATATTCTTTTCTCTTTTTAAATTTATTATATTAAATGTCTATTAAATATAATTAAAATTTAATCAAGCTTTCCGGTAGAATTTTCACTTTTATAATTGCATTATGATGATGCCAGTGTTTATTAACTTGACTGTGTTTTTAAGAGGAAAAGGAGTAGAAACCTTGCTTTAATTAATGTAAAATGTAGAATCATGGAATCATAGAATGGTATAGGTTAGAGGGGACCTTGAAGATCATCTAGTTCCAACCCCCCTGCCATAGGCAGGGACACCTCCCACTAGACCAGATTTCTCAAAGCCCCATCCAGTCTGGCCTTGAGTAGCTGTAAATGTAAGAATAACCCATAATTTATTGACTTCCTGAATAAGGGTCCTCTCATCTTCTATGTCATTAAATAACAAGAACTTATATGCCAGAGTTGGTTTAACTGATTAACTTCTTTCCACTGAGCATAGGCAAATGTGTGGAAGAACATTGTAAATGTTGAATGATACAGAAAGCAGGAACTTAGATGGCAAGGGTACTTCTTGTTATGAGAGCGTACGAGCTTAAAAGGAGATAAGGGACTATAATGGGGCACCAAAGGATGAGAATCTGCTCTCATTATAACAAGTACCAATCTCTTTAGAAGTTCTCTGAAGGTTCTGATTTTGTCTTTATCTAAAATCTTATACTTAAGTGATGTACTTGATCATTTTTTTCAGATGCATGGCTCCAAAAGCAGTGTCATTTGTCATCTAGTGGGACCTTTGGGTTTCATGTTTTCATACTAATGGAAAAAGTGGTGCTAACAGAAAACAGAGGTTTCCTCTATGTTTGCTCATTCTAAGAAGCTGGATAAGACAAAAAGAGCTTTCCCCTACTTTACTTCCTTCAAAGACATGGCAAAATTTCAGGCTTTGAAATTGTGAATGATTTCCTAGTGTCTACTGCTGTACTGTAAAATTCAGTTTGACCTAATGAGCATGAGGATGAAGATGTCTCTTGGTCTGTTCTCACTCAATCACGTGAACTAAATTAACCAGTAAAATTGTTTGCGACAAGCTGCATTGTTCAAAGTAATGTAATAACAGCGTGATAACTCTGAGCTGGGGAAATCCGAGAGAGAGAGGAAATCTGTGTGAGAGAGCGCGTATTACTTCAGGGTCAGTGAAGCCCTGCACTTGAAACACCTTATGGTTTATAGTGTCTCTATTGTATTTCAATATTCAGAAAAGTTAACTGTACTTATCCAAATTTTCATATATCCTATATAAAGAATTTAGCAACAAACCACACTTTTTTTCAGTGTTTTTGGAAAAGTCAGTAAGTAGTTTTTTAGTGTCTCTCATTTCCATGGCACTTAAGAAGTTAATGGCAGGAAGAATGAACCCTGTATACAGGAAATGCAGAAGTAAAGCAGTAAGGAACCCACTTTTTGGAATTAGTTGTTCCACTGTATCAGCCAACACTTGGTAATGTGGAGAATAACTGGATTACACAATTACCAGCTCTTGCTAAGGCATAAAGCTCACAGAAGCAATAGGGGAACAGTTCCTATAAAATTGCTCAAATGATGCTGGAGTTGTCAGAGGTATCTTGCTACATATTACAAGATCAATTCTTCTACTCTAAAAACTAGGCAAAATGGTTAAGGACACTTCTCTACTTGGTATTTGAATGTAACTGCCGGTATCCGTTGCCAGTGCTTGGAGTTAATGTATTACTTAAAAGAATTGCTTTAGAGACCAAGTAATTAAGAGATTTTAGTTCATATACTGTGAATACTCACAGTTGTCTTACTAATTTGTTTGTATATACTTGTTCAAACTTACAGTCCATGGCAATAAAACTGTCTTTTGGTACTATGAGTTTATGCAGTACTCTTAGAGCTTCCATTTGTTCTGTTAATAAGCATAATAAATGTTTATTAATCAATAAAATGACAACATTATTTTTATTTGTAGATTTTAGAGAGTTGTAATGGAATGTATGGGGTTTTTTTGTTTTTCTGCAGGCAAGGAAAATAAGGCACAAAGGGGTAACTTGGACCTGTTCAGCATCACAGAACAGATCACTAGCAGAGCCAGCAATACTGTTGAGTCCTTTCCATTATCAAGCAAGTCTGCCAGCTGGGTGGGTAAGTATTGCTGTCAGATGCCACAAAGACGTAGTGTATTGACATATCTTGCTCTGTCCCGAAAGAGTAATTATGCTTATAGAGCAGGATTTCAGTTTTTCAAAACAATGTATTACAATTTTGTCATGATCTGGTGGCCCATCTGAGAGTATTTTAGTTGTTAGATTTATGTTTATGTATTTTGAGTTGAAGAAAGGTGAAAAAATGAGGGAATGTTGAATTAAAATGGCTGGGTTTGACCATAATCTAATGATAACAAAGCAGAAAGACTGACATGAAGTAAATTATTCAAATATCTGCCAAAGGCTTTAAACAATGTCTGCCCCTCTCAAGGTTTGTTATGACAAATAGTATGCCATTTGTGTACTATGAATCCTTGGAAAAGAAGTTCTGGCTCATAAAATCTCCAAAGCTGGCTGACCCAATTTTGGTTTAGCAAGAATAATTTATCATACCAAATATACATACAAACAGCACATATATTACAGCAGTCATGTATGGTGATGTTACTTATTAACTTGTCAGTATAATGTAAGGAAATGGATGAAGCTTACCGTGTGCGCTATTTCTCTGTATCTCCCCGCACTTCTTAAAAGTAAATAAATCTTCAATTGTGGAAATGCCCTGCTGGCTGTATAGCATGTATAGCCTTTCTATAATTGATGAACAGACAAACAGACTGTGTTATATTCATTTTTGTGGTTATATTAACATGAAATTTCCTATATTCAGCATTATTCCATATTTTTTTTTTTTCTCTCCCACAGTAATTTTCCAGGAAGGAAACTTCCCTTCCACTTCTAATTAATCAAATATTCTTTGCTTTTGAGACTTCTAAATTTTATTTATTATCAGGAATAACTTTATTTTATTTTTTTTTTAATTCAAGCAGTTTGTATGCTAGTGGCCTCCCACCTTTTCAGAACATTGTGTTTGCTACATGACCATCAGCAGACATAAAATCTGCATTGGCATTGATAAAATAATATCAAGAGATGCAATACAGGAATAATGGGAGAGTTTGGCTTGTAGAAAATCAGTTTGTATACTCTTTCACAGCCTGCAGTATCATTCTTAATGAGAACCTCATGGGGCTGCTAGTAAACACTTCCCATTTGTAGGTGACTTACACTGCCACACTTTTTTCTGTATATGAGTTGTCATTTATGCATATAAAATTAAATAAATCATGTTCACAGACTTTGGAAACTTGACCCATTTGACCATTGGAAGAGGCAGTTACAGAACCCTCAGACACACAGTTACAGCCTACTCTTGTCTTTCAGTACCAAGCATAGTTAAACTGTTAGAATATCGAGCCAGAAAAGAGGCAAATCCTCCTACATTTGCAATGTTTCATTCAAGGTTGTATCCCTTTATTAAATGTATGCTGTGGCTTCTTTAGAAGCTTACAGGTGTGTTGGAGAAATTGTTATGCAAGATTTTGTGACCTGTGTTATGCAGGAGGTCAGAGTAGCCTGTCACAGTAGTTCTTCCCAGCCTCAGGCTGAATGAATCTTTTTCTATTTGACCTGGGATATTGGAAATAATAACAGGTGATGGCAGGGTGAGTTTAAATACAGCTGTTGCCAACAAGCTGTTAAAAAAAAACCCAAACCTGCACCTTCTGCACCCTGAACCTCTGTCTTTTAGGAGCACTTAAATTCTTGATCACCCAAAGGGAACTGATACTCTCTAGAAGTGGTGTGTGAGAAGGGAAGACAAAGGGATTTTTTTTTTTTTTTAATTATTCTCCTCAAGATTAGAATCTTATAATTTAGTGGTCATAGTAAAATAAAGGAATTAAAAATCCAAGGAGCTCTCTGACTGCTTTACCACTGAGACTCTCACGACAGTAAAACACAGGAGAGCTAGAAGTTCAGTGAAAAGAAAGGACTGTTTGAAAACAAATCACGAACATTCTGGGGGGAAAAGGATCCTGAGTTTACAATATCGTAGGAGAGTCAATATAAACAAAATTGGGGAAAAAGAGAAGAGGGTGGTAGCAGAACGCATGTTCTGACACCTAACAGACCTTGAGAAACATGCCTAGCTGTTCTAGTAAAGCAGAGAGAATTCATTCATCCAGCTTTTAGCTCTGCAAGTTCCTTTAGGGTAATATGAATAGAAGTGATAGCCAAATTTTAATAGAATGGAAAAGACCAAAGGGTGATATTTTTAGGATGATAATATAGATAAAGACCAATGTTTGTTTAATATTAATTTCATTTTACTGCAGGTTTGCACAGTCAATGCAATAGTTTACCCAGTATATTTCCTACACGGCACTCATGTTTCAACTTTAACTCTTCCTGGGGGAATGGAGCTTATTGATGGCAAGCTTCCAATGGTGTAAACAAATCACGCAGAAACAGCATTTGTCACAGGTCCAGGAAATATGGCACCTGGTATTACAACACAATTTAAAAGAAGAAAATAATAACTGAAAACTGCCCATCAGAATTTACTCCAGAGGCTTAACGGAGGATAAATGTTTTGTATCACAGAGATATGTTTTCCTATCAGTTTATGTATGCAGCATTTCAGCTATGGGTGAGAGTGTATTTGTTGGGGTGGAGAAGGGGAGAGTAATTTGACTTTTAAAAAATATTTTGTGTCACTTAAGATATTTTGTTAGAGCAAACTAAATTCAAATAGATTCATAATCTTAAAATAATCTTTCACAGCAGGAATCTAATTTCAGTAATATGTTGGGGGATTTTTATTGTGCTCGTTGAGGCAAATTAAACACACATTTGTGCTTAAATATATTTTTTAAAAAGCATTGAACAGACTCCTACTGCCATAAATGGTTCTACAAGGAGTCTGCAAAGACGCATCACAAGTTGATTCCTTATATATGCTTACAGTAGCACCAGCCCGAAGAGCATTGGCATGGGGTACCTCAGGCAGGTGTTGGGTCTATCCCCCAGTGCCAGCTCTGCTGCCCAAAGGTGGCCCCTGAGCACTGTCATTTCAGGATTTCTACAAGATAATGTTGTGGTTATTTCTTATCTCATCAGCAAGGGAAATTTCACTCCCTTACAGGGAGTCCTTCAATCTCTGGCATTCCAGCTTTCAGCCAATTCAACCCCTTCTGCACTTGGGCCGTTTTGCCGTCCATGCTAGATCATTTCTTTGGTCACAAATTACCACTGCTGAGCACTTACAATTTGAATTTCTGCTTCAGATACTTCAGCAGTGATGCTAAGCCTGAATCTATATAAAGTCTCTTTACATAATTCAAGTAAAAAAGGAAAAAGTAGTAAAGCTAGTATGTTGGAGCCAAAGATGGCCATCTAGCTCAGGATTTGGGACTTATGGATGCTTGCCCTTTCTATGCTTTCTACAGTTGGTAATGTTTACACTTTTTATTAATATTAATTTCATTTTTATTGTGATCTTTAAGTTACATCAGGACACATGCATCCATGGTGTCTTGGGGAGGAAGGAAATTTGTTTGATTTTACTTCTAGTGCCTTTCATCAGGCTGCTTTTGTTTGAATCTGCCTTTGCTTTGTATTTTATGCTTATAATAAGCAAGATGCTTGTGAGTCTTCATATTTCTAGGGAAGACCTTGTTTGCCTTTGCAGCTGTGGATTGTGACCTAATTGTATATCAGAATCTTAAGTCTGTTGGCTGGAAGCCTGTTTGCAGAAGTTAGGTGTTACGGAATTGTCATTCTGAAAAGCTGATGGTGATACATACGGGATCTCCAAAGTCAGAATGACATCACTGATTATTCCTGAAAACTAGGTCAGTTTCCTAGAAATTAGGATAACAGGCAACGGGGGTCAATGAAAAGGAGGAATAGGGATTATGAGTTGCATATCTGAAAATTAAAACATCTGTCTACCTTGTGACCTGTCTCCTCAGATTTTGGAAAGTACTGAGTTTCTCTTTGGATCTGCTTGTTGAAAACAGCAGTACAACACATTCTGTACGTGCAGCTCCCAAATCAGTGCAGAAGACAAATCTATCTGAGATTACTTGCAGTTTCAAGCCATTCTCATCTTTTTCCTACATCTTCTTTCTCCTCATAAATCGACAACTCCTCTTGTTAAAAGGGCATTCCTTCAGAAGTATTCTTTTAGTACTGACAAACTGTGTGCTGTCTTGGGTGCAGGATGGTGTTGTCAGAAAATTCTTTGTGTAATTATCAGAAAGGCTAACAACCTCAGAGGATGTCATCTAACATATTTTCAGTTTTTAATGAACTTTACCTATTACCAGCCTGTGCCTGGTTGCTTGTTCTGGTCAAATACGGCATCTCAAGGCTCTGTCTGTTACAAATTTTATAGGAATTATTGCCCCTGGGGGTATATAGGTTTTTTCTTCAGCTATCCTAACTTCTTTATTAGTGTCAGCTTTTGTCACAGAAAAAAGCCAAGGAGCTTAGACCTTCTGTTCTCATCTACTGACTAAACACTTTACTGTCTCCTGCCACTTCCTGCTTCATCTGCTTCATTACTAAGGTTTGTGTTGGCCACCATTTTTTTTTTTTTTTTAACTAGGCACCCCTTCAAGCCTCATTCCAGCAGGAATAAGAAAGGCCCCCAGCATCAGACAACTCAACATACAGACTTCCTGGTTACTCTTCAAAGTAGGCATGGCTCTGAAATCACAGCAAGATCCACAGCTCCTGCTTTGAGAGGATACTTTTACATTCAAATTTCAGGCCTTATTTCAGGTGGAGCACTGCCCCCCTTGAGGGGGAGAACCCATTTGGTTCCCAAGCGCTTGAAGCACTGTACTCTGCAGAGCAACCTGTACCTGTGTTGAGACCATTAGGAATATTCCAAGATATTTCCAGGGAAGAATCCTCCCTACAGCCTTGCTTTCTTGGAAACAATTCTGTTTCTCTGCCCTAACCCCTTCTTAGCATATGCTCCAGAAGTTTTCCAGGAGTAAATAATGGTCTGCTGTCATCAGTCCTCACCATCAAATACCTCAGCAGTGAGAGAGCTCTGCCAGAGAGCTGAAAGCTGTTGATACTACACACAGATCCACCACCCATAATTCCAGTCAAATGTCTTTTCAAGGATAGACTGACAGATTTAAATCCTAATGGCAGTCTATAAATTCTACAAGACAGGATTTTAATGTCTTAGTCCATGGCTATACTTTCTAATTCTTGGGGATACTTCAACCTATTCCTCCTTCCCCATCCCCTTTCTATCTAAGACACCATCACAGGATCTTGAAATCCTATTGTCATTTTATCCAGGTGCTATAAAATTGATCCCCTATATACTTTGATGAAAATGAGTTTTTCAGAAACTTCTCCCCAGTTAAAAGAATGAAGGCTAGAAAATGTTTTGAGGTTTTTGATCAAAAGCTTCTCATTTGGAATGGCATCTCTGTGAGCAGTAATTCTGTTGAAGAAGGAAGTAATTTTCATTTCTCAGGCTGTAGGACGTATACCTCTATATCTGCATCAGATCATTGCATTAGTTCTCAGCAGGTAAGAACCAGTATCAGTCAGTTCAAAGCCCTGCTTTTCATTTCTCCATTTATTAAGATTTTGCTTCCTGTTGACAGACACATTGGATATCAGATTGCATAGGACCTTCTTTATATGGACAATCACTTTATAACAAAGCGTTGTTTCTGCCTTAGTGATGAACTTGATATAATGTTAGGTGAAGTAAGATCATTGGACCTCTGCGTAAATACGCTAAAATTATACTATACTCTTACCTTAGCATCTGTAACTTATAGGAGGATTCACCTCTCGGTGTCATTTCCAGGCCTTCTTGAAAGTCATGAAGTAATTTTACCACCAAGCACAAATTAGAACTTCTGGATTTACTGGGAAGAAGCATTCAACACACATGCTACATGCTAGAGGACATGTTTACTAGGATCCTCAATTGATCTGCTGACAGAATATACGTATTCATATTTCAGGAATGTGTCCTGCATTATGCCTTCAATGGTGCAAAATTCCAGACATTGTGTACAAAGAATGTTCCTTTTTCTTCTATCCAAGCTGAAATCTCAGAAATATTGCTTGTGGGATAGAACACATTGTGTGTACGCTAGGATACCTTGTGCAGAGCCCAGCTGCGTCGTCTTGAAGACCTCCTCGTAGGTTTTGGAGGGGCTGCTGTTAGGTCTGTCTGCAGCCACCTTTTGTTCAGGCAGATCAAGCCCACTTCCCTCAGCCTTTTCTCATAGGGCAAGTGCTCCAGCCCCTGACCGTCTTGCTGGGGATTCACTGAACACACTCCACTGATCTAGTCTTTCATCTACTGTGGAGCCCACAAGTGGAAACGGTGTCTAGATGTCATCTACTGGGTGCCAAATAAAGGGGGATAATTACAATTTCCTGGCTCTGCTGCGACTCATACAGTCCAGGATACTTTTGGCCTTTTTTGCTGCCAGGGCATACTGCTGGCTCATGCCCAGCTTGCTGTCTGTCAGGATGCTCAGATCCTTTTCAGGCAGAGATACTTGCGAGCCAGGCAGCCCCTGGCTTGGAGCATTGCTGGACGTTATTCCTTCCCAGCTGCAGAACTTTGCATATGTCCTTTCTGAATTACGTAAGGTTCCTCTCAGCCTATTGCAGTTTACTACAAATGTATGAGCCTTTTATATATAATTTCTAGTAAAAAAATATATTTACCTTTATTTAGTGAGTTCTGAAGAACTCAGACACACCTCAGGAGTATTCCAGTATAAAATCTAAATATTGTTATTCTGTTGTCCCACCTTGCTACCCTTAAATATATAGTTGTAAAATAAAATAAAAGGAGAATTACTCTAAAAATAAGTGAGAGAGGAAAATAACAAAATAACAGAGTATAGCATTTGCATTTTATGAAACTAGAAAGTTTATGTTTTCCTTCATTCAAATTACTTTTCCTTCCCAAACGTTTTCTTGTCTAGCAGCATTGCCAGTTTACCATTCAATTGCTACTTTTAGCATTTACTCTTGTTCAACCACATCTAATTCTGCTAAACACTGTGCATATTAATAACATTTAAAATGTAAAATGACCAAGAGAAAGTGTGGGATTACATTAGCCCTGATGAATTTCATTACAAAAATGAAAAAAATAACGGGGGGGGTGGGGGGTGGGGGCGGAGATAGGCTTTCACTTCGTCTCAATCATGACCCTAACCCAAGCAAAGGCTGAGCTTTAAGCAAGTGCCGCCCCCCCCAACACCCTCCCCCCCACTCCATCAGTAGACATAAAAAAGCTCTCATAGCCAAGTTCTCTTTGCAGTCTGCTCTTTCCTTTGGCAGATTCTTTCCTTCTTTCCAGACCCATTGAAAATGGAGCTCTAGGCTTTCTCTTAATTCCAAACCTAACCCTAACTCTGACTCTTATCCCTGTCCTGAGAGTAGACTCATCTTTTGACCCTTTGCTGTGTAAAGAGGGAACTTGGGCAAGAAACTATAGCTGAAAATGTTCAAATGTTCCCATGAGTTCTGTTATTCATCACCATCTAGCAATGCTCTGCCTTTTTGCTTGCTATTATTGCAACATCAGTACTGAATCTAAACCCATCGGTGTACTCGTTTGCCTCACTGCAAGGTACTTCTGCACCAGTGCCCCAACAAGCTTCTTGAGATGCAAAAAGTTATGGTTTGCCTCTGCACTGAAAAGTTACCTTAGAAGCAGCTCTGTGGAAAGGGACCTGGGAGTCCTGGTGGACAACAGGATGACCATGAGCCAGCAATGTACCCTGGCGGCCAAGAGGGCCAATGGCATCCTGGGGTGCATCAAAAGGAGTGTGGCCAGCAGGTCGAGGGAGGTCATCCTCCCCCTCTACTCTGCCCTGGTGAGGCCGCATCTGGAATACTGCGTCCAGTTCTGGGCTCCCCAGTTCAAGAAGGACAGGGATCTGCTGGAGAGGGTCCAGCAAAGGGCTACAAAGATGATTAGGGGATTGGAACATCTTTCATATGAGGAGAGGCTGAGGGATTTGGGTCTCTTTAGTCTGGAGAAAAGAAGATTGAGAGGGGATCTTGTTAATGCTTTCAAATACTTGAAGGGAGGATGCCAGGGGGATGGGAGCAGTCTTTTTTCAGTGGTGCCCATTGATAGGACGAGGGGTAATGGGCACAAGCTTGAACATAGGAAGTTCCATCTTGACATGAGGAGGAACTTCTTTACTTTGAGGGTGGTGCAGCACTGGAACAGGCTGCCCAGAGAGGTTGTGGAGTGTCCCACTCTGGAGACATTCAAAACCCGCCTGGATGCTGTCCTGTGCAACCTGTTGTAGGTGACCCTGCTCTGGCAGGGGGCTTGGACTAGATGATCTCCAGAGGTCCCTTCCAACCCTGACTATTCTGTGATTCTGTGAAGTGGCATTCCCATGTTTATTACCACTCAGTGACTACAGACCAAATGAGCTTTGATTAGAAGTATGGGTTTGTTTTTGTTTTTCCAATCGTGCCAGCACTGGAAACTAAGTCTGGCATTTGCATATCAGTCTGTGTTCTTCTAAACACCTGCAAAAACTGCAGTTAAGATATTTTGCTCTGGGTGCTTCAAAATGAAAGATTATATTTCCAGAAGTTGCAGAAGATGAAAACTTACTACATAGCCTGCTGTACTCACATCAGCCCTCGCAGAAATGCACCAATTTCCTCCTTCTGTCAAAACACAGATATTAGTTATAATTACCTGTGTGTAAAGTCTTAGGGAACAAAGTCTTGGGCAAATAATTCAATTTATTTGTGTGAATATTCATTTGGATTTTTAAACTAATTAATGTTGAGTGCTTTGAAATAATTCTGCATTTACTATTCACGTCTATCTGGGGAACCAATTTCTCTCATGCGAATTCTCACAAGTAGCCTTAGCAGGTTCCAACTGTGAACTACAAAATGTATATATCAAAATTCCCACAGCTCTCATTATCAGTTCAGTAAGGAACAGAATACCATTTAATTTCACAAATGATTGTAAAGAATCTGTTTGTCAAGATAATTTCTGAATTTCTTATGGAAAATTATCTTAATAAATCTATTCAATAATTTTTCACCACACGTGAATGTCATAACATTTATGAAATTGTTCCCTTCAAATTCTAAAATTTCCAGTAACAATTGCGAATATGCCAAGAGAATCTTACTGCTAAGACCGTGGACTAGAACTTTGACCTCAGTCTTCCCTGTATAAAATTGGTCTTATCACTACAAGCTTTGTTGTAGGCTTCAGGTCAGGGACAGTCTTTTATTGTTTGTAAAGTACATAGCACAATACCTCTGTCTTCCACATATTCTTGTTATAACTTAAGAAAAAAAACAACATACTAAACAACAACATACTAAAAAGTGAATAAACGCTTTTTTCCAGAACTGGTAAAAACAATGTAGTTTACAGTAGATGCTTTTCCAAGTCATCTTCACATTCAAGAATGACAAATCCTATTAAAAAGTCAATGGGAATTTAAATGACCAAACCTCTCAAAGAATTTTTTAAAATCTTTTAATATATACTTAGAGTTGCCATATAATTTTAATGATATAATAATTTCATAACTATTGTGTATTTGAGCAGTGTTATGCTGAACCATTATGTTCATTAGCAAGGACTTTGCTTAGTAAAGAAAACTTCTGATCTGTTCCACTGCAATATTCTTTATCTTCTATTCAAAAGAGAAAACTGTTTGGTATATTACATACAGAAGTTCAGCAGGAACTGAGATATTTATGAGATGCCCTGAGGAATGCAGTTTTTTATACATCCTTATGTTAAAAAATAGGATTAATAATTTTAAGGAAATGACCTACAATTAAGAAAAAAAACAAAAAGCATGCTCTAGGTCAATCATTGAAGAGAGCAGCCTCAACAAAAAAGATGATTTTTTTGTTCAGGAAGTTGCTACTTAAAGTAAAACACTGTGCTTCTAAATTTCAAAATTAAATTAATGCTTTTTGCATGTTCACTGTAGCAGTAAATTACAAAATTCATTATCATTTATAGTTAAGAAAACAATTTGCTTTTGAAGTATGGTAGAAAAGAGGCAGTGATAATGAAAATAATGAGTTAATTCAACTGTATATGCATAACATAGTGATAACATTTTAATGCATGTCCATCAATACAGAGCAAGACTTTTATGTGATAAAACCCAGGGGTTTAAGACCAGGTATTATAGGTGTTTTTTTCGTGTCACAAAAATTCTAATCTTTTTATGAATTTTTAACTCTTCACTGTTTTATCTCATCATACCAGCTCTGGTTGCGTACAACTTGCTACAGCTACCTCATAGAGCAATGTTTTGTGACAAAGGAAAATTTCATGTGAGTTCTGTTTGGTATTTCATGCCTATATGGAGTTTAGGAACTGTAGCTCAAACAGTGCTGAAGCAAGGAATGGGCTGACAGAAACCTTATGGAATTCACCATGGGCAAATGCAGAGACCTAATGCACTGAAGCAACTTCAGCAGAGGGCCTTCAGGATGGTCAGGGGGTGGAGCACTTGCTCTGTGAGGAAACACTGAGGGAAGTGGGCTTGTTCTGTCTGGGGAAGAGGTGGCTTCAGGGGCACATAACAGCAGCCCCTCCAATACAAGGTCATCAAGAAGATGGAGCTATGGCCTGCACAGTGGCACATGGTGGGAGGGTGAGAAACAACGGGAGTAGGCTGGAAAAAGAGAGGTTCAGCCTGGCTACAAGGAAAACATTTATTCCCAGGAGGACAGCCCGGCAGTGGATGAGATTGTGCAGAGAGGTTGTGCAGTCTCCTTTCTGAGAGGTTTCCAAGACATGACTGGATATTACCCTGAGCAACCTGGTCTGACCTCACAGCTGACCCTGCTTTGAGCAGGAGGTTGGACTGGAGCCCTCTTGAGGTCCTTTCCAACCTGAGGTGTCCTACGATCCTAAGTCATCAGCAGTTTCTGAACTCAAGAGACTTGTTACAGTTTTGCTGAAGCTGTGAAACGTCTCAAACTTCCAGTGCGCCAGAATCTCTGTAAATCACTATGACATCATTGATACCAGTATCGAAACACAGATATAATTTTTAAGAATATTCAGCTGAGTTCTTCCTCTCTTCCTCTATCCCCTTCTACAAATCTCTCTTAATTTTTTACACAAGCCTATTTATTTATTATTTAGTTTTACTCTGTGGAGTTTAATATCTCTTTTACTTTACATCAGCATCTAGAGATATATTTTTCATATGCAGAAGCTAGGATATGTAAAAAAAGAACAACAAAAACTAGTCCTCCAAATGTATTCTTTCAATATTTCTGGCTGATTAAAAGCACAGCAGTAGGAGTCAGCTGGCTGATAAGAAGAGCACGTGGCAATAATTAATGATTTTTTTTTTAAGGGTTGCACTAAAGCAGAAGGGGTTTTTTTTAGATTTGAATTTTCACTTAAAGAAGTCTATAATTTATCTCTTTAACATCAAATGAAAATGCAAAGGGAAATAAAACAGTTAAAAACATGTTCTTAAAACCTGGTTTTTAGAAGTTCTAATTTTCCTACAGGTGCATCTATAAATGGAAAAAAAGTCATTTCAAATAACTGGTGTTTAAAGCTAAGTAGAGTTGTGGAGGCAGTGTGGTAAATAGGTTTGTTGTCTGTGTGTCAGACTACCTTATGTTGTGTACCACAGAAACTGCCTTATACAGCCTTAAGCTTTTTTTCTAGAACCGCTTTGTTTCTTTTTTGTGCTGTTTTGTGTGCTTATTTATATATGTGCCAGTACATTTCTGGTTATCATAGACTTGTTATTTAGCTTTCAGTTTGGTAGTTTTATATTCATACAGCTCTTCATATTTGGAATTATGCATACAGTGTTATGGTAACGCTAAGTATGCATTTTTGCTTGTACTCACTGCTTTTTCAAAAAAACATATACTTATTCAGCAAACTTCTAAATTTGAGGGTGTCTCAGCTAGACTTTTTGATAAGAATTGTCACATATTTTACTATTTTTTAACTTGTTTTCTGGTGATAATTACTGTTCTCATTCTTTAAATGAGACTATCCTGGCAAATTTTAGTAGCTGATCATGTTTTTCAACCCAAACATAGCAATTCCAACTTGGTTCCGTGAAATTTTAGTTGTTTATTTATCCTGTGGGGAATCACTGTGTGTGACATGTTACACATACACTCACCAGCTCTTTGATGTCACTATCAATGTGGGTCCTGTGTATGCTTTCTGTAGCTCTCCTGGTTTGATTTGACTGTTCCAAGGTGCCCTTTGTCTATTTGTTTCAATATTTTCCTTATTATCATTCTTACACCTACAATTTGTGGACTTGTCAAGAGTACTGCTGAGATCCCCAAAAGCTAATTTTTACTAGAAACATGAGCAGAGAGCATTGATCTTTTCCCTCCATTTTATAGTGTTGTTACTTGTTAGTTCTCATATTTAGTGGTTGTTGTCTTCAGATCACCCCAGATGCTTAAAGCTATAGTGTGTGATGCTTTTGTCAGGGTCATGTACATTTATTGCTTGTTTGAGGTTAGTAGACTTGAATACTGCAAGTTTGATAATATATCCTTGAGAATGTGCTTCCTGTTACCAAATAGTAATCTACTTTCTGCAATTTGTAGTCCATATTGAGCAAAGGACTACAGAGGTAAATAATAGCATAGCATCCGCTGTCCAGGAAATGTAGTCTAAATTGATGTGACAAAAAGTGACTTGACCAAGGTTATAGAATATATCTATTGCAAAGCAAAGTTTGTATCTGCTTTGCTGTCTTGGTGACAGCATTATCTTTTTTTCCTCCCAACAGTGTGTGAGATTGTAATCTTAGATGCTTCACATCAACTGAACTTCTATTTCATGAATCCCATCTCTACTACCAATCAATCGTATGATGTAAAGCAGAGGAGAGAATGAAGAACATTTAGGGCAGAGGTAGATGAGTAGACTTGTGTATAAAGTGCTTTTTTATGTGTCTAAGCAAACACATAGGATAGTCACCTTTCTTCACCAAATGAAGCAAATACAAAGATAATTTGATTAAATTGTTAAACCCCAGATACTCCTAATATGACCCAAAACCAGTCTGGAATCATGTTTTATGAAATACTTGCCTATGAAAAAGGTTAGAATTACTGTTTCTTTGTCAGTGTTTCTATTTAACTAACTGTTTTTTAAATGCTTTCAGAACACATACTCATACCTGCCAAACAAAGACCGCTTTACAACACTTAGGATTATTTCCTCACATTGACTCGGAGGATTATAACTTCCCACTGCAAAGAAGCAATTCTATTTTTGCTTGTAATTTTTTAAAACTGCTGCCAGCAATTGCGTTTTCTTTAGCTCCGAGACACTGTTGTTAACATTATCTAATACTGTTAACAAAAAAATGACAGTATTCCTCTCCATTTTTAAGTGGTGACCAAAATACTGTTAAAAACTGTATTTGTAAATTTTTGAAGAAACACACATTAAACGTAGCATTGCAGAATTCAGAACACCCTTTCCTCTGGAGACTGAGTGTTCTGAGCCTACATTATAAAACAGAAGTTCATCTGATGCTGTTTCTATAGGGGGGAAAAAAGGGCATGAAGTCAAGTCAGAGCTTCTCCAGTCAAAAAAAGGTAACCTTCATTTCTGTTTAGTAACCATGAGTGAAAAGCAAGAGTCTTGCAGAAGAATCATAAGCACCTGCTCAGCACAGCTAAAGAGCTTCCTGAGACAAATGAAGTGAGAACAGACACAGAAGTCAAAAATAATTTACAAAATGATCTTAGTATAGTCTAAAATACTGAGCAGTTTGTCACTGGAAAAGATACTTGAGGAAGGTTTACACTAACCTACGGGTTGGGAAGAATACAGAATGGTTGTAGCAGATAGATAAAGGTATTCTGTGATTTTAAGTTTGGGGTTTTTTAAGTAATCTGGATATTAGGTCAGTTACTTTATATGATTATTTTTAATACGCTATATAATGGAGTTTTATTTGGGCAGGAATTAAAAAAGCAGCATGAAAAGGAAGTGGAAAATACATGTTCATAGTGTTACCTTTATAGGAATGATGGAGATGCCACGCTTCCAGTATGCTCTCTCCCTTTCTGTGTAACACAAACTTACACAGAGCTGTACCACAGGTGAGACTATCAGAAACATAGCTAAAGGTTGTATGGTTCCCCAAAGCAGAAACTTGAAAAGTCTTTCAGGACTCGCCTAAGGTAGAGGGTGGAAGTGAACTGCTGTGATCCATCAGGCCAACTGGGCCTTGGGGCTGCTCCCTCATGAACAGTCCTGGGAAACTGGTGCTACTAAACTAGGCATTGTCACGCATGTGTGTCGATATTTGTTAAGCATTGCATTCAAAGTTTCAAGTGGAATATTTTAGGTACTTGTGATAAGATACATGTCCCTACCAAAGCTGAACTGGATGCTTGTGAGGGATACAGGGATGTTCTCTCACGCAGTTTATGTAATAAACACACACATTCCCATCTGTCACTCAGTATTCTAGTTCCCATTTCTTCTTCAGCAGTCTCTGAGGATTTAGTATGTATGTGTGTGTGGCTGGCAGATGGAGATACCAAAGCAGAGGATACAGAGAGGGGTATGAGCATCACGAGAGCCAAACAAATTTAAGAGCTATGCTCTGATCAGATAGGAGTTTGAGGGCTGCAGGAATAACCCAAGTTCAAGGCTCTAGATGAGTATTCAGTGTTTTGCCTGAGGATTGTCTAATCCTATTATCTGTGGTGGTTAAAGACAATAAAGGCAAGGGGGAAAGATGTGACTGCTATTTGCCAGGAAATGGTACTCAAACTATGACTAGTATGATGTGGTGTGGTATGGTCTCAGTGCTAACATCCTAAGAGAAAGCAAGTTTTATGTAGATATGGCTACAGGTTAAGAATTTGGAAACAGCATAGAGAACCCTATGGTCACTGAGGCAGCGAGGCACCAGTCCCATTTATCCTCTAGGTAACTTTGTGGGTCAGTTCTCACTTTTTGTGTGAGTTTAGGTTGTATCAGGTGCTATTAAGTCTCAGGAGTGGAGGTAAAAGTCCTTAAAAAAGTCCTTAAAAGCTCTCTATTGTAAATGGGAGCATTTTGGCTTAGGCGTGTGTTAAGTATCACTGAAGGTAAATTACCCTGAATTACCCACAGATACTGTCAGACAACAGGTAGAACGTTTGGTCTAAAACCATTCCAAAGCACATTGGTTACTTAAATACCTAGAAATGCCTTTTTTTTTGGTCAGACTGACACCAAAAAACATGCCGTGGGGAAACTATTACTAGAAAATGCACAGATAATACACATGTAAAATTTGAGTTTGTCTCCAGTGTTAATTACCCATACAAATTATACTTTGATTAGGAAGATTTACTAAATCATTATTAATGCTACATGTTGAAGGTTATATTGGTAATTAATTTGATAAATAGGACATATTTCTTGCCATTTGTTTGCAATGTATTATCAGTAAGCTTAATAATCTTTGATTCCAAACCAACTAAAAATCATTTTCTGACCATGTAAAACAGTAACTACTTAATTTTTCTAATCTTTTTCTCTCTTTAAGAATGCCTTTTATGGAAGGATGCATTTTGTCTTCTGACTAGTGGCTCTAAGTAAAGTGTCCTTCTTTTCTTGAATCGGACTTAGAATTAAAGCAAAGGATGACAAAAGTAAGGTTTTGACTTTTTGTGAGTTTTCCGTATCGTGTGAATTTACTGCAGCAATACATTAACCTTTCCTTTATCCAGAATGCAGTAACTCAGCATATCTGATATTTTGCACTCATGGCAATTTATCCAAACTTTGTGAGATCTGAACATTCAGGAGTTAAAGATAGATAGATAACATACACAAATGCTTTAGGAATCTTTTAGTCTTTCCTTATGTGCAGTCTTGGACAGGCTATTAATATTATCTAAATGTAGAAAAAAGTTTATCTAAAGTTTTTTTCTTTCAATTCTAGTATCAATTTTTAGTTTCTTTCAATTCCTAGATCTCTCATGCAAGGTAAAACGGTCAATTATTGTAAAAAATGGAGGATTAAGAATAAGCAAGGATTATTAAAAATATATTCAATGTCAAATATTTAATAACAATAAGAATTTTTATTTATTGGGAATTCTCATTCTTTTCTGGTGTTGGTCAGTGGTTTTCAAGATCATGCATATTTTACTTCAAAAAAAAATGAATCTTGAATTTCAAGTCTGTTTTCTTCTAGTATGGGTTGTGATCCTGTGTTAATATTTTCAGTGAAGCAAGCAAGATTTCATGTAGTAATTTCACCCTCATAAAGGGCAATTTTCATAAAGGCGATGCTAGGGAACATGCAAATTTGAATTTGGTTGTTTGAGGCAAATAAGGATATGATTTGATTGTGCTGGCATTCAAGATCACTGTGGTACATCCTGCAGAGAAGTTGGAGCTCACTGTCCAGCTGCCATTGCACTACAGTTAATTAGCCCTTACGAGAGGCAGGAGGTGTGAGCACAGACACAGCACATCTCTAACATGTTAACACTTGATCCATGCAGATGTACCAGTCAGCACTAGCCTGACCTCTCTGTGCTACCATGTGTGCTGCAGACATATACTCAGTTTTGATTTGCTTTTTCAAAGTGAATTCCTAGTGGCTTTGGATTACAAAGAGACTTCAAGAAATTGTGACTGAGACAGAGACATCTAAATCTGGAATACCAGTTTGAAGAGCTATGACCTGCTTGTCCTCTACATTTCAGAGTGGTTTAGCTCAGCTCCAGTGACAAAATCGGTATAATATTGTATCATTCCTTACAAAAGAAAAGAACGTAGAAAGGAATCACATGCTTGCATGATGCTTGATTCTGGAACAACAGAGGCCTCACAGTAGCCTAACCACTGATCCAGCTCAGACAAATCCTGGCTGTGAGGTAAGGTTAGCTGGAAGAGAGCTGATTTATTTAACACTTCCAATCAGTCTAGTATCGGTGATGCTCCTGTATCAAGATGTGTCAAAGAAATATTTCACATCTAAAATGCTCTGTACAAGCATGCGGGAGAACCAACAAAACTGGAACCAGAGAGACTGAGAAGCTATTATACAAGAAATTTGCCCAGATAATACTCATAATTGTAGCAGAGTAAATGCCTGATCTATGCAATAAAAGTTTGGCAAAAAAGTTAATGGGTGTAGCAGTTTGAGGGAAATACTAACAATACAAGCAGGCTGGATTTTAAAGGTTAGAAATGTGTAGGCAGGACAGGATATAGCAAGAATCTTTAGCCTTTGGTGATTAAGACAGCCTTCTCAAGAGATCCTTTCAGCCCCTCCAAATGAATTCCTTACCAAAGGGGGGAGAGGGTGTGTCTTATGAAGTAACTTAACCAGAAGTTATGGTTTTGATGCAGAAATATGGAGTGAAAATCTGTAGATGACTTGTGAAGCAGGTCAGGCTAAATATCTAGCCTTCCATTTTTTGACATTCAAGTGTCCTGTGTGAAACTATTCATAGCCCTTAAGGTTTGGTTACAGACTGGATCATATCCGGTGGAATTCCAGTAAGCTAAGTAGAGTGTAGTTATACTGTGTTGTAGAAGCCATAGCAGTACAGTATGGCTCGGGACTGAGAGTTGTAGAGCCTGATCACTGTAATACAGCTTCTTAATCATAAGTACTGTGGGTTTTTTATGGAGTTATTAGAAGCAACAATAAAAAGCCAAGCTGTTTTAATAGATACACATCATATAAACTACTGTGAAATTGAGATGGTTATTACTCATTTGCTATAGTTAGAGTAAATGATGTTGTGATGCTTAGTGAACTGCCATAGCTACAATTCTGCAGTCTTGTCATAAGTGAGGACTATGCAATATGATAGCAAAGCCTGTAAAAACCAAAGCTAATAGTAAGAACATAACACTGAGCTCTTCAGATCCTAGCTGATGTTTTGTTGTTTGGGTTTTTTTCTAGGAAAAGTTGGTGGATTGAAATTTCTCAGCAAGTTGCTGACTTTTCAATATTCATCTGTAACACAATAGGAGAGTTTGTAGTACATGACAATGTGTTCCATCAAAAAGTTACCAATAAACAAACTCTGAACAGACAGTTAAAGGCTTCTTCAGAGAATCCTCTGAGCCATGTCCTCTACATGTAAAAATAATCTGGCTCCAGTTTACCTCAGCACCTGACTGTCTCTTGGGTCTCACCAGGCTGCAAGGGAAGGGAAGTTACTCTTTCCAGACCCACGTGCAGTAAACAGAAGTTCCTCCGCTTCATCTACAGACAAAAATAAGTGTCTTCTCAGTTGTTTCCTATCAAGTTTCTGAATGTTAGAAATGAGTATTGAAACAAAACAAAGCCAAGCCAATGTTACTTATTGCAGCACTGACTTTCTGAAAGCAGATGGTTACATAGCAGTATTTGACGTACCAGTTATTTTTCTGCATATTGCAAAACCCTCAACACCAGAGATACCACCACGGGTAGCAGCCAATACCGAGACACCTGTGCAAGGACAGGCAGCCTTCCTCCCCCAAACCCTAATGTGGCCTCATCACCTCTTCCACCTGTGCCTGAGTAGTAAACAGGAACCAGCTGTGTAACATGAACAGCCCACCCAGCAGCAGGTGAGAGGCCGTACTGGAGAACTTGTAGATAAATTGTGATAGAAACAAAGAATGAACAAAGCATACTTGACACAGAGCAGGAAGAGGATAGGGGAAAGCACTGAAGTAGGCTTTGCCTTTGAAGGTGTCTACAGGAGCAGGATGGAGAGGCATAGGCACAGTACATCAAACTGCTACTTGAGCTGCCTGTAGCAGAAGTCACTCACAGTATGGAAAAGGAAGGAGCAACCCCTGTTGCAACTACAGGTATTCTGGACTGGGACCTGGAAGAGCACATGTAAGCCGATGGAAAACAAGGTAAGAGAACCAGAAATAAAACAGAAATAATGCCAGCACTGATAACGAGGGGGAGAGAAGTGATCAGGAGAGGTAGCATTTTACTTTATTGAAACCAAGTAAGACTGGTAAGGAGAAAGGCTACTTGAGGAAATTAAGAAAATGAGGCAGCACAGAGACATTTTTGTATTTTCCTCAATAAAAATAAAACTAGAAAATAAGAGCTGAGGATTGACCCGTTAGAGCTAAGAAAAATACTTGTCCTAGGAATAGTTAGGGGAAAAGGTGGGGAGGGGGAGCGTGGTGGTGTTAAAGCCTTAACAGCTTAGAATCATTAAGGTTAATATTTTGTACAAACTCTTTTCATAGCCTCAATTGCCATTAGGGGATTAAATCAAGATTTCTTGCCACAAATAAAGTGCTTTGTAATTCTATTTATGAAACCCTCAGCCTCTTTGTCACCATCTGTAAAAGATATTTGAAAGGTTGTACTAGTTTGTCTAAATTTAAGGGACAATAGTACATCATCATTTTGTAACTTGGTAATAAGGTGTATGTGGGTCTCTTATTGCAGAGAAAAGGATTGTTGGCTTACAGTTTTTCTAAAAGAAGCATTTTTTTCATTAACAGTCTGTCTTCATAGATACTGTTTTCTATCCAGCTTTCTAGAACAGTGTTGAGAAAGCTTAGTTCTATTTTAAGCTAGAATTTTTAAAATCCTGATTACTAGTACAAGTATGCTAGATTTTCAGATATATTTTAGTCTTCCAGATAACATAGAAGTTGTCTATGGCTACTTCAATAGTTAGGGTGAAACAGAGAAGTCATCTGAAATATTAACAGGATACCATATCACAGTTCTTTCTTACTTTCTTTTGTACTTGGCAGGACTAATAGGAAGTTTCTTTTACTGTCTTTCATCAGCAGATTACCAATGTAGAATAGTGTTTAGTCCTTACCTAGAAATACTGGTATATTGGGGGAAGGTTGCATTTCTTTTCAAACTATTTTACTGTAGAGAGAGATGCCTGCCATACAACCTATGTCTGATCACAACAACAGACTATGTTATTCCCTTTACTCCTTCTATTGCAGTTAAATCAAAGACGAAACCATATTACAGAGCAAATTTCACATCAGGATAAGGATATATAACACCAAAGTAGAACAGAAGCTTCCCTTATTTTTCAGATTTTTGCTTGTCTTTTTTTTTTTCTTAAGTAGAATAGGAGCTGGAAGATACGCTCTTCTCTTGTAGCATTTCTGTCAGTGCTAAAGTACTCCAGTTGGTTGCTGGTTCATAGAAAGAACTCCTTCAGCTTGGTCAGCCCAAGTTAAGAGTCAATAGTGAGGGGGAAAAGAAGGGCAAAATCTCTTTAAGGAATTATATCAAAGTTATCTTGCCTTTGAACTCTGTCAGGGTGAGATTAGACGCAGTAGGTGCTAAGGCAGAACCCTGCAAAGGATGTCCACTGTAGCCAGGAAAGGGAGATCAACATTCCAGCGAGATACTTTCTTCCTAATAGGCAAAAGTATTCAGCTGATGAATAGTAGCAACCTTCACACTTCTACCAAATTGCTAATTAAATCCCCACCACACATAGAATCAGATGGATTCTATTAGTGCCTTCTAAATTACATCTAACAAAGAAAATATCCAGTGTATTAAACCAGCATTTACTGTACCTACCACTCAGTCATTTGTTATTGTCTTATTCTCAGTCTTCCCTGCTTTCATCCGTTGTCTTATGTATTCCTAAAATCCGGTTTGTTAAATCTGGAATTTGAAAGCTTGAAAGTATTCATGGTGTATTTGGTTTATTCCATAACTTTAGAGACATGGTGATTTTAATTTCAACTCATAGTACTGAGGACAAACAAATTATAATTTGAGGGAGCAAATGTTTTCAGTGTAGTTTCAGATGTTTTTAATCTGTCAGATTCAGGGACTTCCTCATGGTCCCTGAATGAGAGAAATTTGAAGATACTGGTCTGTCACTATGGTTCCTGACAAAAAGGCAAATGAAAAACCTCAAAAGTTGTAGTAGCTGCAGTGATGAGCAGAGACAGTTGAGAAAAGCAGGCAACCTTGGAGAGAATCATTTATGAAATGTTCATTTTTTAAACACCAGCACTTCTCTCTTGTTTATAGATAAAAATAATAGTGTATTCTGTGGTCATGTTTTCTCCTCAAATGAGGATTATAGTTACTCTTGTCTGTATATTTTATTGCTAAAGTGCTTTAACAACAAAGCTACTGGAGTTACAAATGGAAGACAATGAATAGTCTCCCCTTGAAAAGTATAACGTTAGCTGTTAATCATAGCATGGTTTGGGTTGGAAGAGACCTTTAAAGGTCATCTAGTCCAATCTCCCCTGCAATGAGCAGGGACACCTTCAACTAGATCAGGTTGCTTAGAGCCCTGTCCAACCTAACCTTGAATGTTTCCAGGGATGGGGCATCCTACCACCTCTCTGGGCAACCTGGGCCAGTGTTTCAGGTATCAATACAGGCTGGGGGATGAAGGTATTGAGAGCAGCCCTGCCGAGAAGGACTTGTGGGTACTGGTGGATGAAAAGCTGGACAGGAGCCGGCAATCTGTGCTCATGGCCCAGAAAGCCAACTGTATCCTGGGCTGCAGCAGAAGACGTGTGGCCAGCAAGTTGAGAGAGGTGATTCTGTCCCTCTGCTCCGCTCTGGTGAGACCCCACCTGGAGTCATGTGTCCAGCTCTGGGGCCCTCAGCACAGAAAAGACATGGGCCTGTTAGAGCGGGTCCAGAGGAGGGCCACGAAGATGATTTGGAGGGGTGGAAAACCTTTCCTATGAGGACAGGCTTGAGAGCGTTGGGGTTCATCCTGGAGAACAGAAGGCTCTGGGGAGATCTGGGGAGAACTACATTTTTGCCTGATTCTTTTACACGTCACACTAAAGTTAGTGCAGTTACTGATACAGTTTTAGGAATAGTGTCTTTTTCTGTCTCTTTAAATTTCTCTTCCTGTTTGATTTTGAAAATTGTAATTTTTTGTGACTTTTGGAAAAGATAGAAGGAGAAGGTATATTAGCTTCAGCAAGAAATACATAGAAACACTTTCAGTGGGGATGGGTGTGACAACACGTATATTATTCCTGTGGATACACAGCGCACTTCAGGGAAGATACTTTTTTGGCTCCCCATTAACATCAGTTGTTAAAATTAGACTCTTACTATGAAATTTATTTGGCTTGCAAATGCCGTGGGTAGGGATTTTTTTTCTGAATAAGCAGTTAAGTGATTTGAAACCATTTGTATGGTATATATAAGAGGAAATAGCTTATATATGTATCAGCAAGGCTGCTAGTGAGCATGTAGAACTTACTTTAAGACCAGTCTGTTCTGATTATATCAATTGTTTATTGGGGAATTAATTATATAGGAGAACATTTCAAATAGAAATACAATGCCAGTCTTTACTGAGGCCTTTTGAAATGTTTGTTGTCAATCTCTGTTTTCAGTTAAGGGATGTGTTACTCTGTAAAACTGGCAAATTCACTGTCGTTGAAGCTTAACAGGTATTTTAAACTTGGGTAGGAAGTGTATCATTCATTGATGTGCATTGCTAAAGAACTGCTCATTATACAGGTATATCTCTGACATTATGGATTCAAGGAAGTTGCCCTTCCAGCAAAGCTTTTTCCACACCATCAGCACAGTCTCTGTGACACTCCATATTACAGATAGCTACTGACATAGATGAGAGCTTTGCCTTAGCCTAAAAAGCACAGTTTTCTGTTCTGTACTTGAGGAACTGGCTAGTATTCTTTTGTCTCATTTGTGCTTTATAAAATTGCATCAAAAATTCAGTGCAATTTGTTATTGTGCAGGGAGGTGGCCCAAAGTTTCCCCACTAAATTATAAAAAGAAACACTGAAGGCCTTGCATCTTGTGTTTGGTCTGAATCCCTCTTTGAATCAGAGCTCCCAAATACACTAACAAATGCAAATAGGGAGCTAGATCAAATCAGTCATGAACAACTGTCTTATAATTAGAAAAATGGGTGAGTTTTTTGATAAGCAACACAGGTTTATTCATATTTCATCTGAAAAATAAAATCACCAGAGTAAGGGGTCAAAAGTTAGTTATAAATGCATCAAATATCATGGGCTTCTAATGAAGGAAGGGTCACTCCAAAGGGCTGTGAAAGTAATTACTATGCTGGTGTTACAGCATGTGACCAGCGGTGGCCTAAACTCAAAGTTGGATTTGGACACTCTCGAGCTGCTTGTAGGTGACCCTGCTCTGGCGGGGGGGTTGGACTAGATGATCTCCAGAGGTCCCTTCCAACCCTGACGATTCTGTGATTCTGTGGCACTGGGGGCTGTGGGGTAATCTAAATTACTGACATAGTAGTGGCTCATTTCCTTGAAGTACTAGAAAGTGAATGGCATATTCCTTTCTTTGGCTTCCTGAGTTACACACTCAAGGGACATATACTAAGATAACCCAATGATGATTTGATGCTGCCTTTCTGATGTAGAAATCTTATTTTCAGTTTGCAGCTTGTACTGTCAGAGGAGTTTGGGTCACTTCTGTAGCCCAGCTTATGTAAGATTTATTATAAAAGGAAGTCCCTTAAGGGCCCCAGGGTTTGCAATACTTACCTGCCCAAGAAGAAGGAGGGAACTTGCTCTGATGTTTTTTTAAACAGATGCGTTCTGATCTAGCTTACTTTCTAACCATGATTTGTTGGCATCTTGCAGCCTCACCCACTCAACTGACCTGCCAAAATACATACTGAATTTCTGTCAAACTGTATGAACTTGGAATATTTTGTCAGCAGTTACTGAATTTACAGCATTTTTACACAGTTAAGCAGAAATTAGAATCTGGTTGTGCAGTTTTGTTTAGGTGTTGCTTTCATTGCTTAATTTCCTCCTCTCTCCCCCTTTTTTAAGAGAGTAAAACAATCAATTTGTAAGACTAGCAAGTTATTCATAGATGCTGCGATACCCAACAGATCTGAGTTTTCTTTGTTTCAAGAGTCACTGTATTTTTGTTTGTGTCTCAATAAAAACTAGCTTTAGAAGTTGGTAGGCTTTGGGGGCATAAGCACGCTCGCTTTCCTGGTGCATATTTATTTTAGAGGGTAAGCATTCATGTCAGGGGCTTTGTCTTACGTGCCTATACAGACCACTCCCTGCTTTTACATTGGGGGTTCTATAAATATTCAAGAATGGAGCTTGGTCTCTATACAGGATATTGGAGCACTTTACGTAAAGGTTAATTAAGTCCTTCTCCCAACACATCTGAGAGTTGACATTAGCCCTGTTTTGAAGTTCTGAACCAGAGGACATGTAGGTTAAACAGCTCATACAAAGTTGAACGTTAATTCTGTGGCAGATCTAGGAGGTTTTGGATCCCAAGGTAACTACAAAGCTTTACTTTTCAGTGCTGAGCAGCTTGTGCATAAGTGTTAGTGAATGTAGTTAATACTTACCTAAAAATGTTTTGATTAAAAATAGTAGATTTTCCAGATAAATACTCCAAATGAGCCTGTAGGGACAAGGTTTCTTAAGCTCCAGAATAAAAGAAGACTTTTGTATTTATCTATTTTTATTTTAAAATTCATGCTACGAAGGAGAAAATATGAGGTGCTTTCCATCCACTCTAGTTTACTATCACTGAACGTTGTAGGTATGAGGCGCTTAAAGGCTTGAAGTTTAGTTGTTCATTGGCCTAACAATCCTGAGAAGCTAGGGCTTAGATTCTGCTTTTATTTGAAGAAGCAAATTTAACTTTGGCAAGGAACTGTGACGGGTAGATTATTTACATAAACTCTATGCGTCTTACAGGCACCTCTGCACATCTGGTTGAATGAGTGCAAGGTTTATGGTGATGTCTGGATATCTAGACATAGGAAAAGAAAGGATATGAAATCCATAATGACGGCATTCAGTAAATACACATTGCATCTGCCTATCCACATATGTGGGTTCATGGATAAGTGGATGGGCATAGGTCGTTGTCCTCACTGAGGGGCAGATGTTCTCCTACTTTAGGTTCCTGTGGAACCAGCAGGAACATATGAATTCATCCTATGAATACCTTACATTCAGGCTTAAAGAGCCACAGGATCCAGAGCACAGGAATAATCTGTCTGCTGTCTCTAGATGTTCAAAGTCATAACACTCTGGGCAAAAGATTGGATATCTGTAACTTTTCTTAGTAACTAAAAACTCATCTGAGTAAGAGAGTCCAGCCTTTGGGAATTAAGCTTTGGTTGTTTTGTTATTGTTGTTTGCACTGCCAAAAAATGCCTCTGTGTGTAGAGGTGGATTTGCATGGGAATTCATTCTGATTTTGCAAAATATGATCAGCTGAAAAAACTAAGATAGAAAAAAAAATTTTAAAAAAGTGCGTTGTCTTGTTCCAGGCCCACTGTTCCAGAAGGCAGGATTCTGGTACTTGGAGAACTTGTACCAATGCAAACCTATAACGACTTTAGGCAGCAACACGTTAAGTGGTAGCTGAGCAAGTGTTCTAGGGGTTTACCTTTTGCATTTAAGCACCTAAGGAATAATTAAGCCGTATTTGCATGACAATATTCTCTACCAGATGGACAATATATGTGATATGACTAAGGCTAGCTTAACACTGAGGGGTGGCAAAGAAAAATATTGAAGAACTCAATTCAATCCAGATGCATCCATAGAATAGATAATTTTGTGGAGATGTCTTAAACAACTGCTGAGAGTAAATTGAAAGCCCAAGCCATCAGAAATACCGAACTACTCTGGGCAGAAGTTAGAAGGATGAACAATTTGGGGGCTAAGACTTGGATTTTTGCTGATGTCTGGTAAGTCAATAAGAGAGGAGATGCAACTTCTGCTTATGTTATGGGAAGACACGTTTGCTGGTTTTCTTTGCTGTTTTCTTAACAGCTACAGCTCTTACAGAGTTCAGTGAAGCATTCCAGCCCTAATGGAATTGCAGCTTGGTGCTGAAATCTCTCATGAGAAAGTCTTTGAGTCTCATGGTCCCCTTCCTCTATGGTGAGATGAAGGTGGCTTTTTTGGTGGCTGTTGACTTTGCTAGAAGAGCTAGAGATTCAAGTCAGAACAACTCACCTTCTTTACTTGTTCTTTTTCTGGTATCCCCAGTTCATTTCTCAAACTATCACTCTTGAATATAAGTCAAAAAACTCCTCAGCTTACTGTATCCCTAAACCTTATGCTCTCCGAGTTTCAAAAAAGTCAATTCACATCGTGTGTTTGGTGGTGCTTTCCATTTCCACCTCTATAGGATGAAGCCATTTTGGGAGAGGCTAAACCTCTTCATTTCCATTAAGTTAACTAGACTCAGAGGCTGTTGCACTGACTAGGAGGACTATATTAAGCCTTTTCTGCAAAGGTCAAGCTGCATCCATGACCTGAACATTCTTCAGGAGAATAAAAGCAACCTTAGAGCATCTCTGTTGAATGTCTTTGTTCCCAAGACTTGTCTGAAGTTTTGTACACGCCTTTGCTAAGTAGTATGCTTTGTGGAAACTACCAGGCCTGATACAACTCTCTGAAAGATGACTTTCCAGTTACTCTTCTTGGAAATCCTCGTGTTTGTAATCTACACAGGTTAGGTTTATACTGGTAACAATCACCTAGATGTGCATGTGAACAATCACTGCAAAAAGAGATAGATTACTTTGACTTAGCCTGATGTTTTTGGGGAATTCCTATCCCTACGTGCATTTTTTTAGTCCTGGTGTCTTTTGTTTTGCCTTGGAGTTCTTACCAGGACGTAATCCGAGGTCTGGCATTGAGCTCCACTCATCTGAGAGTGCACTTGTGAGGATAAGAAATGCACACTATTCAGGCACTGCTAGGGCTAGAATGGCTCCAGCTTGTTTTGCCTCTGACCAGCTATGGCGTGCATGTATTGACAAACTACTCATCCCAAAGTATCTCTTGATATTTATGATTGCTATAAAACTGTTAGTTAGTAATTTTATTTTCATTCTAGCAACTGCCACTTAGAACACATATCATATCTACTGTATTCTTGGGGGATTGTTACATCAAAATACATAAATATGAAGATATGGGTCATGGGTTCCTTTAGAATATTTTTTCTTTAATGTATAAAGTTTCTGAATTCTCAGAAGTAGGGGTGTTCCAGTAAAAGAGGTGAAAGCAAATTTATTTTAGAAGAATAGGTAAAAAATATAAACATACAGTTTGTTCAGTTCATACAGTTTGTTACTATCATGCATTTGTTCTAAAAATGTAATAAAATCATCCTTCTCTCTTTGCTTGGTTTTGTTGCTTTTTCATTTATAAAACTTTTTTTATCCCCCTGATGTTTGCTCTTTTGTCTCACACCTGCCTTGTCACATTTGTTTATTTTAATTTTAGGGGACGAAGAAGCTCTTTTTATTGTCTGCTTTCTTATCAGATTAGCTCTTTAGGTTGTTGCTGCAGGATAGTTAAGGAATGTGGCTTTCATCTGAAATATTGGCAGATTGCATCAATTCCTGGTTGAGGGAGAAAGTTGCACGTGTATATTGCACATAAATGGCTTGTAGTGTAAAATCTCTTTGCCTGTATACTTCGTTTTAAATATTTTGTGTGTTATTACTTTGATACAGCTGTACTTGCTAGAACGTAATCAGGATCCACTAGAGCTTCACTCCCTATCCATGATTTGCTCATGTTGTTGAATGTCTTACATTCAACAGATACTAAATATATTCTTAAAAAGTGTTGCAATTTCCTAGCCTCCTCTGTGATGACTTCTTCACTTATCTACTTGTCTCTGGTCCCAAATCAAGAATACGTTTTAAATGACTAGTATGAGAGGAGACCCACAGAATTTAATGAGGCTATTAACAAACTTGAATCTAGGTAATTGCTTAAATACTTTCTTGAATGCAGAACTAACAAAATAAAAGGACTGTATTAATACATCATTAAGAAGCAATTAACCTGTTGGTTTTTTCTTCTGACCTTGAGACCTGTGATTGTGATAGCATGTGTTAGTAATTCCTTATAGCTTAGCTTGAGACTCTTCTTATATGTGCTCTTTTCCTATGATTCCATTCAAACATTCATTCAGGTATGCTGAAAAATGTTTTCATGATATATGTACTATAATTCATAAGAAACCGTAATGCCAAGAGAGGTCACTAACTTTGGCATAGTTTATGGGTAAATTCCTGGCATACGTTCTACTTTGTTACACTGATATATAAAAAAGGGTAACTAATTTTGCTTCACTGGAACTGTTTCAGATACTGATGGAAATGAGGTTAGAACTCACTTGCCCAGTTATAAATAAATTTAATAGCCATGCTAAGTGCGAAGAATGGCTAAAACTCAGCCAAATCAGTATTCTAATATCAAGTTGTCCATAAACATCAACAAGAATTCTTTCAATATGTCCATAGTGCAGTTGGGGCTGTGCTTGCTCCAGGTACCTGACACAATTCTGATACAGCTGACCATAAAATACCACTTGTAATGGAGGAAATATGAACTGCTTTGGACCCACTTATGATCACTACAAAACACTATTGGTTTAATTGAATTAAATGTTATTTACGACTTTGGTGGGTCAGTCTAAGTCGTGGAAACAGATTTCCTATACTGCAGTCATAAACGTGTGTGTATATAATATGTATACATTTAAAATGTTTATGGATGCATACAGAATTTATAAATGCATTAATGAATATTTTTATATAAGATATATCCATAGTCAAAGAGGAAATTGTTCTGTGTCTTTGAAAGGAAACCTGTGCATTGCACTTTTTTGGTTGGTTTCTTTTACAAAGACTTGCACTCTGACATGGTTAAGCACACAAGCATTTTTTAACTTTGTTGTTTTATATACTTATACTCATGTGGAAAGTGTTTGTTTTGTTACATTGATATGTTCAACTTTAAGTGTGAGACAGAATGGCTGTCTAGTGCTGTCACTGGAAAGAATGGAACTTTAAATTATTTCACTGAGCTTTACAGTTAAAGGCAAAGTACAGTATGTGAAACATCATAAAATTCATCTTTCCAATGAAATAATAGTGTTCGACTAATCATAATTTGGCAAGTTGTGGGATACTTAAAAATTTCAAGGATCATAAAATGTTGAGGTCTAAAAAGTCAAATGATATTCACTCCTAGCTGTAAGAGCAAGATTAGTTGAAGCTGAGAGGCAGGCTTTAGGATTTAACTACTCTCAGAAAACTCCTGATATTGTTGCGCTGTTTCATTGCATATACTATTTTCTGTATTTTAAAACTGATATTTGTCCATGTAAAGTTTACCAATATGATGAAGAAACAGGGAAAAGATAGCTAAACAACAAAGCCAAAAGCAGTGCCTGTAAAAGAGCGCATCAACAGAAAATTGGCATAGAATTTTCCTGTCCTCACTGGCTTACTGGGTCTGCCAAGAAGCAAACTGCATTAACCCAAATAGGCCTCCATGCTGGCATTATTTTCCTGCTGAGAGTGTCTGTGACAGCACAGTATCTGGGTCCGGTCTTGTTCAACATATTCATCAACAACCTAGATGAGGGGACAGAGTGTACCCTCAGCAAGTTTGCTGATGACACAAAACTGGGAGGGAGTGTATGACACACCAGAAGGCTGTGCTGCCTTACCATGAGACCAGGACAGGCTAAAATGTTGGATGGAGAGAAACCTGATTAAGTTCAACAAGGGCAAGTGTTGGGTCCTGCACCTGGGGAAGAATAACCCCACACACTGGTACAGGTTAGGGGCTGACCTGCTGGAAAGCAGCTCTGCAGAGGGGGACCTGGGAGTCCTGGTGGACAAGCTGACCATGAGCCAGCAATGTGGCCGAGAGGACCAATGGTATCCTGGGGATGCATTAAAGAAAGCAATAGCCAGCAGGTCGAGGGAGGTCATCCTCCTCCTCTACTTTGCCCTGGTGAGGCCACATCCAGAGACCTGTGTCCAGTTCTGGGCTCCCCAGTTCAAGAAAAACAAGGAACTACTGGAGAGAGTCCAGTGGAGGGCTACAAACATGGTCACGAGAATGGAGCACCTCTCTTATGAGGAAAGGCTGAGAGACCTGGGTCTGTTTAGTCTGGAGAAGAGAGACTGAGAGGGGATCTCATCAATGCTTATAAACATCTAGAGGGCGGGTGTCAAGAGGATGGGGCCAGACCCAGTGGTGACCAGTGATAGGACAAGGAGCAACTGGCACAAACTGGAACACAGGAAGTTCCGTCTCAACATGAGGAAAAGCTTCTTTACTTTGAAGGTGCCAGAGCACTGGGACAGGCTGCCCAGAGAGGTTGTGGAGTCTTCTTCTCTGGACATATTCCAAACCCACCTGAGTGCATTCCTGTCCAACCTGCTCTAGGTGAACTAGATGATCTCTGAAGGTCCCTTCCAACCCCTACCATTCTGTGATTCTGATCTCTGCACAGAATTGAAGCCATGTAATCAGGTCAACTGATGACTGGGTTATGTTGGTTTTTATATCTGTTTAACAAGATCAAAGAAGAAAAGATACTTATTTAAGACCTTAAATTTTGTGAGGCTTCTGTTGTGTCCTTCTGTTGGAGGAATTTTCTTATCCATATAAATTCTCCTTAGCTTTATGTCATGATAAACCAGTTGTTTCCACACTTGTTTCCCTTTGTCAGTCGTCTTGGTCTTCCTCTCTTCTTCCCCTTTTCAATACATTTTTGAATGGTTATCTTCTTTGGTCTGTTACTTTTTTTCCCTCTGATCACCTGACTTTGTCATTTCTTCTGTTAATCGTATTGACAGGGTCTTTTTTTAACATCCAGTTATAAGATTGTTGCTGAAACTGTAGTTACAGCAGCCCTGAAATCAAGGGTGGTTGTACTTGATCTAACTTAGATTATTACCTCCCCCCAAATCTGTCTCTGTTATTTCTGTAAAACAAGCAACATTCAAAGTGCAATCTCTGAAGCACCACTTTTTCCTCAACTTCCAACTCAGATAGGTATATGTTGCTTTTTAGCAAGCTATTGACTTCAAAAAGCGTGGATTTCTGTTTTTCATGCTGACCCTTATTTTTTTTACACATTGTTGACACATTTGTCTTTTTTGGTGCTGTAGTACTTAATTTCCTTCAAGTATTATTTTTATAGGAATTACTTTGGTCAGTACTTGAGCCTAGATATAAAAACTCTTCAACCCACTGATGTTCTTTCTCCTCCATTAGAACCATAGAATGATCTCTTCTTTACTTGAAGAGATTAACTGAGAGTCTATGCTCCTAGTGTACATACCATGTTGACGTGTTCTGTGGATCCTCGGACCAGATGGTAATCAGTGTTACATAGTCTGCATACCTAAAGTCACAGATCTCTTCTCAATTTTTTTTAATGCCTCTGTGCCATCTCCGCTGGAATGCTGGATAGGATGATAAACTGACCTTTTCCTGTATTGTTTGAGACCCACTCTTACATTAATTCTCACTTCTCATACAGCTAATTTATGATTGTGTTAAGTTTTACACAGTAGCTCATCTAAGTGTGATAGAAACCCATTTCAAGTATCATCAGCCATAACCGATCATTTCCCACTGAGTGAAATGCTTTAGTGAAGTCAACAAACGAGAGATGATTACTAAAATATTTGAGCGTGACTGATCATGGTCTTGAGGTTTGTCCCTTGTGCCTCTTGCAAGTGTAAGTCATACCAACTTGCATTGATATTCTGAGTTGTTTTTTTTTAATCTTTGAATTCTTTCCAGAATAATGACCTTGCTTCCATGCAGTATCAATGAGATTGATTTGTAGTTGTATGTTTCTTCCAGTACTCTTTCTTAGGTCCTGGAATGTAAATTGATCTTTTCAAGAATCTGGCTGCCCTCTAGTTTCCCATAGCTTCACAAGTATAGAAAGCAACTTTTCTACTGCTGCTGTTCAAGAAGCTCTACTGGTGTATCAACCCGTCTTTGAACTTTGCCATTCTTCGTTCTTATAGCATGTGCTGCTTTAGACTAGAATGGTGGTGGTTCTGTTCTACCCACTCAATTGGTATGATTCCTCTGTTCCTTGTCCTTACATAGTTTCTGACAGTATTCCTTCTGTCTGCAATTACTGGCTTTTCTTCTACCCACAGTGTCACCTTTGATTACCTGTTATGGGGGCTTGAGCAACATTGTAGTGACAGTGCTACATTTGAGTCTACTGTTATGCCATCTTCTGATGTTTTGGTACGCCTTTTGATCTCCTCATTGCAGTTTTTTAAAATTATTATTGAATTTGTGTAAATTATTCTTTGCTTTTATTTTTTTTTCCTATCCTAAATAACCCTTAGTAGCTTATCTAGGAACCCTCTTTCTTAGTAATATTTAATTCTCATGTACTACAAGAACATTAGTAATATTTGTTTTACAAAAATTTGGTCTGTTATTTCATGTCTGGACGTTGCTCTTCTTTCAGTTTCAACAGTGCTTAAAAACAAGTTTTAGTATCTGCAGTACGTGTTCTGTTATATACACAATGTTGAAACTCAACAAATCAAGGCCTTCTCTTCCTTTTAACTTCTAACTCTCAAATACAGCTAATGAATCACACACTGCACCAGAATAAATTCTCCCTTTGTGCTGTAGTGTTCTCCATCTGACTGACTGTGTGCGGGTGTCCTTCTGATTTCCTGACTGTAGGTTTGGCAATGTGAGGGTATACACGTTTTGCTTGGACCATCTTTCAGTACAGAATTCCACTAGCTGCTAGCCCTTCCTTTTACTTTTCTTTTATTCTTGCCTTTTTTTTTTCCCCTCATTTTTCCCAACTTTGGCTTTCATCATAATAAAATAGAAGTACCTCTCCCTTTGAAAATATAACTGTTTAACTTTTGCAGAAGTAGCTGTGTAGGCTGTGATTCCCCCCAGTGGTATAAAATACCGCTGTGTTCTTTACTGATGTGTTTAAATTATTTTGACCTAAGTCATGGCCACAATTCCCAGCATATCTGCTGTCTGTAATAGTAATTCTTTTACAATTAATGCAATTATTGCAATGCAAGATGTTTAGAAGTCCCACCCATTAATTTGTTTTCTTAAATCTGGTTGATTTTTATTTTTGCACTCAATAGCCACAACAGCCGTATTTGGCCAAGTTACATCATAAAAGTGCTATTTCAAAGTCTAACCCTTCTCTTCTGTCACCAATCTGCTGATTTCATACTTTAATGAGAGAAGGAGAGGACTGGGGGGAATCTCAGTGATTTCTGCTCCGATTTGAGCCTCTCGGTTAAAGTAGTTCAGTCTACCGCAATGGGAAATTAATTTCCTTCGCATTGATGAGCTTATTTGGAAAAGGCTTAAGAACCCGCTTCTGCTTCACTTCTGAAATCAAAAATTATTTCTCCTATTCGTCTGTTTGGTTTACAGCATGTATTTTATACGTATCTAAATAGGATTTCTCTTCCATTAAGAGGATGTACCCAGCGCTGTTGTACTCCAGAACAGGGGTGTTTTTTCAGATTTTATAAGTAAGCTGTGTTGTAGATACTTAAAATGTGCAATTCTATCCATGATATCATAAGTCAAGCTATTGGGCTAACGGTCTCAGCAAAACTTATTGCAAGTGTTCAACATGATACTTCTTTCAATATCTTCTAGCTCTTATTTTCTCAATTTAAAGCCACGATGCTCTATGTGTGGGTTACACAAATTGAAGTTTTAAACAGTAGCTTTTTAGTAGCAGCAATGACAATAAAATTATCCCCCAAGTCTATGAAAATGGGAGATACTTTCTAAACATCTCAGATATGTAAAAACAAGCTGAATAAAATCTCAAACATTTTGAGAAGAAATATTTTGGTTTGGGGCTGTGTATATGAAAGATTAAGTTCAAAAGAAAATATTTTCAGACCATCTTGATGGAGAAGAGATGATGGAAAATATTTTAAAGCTGTATTGATAGCTTTGCTGGAATTAGTATATGTATACAAATTGGTGTATATAGACGTTGACTTAAATCTTTTCTGGACATCGTTCTGAAAGTCATAAAGTCATAGGTACTCCTGTTTTTTCTCAAAGAAAGTATTATTCAATGAGTATAATTATTTTCTCTTGAAACATTTATTTATCATATGAGGGATGAAAGGGTTCAAGTAACAGAAATTTGCTCATATTTTCATAGGTTTTATATTTCTGAACTATCACTCTTCTACATTAGAATTTATCTAGCCTTCTGAGCAGTAGACTAGTGTGTGAACTAGAGAACCAACATATGACTTGGCTTTCTCCAGGCACATAAGGGACACAAATGAGGGGAACTCAAAGAGCACAGAAGAGCAGAGCATCCCATATCACTGAGGTTAGCATCATGGATTATAGCAGGTCAAATGAAAAGTGAAATTGTATGTCCTCAGTGCCTCAACTGCCATCTGGCTGCCTTTGGATCCAGATGTCACATTTCTTTTTAGCCTGAGAATGCAACAACTGTTTCAAGGTTTACTTGGGGAGAAATGCAGCCTGTATAGAGGAGGCAGATGTGAAGTAGACATAAAGATTTTGGAAAGTAATTAGAAAAGATTGGATATTCTGGTTTATACTCTGCAGAGATTTGTTCCACCCGGTTTACTGTTATTACAAATGTTGGGAATATCCTTGAAATGTCAAATAAGACAAAAATGTTTATGCCTTTCTACTATATGTGCAAAGTGTTTGGATAAAAGTTCTTGAATGCTATAATTTTTTTTTAATGCAGCAGTCTTTCTATAGAACTGAAAAAGCAATAGTTACTAAAACATTTACTCCAACAGTATGCTTTAATTTTAAAGAGTATTTACAACATAAATGTTCACTGAATCGTTGATATCAATATCACTTAATGTGACCAGGATCCAAAGACCAAAATTGATGTTACTGAAAGTTACTAATAAATATTTTTCCAGGTTTGGGAGGAAACCTGCAGGAACCAATGTGATTTATTGCCCATCAGAATGTATTCTGCCTGCAACAGAAAATGCCACTACACTGATTTCAAGTGTGGTTTGTACTCATTTTTTCCCTGCTTACTTGTAGGTCCAGAGACTAGTGTTGATTGGTGTTATATAAATGGATAACACAGACTTTGAAAAATAATGCTATCTAGCGGGATACCTTCTTCTTACCCAAGTATACATACCATGCTGTATCTGTTCTCTCTTACACTGGGACCTTTATGATAAAAAGGCCGGTGACAGCAGCTATCTGAAAGAAGGAAGACTGCCTTCAAAAGAAGGGCCGCAGCCTGAGACCTGCAGACTAGATCACTGGCTTCAGATAGAATTTAACTTGGAGAGTTTTGAAATTTGAGCCTGAATCCAACTTCTGATTTCCTAAGTCAGCTTGAGTCTATATTCAATTAGAACGATGAAGAAATGCTAGTTAAATATTTATGCATTGAATATTTAAGTATAATTAACTGATGCTTTTTATCTACCCCATTGTTCTGCATCTCTTACAGTAATCAAATTGGTATAGGATTCATAACCAGCTTCTGAAGTCCAGGCTGTCCTGTGCAACCTGTTGTAGGTGACCCTGCTCTGGCGGGGGGGCTGGACTAGATGATCTCCAGAGGTCCCTTCCAACCCTGACTGTTCTGTGATTCTGTGATTAAATTAATTTCAGTGGTAGAGGGATCATAATGGCGATTCTGTAGCGGCATTGCAGTTGAGAGGGAAAGGCGTGTATTCTTCAGTTAGCCTGGGGCTAAACCTGGAGGTATCCCACCATCACTGTGGTTGTTTTCAAAAATTCTCTTTTAAGTTTTTGTTTGCATGTACATCATGCTTTGGGAACACCTGTGCAAGAACTTTTGAGTGCAGAATTTTTTACTTCACCTGCATACACAGCGCTGTTTTCCGAGCCTCCTCCCATGTGCAGCATTTGGTCATTAAATGGGTAGAAAACATTACACGCTTTCATTTCACCTGCTGACTGAACCAGAGGTTCATTTTTTTTCCTTATGGCAGTTGAGTCTAATTGCTGAATTTTGCTTTCAACTTTAATTGGCTTTGAGTCTTCTTTCAGTACCGTCAAGAGGCTGTATTAGTGGGCTTTATTCGTTTATGAGGGCTAGGCCTTAGTTTCTTTTAGCGTTTATGCTCTCATGTATGATGGTAGCCTCTCCCACCAGTTCCAAGATCTGTGTTCTGAAAGTATCTGATGGGCATATGTCCTGCCTGTGGTCTCTAGAGGGAAGCACTGTAGCTATGTGATTTCTCTCTTCAACTTTCAAACCTAGGATACCTCACCACTGGGACAAAATTTGGAGATAAATTGCAGAGCTAAAAATAAATAAAACCCCCACTTCTTAATTCTATTTGTTGCTGTTTACAAACACACATATTTTCAGGAATGGGCTGCTAATTTTTTTAATTGGATTTGGCAGCCTACAGTTTCAAAAAAAAAGTTGGATTTTGCATGCTTAGCCCATAACTTTCTATACTATTTTCATTGTTAAAAATAAAAATACACAGCTCCCAGTCCTCCTTTCAACTGCCTCTGAGCCTTCCCTTCTCCCTTTCAGGGAATGCTCTTGTGAGAATCTCCTATAGGAGGCTCTAAAACATTAGAGTCCTAAAACACAAAAGGGCCTTTTGGAGGTTTTCTGTATTCTAGTAAGAACAGAGGATGGACAGCAATTCCGAGTGAAAAACATTTGAGTCATTTCTGTGTGAAAACTGAAGTTTCAGGTAACAGCTTTTGTCCACAGTCCCTTTTTCCAAAGGGTTTGTCACTCAGCCTGTAGGATGTTTACAACTGCACCTTGATCATCTCTTTATATCAGAAAAATCATTATCTCTAGATAAATCAGGATTATTAGTAATTCAAGGTCCCGCATTTTGGTCTTTGTATTACTTCAACTAGCTCCATGTCTTACATGCCAAAGATGACAGGGCTTAAAGACTTTTCCTTATGTACATAACCAGCTACTATAAGATAGGAATTCCTGTAATTCCTAACTCCTTATTCCCACAAGACCATGTTAAGGTTGTTGCACAGCCTGTTATGTTGAATGGTACAACTGATGTAATTGCTGAGAAAAAGCTGGTAACTGTTGTGCTGCCTTTTTAAGAAGGGGAAAATTTCTCGTGAAGTATAGAGTTTTGTTTGGTTCTGGGTGCTAAATCGCATGTGTGAAAAATCTGTCCTGATCCCATGGCCAGTTTCCTTGGTGGGCGGGAAAGAGGTTTGCTGCAGAAAGTGGAGAGCTAGACTAGTCTTTTGCCGTCTGGTTGCTCATAGCTTGGAAGGGGAAACTCTTTTCTGGGTAAAAAAACAGCTGAAGGCTGGGCCCAAACAGTTGTGGTGAATAGAGTTAAATCCAGTTGATGGTCAGTCACAAGTGGTGTTCCCCAGGGCACAGTGTTAGGGATGGTTCTCATTAATATCTTTATCGACGACCTGGATGAGGGGATCAAGTGCACCCTCAGTAAGTTGGCAGATGATGCCAAGTTATGCTAAAGTGTCAACCTACTTGAGGGTTAACCCCTCTACAGAGGGATCTGGACAGGCTGGATCAATGGGCTGAGGCAAATGGTGTGAAATTCAACAAGGCCAAGTGCCAGGTTCTGCACTTAGGTGACAACAACCCCATGCAGCGCTACAGGCTTGGGGAACAGTGGCTGGAAAGCTGCCCAGCAGAAAAGGACCTGGAGGTATTAGTCGACAGCCAGCTGAATATGAGCCAGCAGTGTGCCCAGGTGGCCAAGAAGGCCAACAGCATCCTGGCCTGTAACAGGAATACTGTGGCCAGCAGAACTAGGGAAGTGATCGTCCCCTTGTACTCAGCACTGGTGAGGCCCCACCTCGAATACTGTGTTCACTTTGGGCCCCTCACTACAAGAAAGACATTGAGGTGCTGAAGCGTGTCCAGAGAAGGGCAATGGAGCTGGTGAGGGGTCTGGAGCACAAGTGTTATGAGGAGCGGCTGAGGGAACTGGGGGTGCTCAGCCTGGAGAAAAGGAGGCTGAGGGGAGACCTTATCGCTCTCTACAGCTTCCTGAAAGGAGGTTGTAGTGAGGGGGGGTGTCAGTCTCTTCTCCCAAGTAACAAGCAACAGGACAAGAAGAAATGGCCTCAAGTTGTGCTAGGGGAGGTTTAGATTGGATAGCAGGAAAAATTTCTTCATTAAAAGGGTTACCAAGCATTGGAACAGACTGCCCAGGGAGGTGCTTGAGTCACCATCCCTGGAGGTATTTAAAAGACGGGTAGTTGTGGTGCTTAGGGTTGTGGTTTAGGCAGTGTTAGGTTGATGGTTGGGCTCGATGATCTTAAAGGCCCCTTTCAACCTAGACGATTTTATGATTCTGTAAAAGAACATCTTTGGTATCATTTATTTTTCCTCACTCTAGTCTCCCTTCCACTGAATCTTACACCATTGCCTCCCTAGGGACTCAGGAGTTGCAATACACACTTTTTTAGAAATATCAGCATGTTCTTACATACTATCCTAAAATCTATGTTAATAGCCATAAGCCCCTAAAGTATCACACTTAGAAAGTTTGAAACTGACTGCAAGGTGATTATATGGAATTAGGCACTGCATATTTATTTAGAAAATATACATAAACCAATCCTTGCAGTGAAGATGTACTTAATGAAAAGTTAATGTACTAGCCTCTATTTGGCAACTTTGGATATATAACAGGTGGTGTTACACATACCCATTGAATTCTTTGCTTACATTAATTTTGTGTGTGATGAAGAGACCCAGGTAAAATTATTTGGAGCACTTGACCTGCAGAAGCTGGCAGATGTATGAAACTAGCTTGTTGGAAGGTTACCATATGGTCTGAATGTCCTTTGGCATGTTTTGTAGAAAGTTCAAATCCAGATCACATCATCAAACTAATAAAACATAGATTTCAAATAAATGCTTTCCTATTTTATAAATACATCACGTTGCTTTGATAGAGCAGTCAGTGAAATATGGATAGGTCCCGGGGTCATTTCTGTATAAAACTGCTAGAAAGAAGGTGGTCAGTGTTTATAATTGCATTATTTTTATTTCTTGTATTTTTCAAGTGACCTAACCCTCCCCCAAAATCTAGCCTGCTTGAACTATGTGACCAGTCACTCATATTTCACTTCTCACTGTCCTGTATTCATGTAGTGATTAGGGACATGGTTTAGTGGTGGTCTCGGGAGTGTTAGGTTAATGTTTGGACTTGATGATCTTAAAGGTCCCTTCCAACCTAGGTGATTCTATGATTACTATTATCTCTTCCACGTGTCGTTGTACACTAGACTTTGTTTTTCAGTTTTAGCATCTGTTGTGTATGAAGATCATGGAAATGTATGTTTTTATTTTTCTTCCTGTAAAAGTTTTTCATACCATGTTTGTCTTTTGGAACTTACCAATCATTGATCTGTATGTAGGTATGGTATCAACAGTCACCCATCTATTGCCTCCTCACTGGTATCTCTGGTGTATTTTTATAAAGAGAGACAAAGCCACAGGATTGTACTTCTGGCTTGGCTGAGCCTCAGTGATCAGTTTGCACTTCTATAATGTTAATGCTGAAGCTCCTACTTCCTCTCTGGGTAGGTGGGAAGGTAGATAATTATTCAAATATTAGTCAGTTGTTGGTGGTTTTGTTTACATAAAATCTACAGATAAGCAAGACAGTGCAAGCAGTATTTTAGTGCTACAGAAAAGAAACTGGTGTTTTTTTTATTCACACAGCTGCCAACTTCATATCACTAGTGAATACTGCTTTAATTTTTTGGTATTTTCTTCTTCACTTGATGTGACATAAAGCAAAATAGCTCAAATTACATAAATACATATTAGGGGTTTTTTTAAAGGCTTATTATGTACCATACCTATGCATAGTTTGCTACAGTTGAATGTAGTCACGCCTTCAAAGCAGTAAGTCAATCCTTTCATAATATCTTTGATGACTCTTTAATCCAAAAAGTCTTGAATACGTAGTCTGCAAATGAGCGATACACTATAAAACAAAATTACTGTTTTTTAACAATTATGGTCCACAATTAAAGTATTTATGGCGTAGGTGGACTTTTCTTAGTATGTGGATTTTCTTACTGCTGTGAATTTTTCTACCAGAGTGTAAAGCACCGGATACATGACTCCAGACTGTAGCAGTGCTATTATGACATGGACCACTGCCACAAGATTATTCTTATTAATATCTCAAGTATAATGTAGTAGGATTATTGTTAAATATTAGACTTTGTGTCATAGTATTTCAAAGCCAAATCCTTATAGTTTAAACGAGCAGAGCTTTTAGTAACTAATTGAAAATGATATTTTTTTTATTTTCTTTAAAATTGCAGTGACTGAAATAAGTAATTCTTACGGTTGTCTCTAGTGGCTAGAGGTTCTAAGATGGAACTTGCACCTGAGTTTCCATAATTTGACCTGTTAAAGTATTGTGTTACTTTTTAATTTTTCTAGGGTGGTTTTTTTTTTTTTTTTTGCTATCAAATGTGTATACAGCTTTAGAGAAATAGGAATCTACTGTCAGGACTTAGCAGTGAAAGAAAAAATGAAGTTGTTTGGTCCATATTTTCCATGTTATTTCCATTTTGATAGTTTTTTCAGCAAGTAGTTGAAGAACATGAACTATCCACTCTCATATGTGTGACTCTGCCAAAGATATAACTGTAAGACAGAGACACTAATCAATCTGCTTCGTCTGAAGACAGCTTAGTACAGCAGCCAATCCGTATGCTACGGAATATTTTCTGTAGAAGATTTGATTGTACCAAGTTCCGTGGCTCCAGAGTAGCACTTTGCCAGATTTCCCTGAAGCCCTTGGCATCATTGAGAGCAAGTTCAACTTTGACAATAGAAAAATTCCCTCGTTGCCTTCTGGAGTAGTGAAAAATCTTAAGGGAAACCGGTAAACTTCATAATCTCTCAAAACACAGCTGCCTTAGGTGGAAGTAGTTGTGACATTAAGAAATTTTCTGCACGAGTGTTTGACCTGCGTCCCTGCTTCTGGAAAAAACTGATCAGAAAGCTCTGTGCCAGGAGAATATGTTTTGTAGCTGTAGTTTGTGCTCCCAGGCAAGAAGCATAGGAGAGGTCAGTGGTTCAGGAAGAAGTTTCATGTTTCCATTTCATAGCTATTTTATTTAATTCCTTTAAAAATATAAGCAGTAAGAGAGAGTCCAGCCTTTTTCTAGTCTTCAGCTGTACTGTATGGATCCATAGCCATGAGCCCTAGTACTTGAATACAGGGAAGATAAGAAAAAGTTTCCATTTAGCATACATCATAAAAGTTCTCATTAGGGTGTGTCCTACCAATAAAAGTCACAAAGTTTATAACATTTTTGCTTTTTAGGGACTCCTTTTAATATCTTTTTTGCTCCTGCCTGGGGAGGAAGAATGTGGGGCCAGGGAGAAAAGACTTAGTTACGTGAGAGGAGCTGCTTTTGACATTGTGACTTAGAGTTTTAAGATACTTAATAAGCTCCTAAGCTGAATTATGACCAAAATAAATGAAATTCTTTAGCTGATTTTATCACCAACCAACTAGGTTAGCGTATTGTCACCTTTAGTGTTTAAAAAGATTGATTAGTCATAGTATTAATCTTTTGATCGAATGTATTTAATTTAATTCAACCAACGTTGAGGCTACCCTATTGATGTATTAATTTGACCTTTATTTGATTTAAATCATTTTTTGATTTAAATGTTAAATTGTGTTATTCTTCATTACAGTGTGTTAGTATTACTCAAGTTACTCTGTTTGGGGAATACATTTTCATTTGTCCAATTTTTGGTTTAAATTTAAAAAAAAACAAAAGCCAAACCCACCAACTTGCTGCTTTCTTTTATAAAGCTCATTGGGCCCAGACCCTTTGAAAACCTGGTTAGAAACCTACCTGCTTCCTGATGATTAGTCTTTGGGTCTTACACGGGACAACTCAACATTTTATAATCTAGGAAGAGAGAGCTGAGGAAGAAAAAGTGTTACTAACTTTCTCCATGCAGGAAAAAGTCGTGTTAGCAATGAGTTTTAAGACTAAACTTAAGACTTTTCTCTGAGATCATTTATGCTGAATAAACCCCCCTTCCTTTTGTTTGTTTTGAACCTGTTACTTGGCAACTTGGCAATCATTTGTAATATAGGCTATAATAGAAAATGCAAGTAGAGATTTTCAAATAATGTCCAAAGTTAGATATCTAAATTAATCTTTAAAACCACTCGCATATCGCCTTATCGTTTCTTTCAGAAGTGCCTACATTTATTTTGAAAAGTGGTAGGTTAAGTGTTCATTTTCGTTTCTAAAATTACATGTAAAAAACCAAAAGTAATTGAGTTTTATTCAGTGGAAAATTCATTTTCACTTTCTTCCTCACCAAAAAGAAATATTATTTTTGAAGCTGGCTATGCCCATTTCCTATGCATTCATTTTCATAGGAAAAAAAACAAATGAAGCATTTAATTTAAATGATGCTTCATCTGTTAATGGTATTTCTGCCAATTTTCAATAGCTAATGCTAGTGTTAATGTAACTTGATTTCTGAGCAATTAAGCAACGCATTTCATACTGGCAAAATGATTAATTGGGATCTTTTGTTGGGAAGCCAAAATAATGGCTGATGCTCTGTGTGTGTAAAATTCAAATTAAATACTGTAGTTTTATTAAATTCTCAGGCTGGACACTAAATAACTCGTGCAATTGATAATGAACTACAGTGCCTTTCACCTTTGGGTGAGAGTTGTTGTCGTAGTCGGTGCTAAAAGCAATAGCAATGGTGATCACTAGGGAGAGAGCCCCAGAACATTACTGGATGTGGAAGGTGAATGAGTAGTTCCCTCATGCAGCAGCGATGGTTGCAGGCAGAGCAGCAGCGCACTGGAGAGGAGCAACATGGATGCTTTTGTTCCCATTGTTTGTAATCAAACAGACGACATCCTTTTTAATGAACATTGAATTCACCATGAAGTTGAATTGTAAAGTTATTGTTCACTTGAAACCCTGTGGCCCCAAATCTGCAGCCTTTTTTGTGTTAAATAATGTTGACATACATAATTAGTCTCCTTTGAAGGCAGTAGTCCATCTGATTTGAATGTGGTTAGAAAATCAAGTCAAGTATGCTCAGAAACTATTTGTCAAGGCCTTGTTTTATCTACGGTGAATGATTGTCACTGTCCTAAGCTTAAAGGAAAGAGAAAGAAATTGACCAGCTATTGACCCTGGAATTTATTAAAATATGCTGGATTTGAAGCTTGTCAGTACAGGATTTTAAGCTTGTAGAGTAGTTAGTGGGGGTAACATTTGAAAACGTTAGCTTCCAGAGTTGTCTTACTGGCTGAGAACCAAGAGAGAATCAGAACAGTCTGTGAAAATTCATCTGGGAAGGGAAAATTAGTGACATCTGAGAAAAAAATAAATACAGGAAACAACATGTTGCTAATAGGTGGGGTGGTTAGAAAAGGAAAGTAAAGCAGGGGGAAATGGCAAAACACAGGCATTTAAAGCAAAGGTGGCTATGGGTGAGTTCGGTATTCTCAGCTGAAAGATGAGCATGGTACAAAGAACATTTCTCAAAAATATCTGCCACTATCTCATATTGCAAATGTTCTTTGGGATGCTGCTTTTCAGCTGAAATCCCCTGCTCCATTGTACTGTTGCTAATACAACTCTGTCCTGAGACAGCAGGAAAGGACAGACATTTTTTCTGTGAGCTGCAGAAAGAGAAGAGAAAGCTTCCATCAGTGGAGGTAAAGGGAGGAACAGTATGCAAAGATCAGTATCTGCCATTTACAGATATTCAGTCTTGGATCCAATGTACTACTGTGGCTTTAAATAGACATTGGATTTTATTAGTTGGAGGAGGCGGAGGAGAAAGAAGTAGTCTGGCACTAGAGAGAGACGTAGTTCCATTACAGAGGCATTTTTCACGTATATCAAGAACCTGCAAGCTGAAAATTTAAATCAGCAATCTGCTCAGGGTAAACACTTGACATCTTGTTCCAGATACTAGTATTTTATTTTAGCTTTTCAATTCCTTGAAATTTTCAATTCAATTTATTCTTCTTTTGAAGTGTTGCTTTCCCTAAATGGAATGAGATGAAATGGAATTCTTTTCCTGAATTGTCTCGCTAATGTTCCTCCTCAGTTACTCACTTCTTAGTTAGGTCTTTAATCAATGGCCCAGAAATCTGTCTGTCTGCTTGCTTTCTTAAGTGAATCCCTGATCTTTTTACTCCAGTTCCTTTCCACTGTCTTCTCACTGCAGCTTCATGACTTAATGTACTTCTGCATGTCTGTCTTGGCAGCTGCCCAGCTATTCCTTCCAGAGCTTCCTTTCATCATTATGTGTAGTTTAGCTCTTTAGTTTGTTTTAGGTCTTGAGTTTGTTGTTTGGTTATTGTTTTTTTTTATGTTGGCTTTTTTGGGTGGGGGGGTGTGTTTGTTTGTTTGATTTCCTCATGTTTCCCTTCTGTAACCAAGTCTCAACAGTATGTTAATCAAGTTAATCAATGTATGTCCAGAATCAATATAAGCTTCAATACATAGTTTATGTCTAGAAATGACCAAACATCCAGTAGATTTGCTCAGATATAATGTTACCTGTTTTGGGGTAGTGCTAGCTACCACCTACCCTTCGGAACAATACAGGTCCTTCCTTCTTCCTCTTTTAATGGTAACAGAAAAGATTGCCATTTGAGGTGTATTTCCTTCTCTTGACAGTAGGGAAACAAACTTTCAGAGTTATGTACTGACAGACTTCATTTGGATTCAGTAAATCCAGTGGTGCAATAACTAACCAGTGAAGTTATTAACCAATAGTTACTCAGATTATTAGAAATGAATGAAACACGTGCAGCCCTTCTGTGTGCATAAGTTGTTCTGGGGCAGAATTCCCTTTGTACATTTTCCACTGCCATTTTCATCCCTGCTGTGCTTCACAGATGCTTCAGCCAATGTCCTGTGAAACAGAAACCCATACTGGATTCCATGCTCAAATGTTGTCAGTTTTGTGAAGACTCTTAACAGATAGGTTGCTCCTGGGGTTTTGTGAGTTGTGTTTTTCACCTTATATCTTTGATTTCCATTTTATTTCCAGTTGACGTATTTGAGGTACAGTGAATATACTATGTTTAGTGGGTGGTGCTTCCAGAATCCGTTGAACTTTGTCGAACTTTTAAAATGCACAGCAGTGCACATGTAATACAGACTTATGTGCATTATTTCTAGCTTTCTGGAAATATATTTCTACATTTCTGCTTTGCTCTGTGGAACCAATTATTTAATATACCATGAAATGTTGCAGGAAAACCTGATGCAAGCATTCTGCGACTTCATTGCTAATGTATTCATTCTGAGATATATTAATCTGTTCTTCTACAAGCACTACAAGATTTCAGAGGTAATTTGGCTTTTAGATTTCTTTAAGTTTAAACATTTAAAAAAGGAAGTTTTCCTGATTGAGCTGATCTGAATATACAATAAGAGTCTCTGATTTATGTACGGCTTTACTGCCTTAAGAGAAATTTAAATTACAGCAAAGGTTATGAAATTTTATTCTTTACTATGGATAATACTGAAAATTAAGCAAAATCCTGGGTATCTGCTTTTATATATTGTAAAGAACCTAGAAATCTTTCTCATTTTGATGTCATTGATTAGCTGGCCATTCCAATTTATAATTACATAGCATCATGGTGGAATATCAACAGTGCTGTGAGTACTGGTGAAGAAGTTGCTTTGCTAAGACTTGCTTTATTAAGTAGTCTATATAAGGATCTATATTCATGGAAGTATATAACCAGAAGCAAATTACTTAAACTTCTGTTCTTTAACAGTAACTCAGTCAAAGAGGTGAGGGTGAAATTTGGCATTTGACTTGCTGAATTTCTTTTGATTAAATTTAAAGGGTAATTGATCAGGAAAATATCAAAACTCTGGTTTTATTTGGGCTATTTCTGAAGAAATGCTGATGAGTTAGGAGTCAACTCAGAAGGCCGTCTTAAATACTCATCCACAGGGAACATGCAAGGCTAGATTAGGGTTATCTTTGCCAGTGGGTGTCAGCATGCTTGAGAGTTAGGCCTTTTTTGTTGTTGTTGTTTTTTGTCCCAAATCTGAAGTTACCTTCTTATATTGATCACCTTTGATTTTGGCAAACTCCACTTGTGCTGCTATTTTCTACGTTCAGTCTTTATTTCAATTCAATAAATAGAATAAAAAGGTTTTGAGTGAGGCATGCTTTCTAGCAGAAGAGTAGTTATAGAATAACTATATTCTATACTACAGAATATAGTAATAACTTTCTCCTTTGAAAATTTCTGAAGTGTAGTCCATCTATAAGCATTGCCAAAATCACTATTTTATACTCCATGCAACTTATGCTTTCATTGTCTGAGCCTTCCATTTCTTATGCTTATCTGTTGAAGCTGTTCCACTTTGCAGAGTAAAATTCACTGGCTCACAGAGAAAAGAATTTGAGTAAGAGCACGCTCCAGAGATCTAAGGAATCAAAGCCATGCCCTTGGTATGGTGTCCAGTTTTGTTTGTTTATTTTAACACAATATGGAACAGCTTTGAAAAAATAGAGTAGTGTGGCCACCAGTCCAAATCAAGCAGAAGAGACAGCCGAGTCCGGTATTTTGGAGCAGTGTTTGAATTGATTGAGCTGCTTAGCTCACTGTGTGACATTGTCTTTTTCCTTTGCCCACCGAAACAAGTCTTGAAGCATAAGGAGAACAACAAACAAGCCCCACTACTACTACTACAAACAACAAACGAAAAAAAAAAAGGAGTTTTGAATCTTCTTAAGGCTGAAGTATCTTATACTTTAATGCAGTTGTGTTATAGGTGACAACATGTTCCTCAGAGCACTTATTTATTCATCTAGGGAATGCCTACTGGTGGAAAACGGGGCTTTTAGGAAATTTGTATGTCTGTACAGTGGAGGCAACAGCAATGTGCAAGTCCAGAATATCTGAAGTATGAGATTGTTAGATGTGTCAAACCTTTTATATGTCCAGCTTTTAACTATTTAGTACTTTTCACTAATATGATTAATAAATAACATGGGCTTTAGCAGAAATTGTTCTGTTGCTTTAATAATAGGAGGGATGCTCTCACCATTTATGTAGGTTATGCTAGGTTACAAAGAGCTTGTTTTTTGCATAGTCAAGGAGAGAGAAACACTTCTGAAGGATGGTTTCTAGCCCCTAAGACGAGTGATTTTAGTTTGGTGCTGTGAAGAGTCCTAGTATTGCAGTGTTACCCATGGGCAATTCTCTGCTGGAAATAGGGAACTAGATAAATTCTGGAAAAGATCAGCCCTGTGTGATTCATACCCATCTCTTATAATTCACATGGAGATTATTCTTTTTTTGTAAGACCAACATGAACAGAATTTGTAGTCTGACTTCTATACTTGTTTAGATTACTAGTTTACATTAGATTTCTCATTAAAATTCTATGCTTATAAAGACAGTTTGGACTTAGTTGTCTTGCACTCTTCAATGTTTGAAACAGCGTAAGAAAAAATCTCTTTTCTGTTTCATAGTATTTCAAAACATGCACATAAAGTTGCTAATAGTCTGTTTTCTTTAATCATAGCTTCAACATACAAATTGCCTTTCTTATAGTCAGTCTTAAAGTTTCGAAGAACGGTTCTCAACTGCAACTAACTATATTGGTGCAGGATGGAATAAATAAGTACATAAATATTTCTGCAGAAAAGTAACACTAGGCTTTTTGCAGAGTCATAAATCTGGCTTCTGTACTTTCTCCATCTTCTCTCATATGTACCACCAAAAGTCAGCTTGTTAGGATCTAATGGCATATGAGATTTTTCCTCTACAAGACTCCCTTTCAGTGTTATCTCTACATAGAAGAGACTGGTATTTGATGACCTTCTGAACCAGCAATTCTGTTTTCTGAAGCAGAAAATTAAGTTTTCTCTTCTTTACTGTGAAGAAGCCAATGTGTGTCTCATATTCACGCTAGACTGTCCTGACATACAAGCAGCAGAAAATGTGAAAATAGCGTGTCCAAGCAGCTAGGACAGCAGAACGCAGTTTTCCAGCAGAATCTGTATCGGAAATGTCTTACAGGTTCTGATTCTTATTCATACTAAGGTACCTTTAAATTGCTCCAGAGCTTTCCTATGGATGAAGGTGTAATTTATACTCTGCACGGTCAAGAGATCATAGTGAAGAATCACACTCCATATCTATTCTCCCAAAACAATATGGTATCCAGATTTCAGCAAGGCATCTGAATTTTAAAGTAAGAACAAAGAAATGCCTAAGATACTAAGATACTTTAGGTAAGAAAATTAAAGTTAAATTGGATGCTGATCCTGGATATTATATGCCCAGATATTTTAGGAAAGTAAAAATACTATCTTTTTCCCATCCTGAAGAGAAATGGAAGGAAAGCTAATCAAATGAGTGTAAACGGCACAGAAGAGCACTACAGTCATATTAGAGATGGATTGAATCTTGTTATTCATGCTCCGTTGTTGGCAGATGGCTTAATGTATTAAAACGGACAAGAGAGCATTACAGACAGCATGGCATCATAGCTGTACAAATGGAGACAGTTCAGGCAGTAGCTCATTGCAGTTTGGGGAATGACTGAGAGAAGAAAATGACTGTCACTCTTAATTAGAAAAGAAGAAGTACGATACAGAGACAAAGCCCAGTGACAAGTATTGTCCCTGCAGATCAAGCATTAGGTACCTACAGTACCTTTCATCTCCTTTGCTTACTGACTGTATAGGTGATATGACTTTTTACTAATGTGACAGCCATAAAGAGAAAACAGGTCTTTAAGCAAGCAAAGATCAGTCAAAGGGAAGAAGACCCTGAAACTGGACGATTCCCTTCACTTCCTTACTTCTGAGATAAATATAGGTCTGACTGCTGCTCTCACCTCCTGAATTGCTGTTTCAGTGTTTAAATGAAAGATGATTTCTTTATTTCTGTGCATAACTGAATAGCAGAGCACCCTCCTGAGTCCTTTCAACAAATTTTTGCTTATTTTCAGTGCAAGCGGCATTTTTGGAATCTTAGAGCTGCTAGGAAGAACGAGGGACTACTTTTTTTTTTTTTTTTTTTTTTTGATTCCTACCTAGCTTCCAGAAAGTAATTTCTCCTTCTTGGCAGTAAGCTTTAACCATATTCAGCAGTGATTTTCTCCTCTTTAGAGTTCAAGTAAATTAATAGGTTTGAGATGCCAGGGATATTCTTTCAGCTATCTAAGGTGCAGTGATTATATTAATGGATTTTCAGTGTGCTGTGATCAGTTTTTGGTTCACGCTCAGCATGAAGTGGCCTCAGGCCAACTAGTGATTCCCAGCAGATAAATTCCCTTGTGCTGGCATCATTGTTGCATACATAGCGCTAGTGAGCATGGCACAGTTTGCCCAGCCATACCCCATTGCAGGCAGGTTCCCAGATGCAGCCAAGGGCACCATCGCGGCAAGATGAACATGGAGAGAGATCTGTTGCAGTCACTAGCAGCTCCCTTCCCAGCAACATGTGTGCATTGAACACAGGGAGACGAGTCCCTCCCAAGTTTGGGACCTCAGCTAGTTAGGCTGGCTACGTGGTTAATCTCCCTCAGCCCACTCTACAGTCAGTGGAAAGAGATGAGAGTGCTGCTATGGGGTAATTCAAAGCAAGCTGCTGTTTTGCAGGTGCTCTGGATTGCCCACAGGAATTTAAATCACAAGTGGAGATTTAATTAGTTCGTGTAGTTAGCTAATTTAGGTGCCTAAAGTTGGAACAATGTGAATACTTCCAAAGTTTTCATGTGCTCTCCAAGACCTATGGAATCTTGAGGGATCATTTGCAGATGTAATCTTGGTGACTGCTGGGTTGTGTAAGCTGTTGCTTCTGTTGGCCTACAGCGCTTAATGGTGACAGGGCAGTGTGTTGTGCTCAGAACTCTGCCTAAAATGGAAGTCTTCCAGGCTCCCACACATTGTCCTCCTACAGCAATGTGTCATGTATCCTACAGCAAAGGGACTACATGGGCATGAAAGGTTCAGGTTCTAGGTTCAGGTTTTAGTGACTAATTAATTTTATATTATTTGAAAACTTTTATTAATCCCAGAAAGCTCTGACCACAAATAAAGTTCATCCAAACTTCTCAGAAATTCTCCTTCATTCTTCAAAAGCAGATCAGTGTTAATTGTCTGTTCCACCTCTGCTATTTGCCCAGTTTCTTCCTGTTGAGGCATTCTACCTGCTGCTCCAGTTCATGGTCTCCCAGGAGGTTCCAGACAGGCTCTCTACTGTTTTATCATATAGAAAAATATGCAGCAAAAAATTTGTTTGTTGATGTTGTTCTGTACAGCTGCCATAAAGATAGGAAGTCAAAGTAAAACAGAGTTGCGTTAGAATTAACTCAAAGTCCTTGTTACTTTTTTACTTTTTCTATAATTTTTTTACCAAGTTGTGTGAATGAGAATATGAAAGATCCGGAAGGAGGATCCAGGCTTTAACTAGAAGACCTCTTCCATAAGTGTATTTCCAGTGTCACTCATTGTTTGGTCTCTTCAAGACCAAAGACACAGGACTTCCTTAACAAGTCCTTCCAAGTACTTGGACAAGCTCACAATCAGCAATGTCTTTCATGGGGCACAATAGCATTGAAGGCATTGGCACAACGATTTTTTTCAAGGCAACTTTGAATTTTTCTGGTTTGTTTTCTGATTGTCATGCAGTATATTAGCTCATTCACAAAAATAGCAAATGTTACACTGCTGGCATGTAAACAAGATCCTAGATGTCCCTAGCATCTAAGATAACTTTTCTTCTTATTTTTACTGGCTTCACTTAATAGCATTTGCATACTGTGTTGTATATTTTTACCTTTCTTCTCACTGTAGAGAACCTAACTGTTCCATTATAAATCATCTTAGACATTTTTTAATTACCATAGATAAATCATGTGCTATTCCTGCATTTAATACTGCAACAAAACTCCAGGTGTTTTCATTACGAACTTAGCTGGAATGAAGCAAATCACCAGTGGCTCAAAGACATTTAAGTTTGCAGCTTCCTAGGGAAGTTTCTGACGTGCATTTGCCTCTGTGTGACTTGCCAAGTCTTTTTTAATTATTAATTTCTTTATGATATGAAGAAATGTGCTTTTTCTAATCTTAGTTCACTTATTTTCTATGTTGCCGTACCTTTTCAATTCTAGCTTTGATATTGCTGAATATTCTGTTAGATAGCTATAGTGGTGAAGGTATGGAATCTTCAGAAACAGGGCATTTCCTCAGTATATTGAACAAGCAAATTCAAATATCTTTCTAAACACTAATTGCTTTGAATTCTTGCCATCTCCCTCTGCTGCTTCTCCTTCCTCAAAACAGGCCAGCGTTTCATTTTTCTATTGCAGTCTATTCTTCTGTATTGCTCTGAATTTACTCTTCACTTCAAAGAGCATTTCACTTGTTCTGCAGTCATCAGTGAATCATCAGTGTATGCAGGCCTTCCACATCACATTGAGCTTGTCAGTCATTGCTTGCATCTTACTTTCTGTCATCTTGTGAGGGACTTATATGTAAAGGTTTTGTTTGATATGTTGCTGTTCTTAAGCTGAAATAAGTTCTACGTGGCTTTCTTCTCTTCTGTTGTTTGTATGTGTGTGAAGCACTGTGTATTGAATAAAGTTCATTTAATTATGGGGAGAGCTGGACGAATGAGCTTGGTGATAATATCATTTCATAGTGCTTAGTTACAGTAGTCAACAGTTAAGGCATCCCAGTGATGGTGAGGTGAATATTAACTTTCATGGAGAGCTATGGAGAACAAAACAGTTTCCTATATACAGGCAGAAAAAAAATAAATTTGCTTTTTAAGGGGCTGACATATGGGGTAAAAACATCCAGTAAAAACTGGTTGCAGTGTCAAAATCTATTACTATTCTGCTTTACCCTTTACATTTGATTGGAATTGTTTTACAGAAGTTAATTACATACATTTTATAATTGCATCACTTGTTACTTTATAATAATTCTCAGAAAGGCTAAGTGACTTTCCTAAGGTCCTGTGAGACAAGAGTCTCAAATTATGTATTGTAATTGGGACAAAAAATAAGGACCTTCAATGCAAAACCTTGTTAAAGAATAAAATATAGGTAAAATGTGTGCATATTAAAAATTATCCATCAAATCTACCATAGGTGCAGTTATTCTTTGTACAGCCTTATTAACTTGAAAATATGTGGATGTGGACAGAATACACACATACCCAAAGACATGTTCATTCAAACATGTCCCTTCTCCAACAGTATTAAACAGAATAGGGTGAATAAAAATTGCAGTTTTGCTACTGTACTGCTATGCTTGTACAAAAATCAATTTCTTTTGCTTTGGAGATGCCAGGTGTCTTCTGAATATGGTACTTAGTGATCCCGCTAAAGACAGTGAAAAAAGTGAATGAGACATAAAGAGAAAATGCATCTTTAGAAGAAAAATCAATGTTTTAAATTAATTTCAATTTCTCATTTTATTAATTTCATTACGTCCAGTTCTGTTATAAAAATCCATTCTCGGTATGGTAAATCATTGGAAGACGAAAGTTCAACTGGTTTTAATAATTCATTTCTCGGAGTCTTCAAATGTTTCCATTTTCTTCAATAAAATAAAACAAAATTATGGAAGATGATATTATCAGTCCAGATAAAATCTTGTGCGCAAAAGATTTATCCAAATAATTCATTCATGTCTGTACTTTGTATAAAATTATACTAAAAAATTCACTGGAACACAGCAATTTAAATGTTTGCAGGACTTTATACAGTTATAATATACTTACAGTCTAGCTGTTCCTAATCAGTTCCTCTGTTTGAAAAATGCATGCTATGCTACAGAAAGTCATCACTACTCAGGAAGCAAGACATGGCCTGCTGCTTTGGTAGCCCAGCAAAATATGAAGTAAAATTGTCTTGATTTTGAAATAGAGTACACAAATGCTGGCTTTTGTTTTTGGTTTTTTTTTTTTTTTTGCCATACATTTCATATTAATCCTTGCTATGGTCTATATTTTACTCTCCTGCAATGAAATGTCCACAGTTGTCCCATTTGCGTTCAGTTATTCCATTCCTGGGAGATGATCTGAAGTTATTTTGGAGTGCATGTTGCCTGGAAAGCTGGTGACGCAGCCCCCTCGGGTGGCACGGGACCAGCACAGGCTGGTCCATTCAGTGCTTTCCTGCTCCTGGAAATCAGACCAGCCTGGGGTCAACTGTGCAGATGTGAGAGGCTGGAGGAAAGCTCCCCTGGGCAAGTTCTGCATCTCTGACATGCATTCAGTCATCTCTTTTTCCTTCCTCTGCTTGGTTCAGGCAGTCAGTGACATTTTGAAAGCTCCTTTCAGTTGAGATAATATTCCTAAACATGTTTTAGAGAAACATTGTAAGAATATAATGTATCTGAGTCTGCTAGAGGAACGGCTTTCCTCTCATAAAATAAACTGGGGCTGCTCACAGTTGGATGCTTGGCACAAGAGATATTGGGAGGATTGCCTACAACCTATCACCATTTTGATAGAGAGCAATAGGCAATGGCCCTTTTTTCCATGCCAGATGTTTCTTGGAATTGCCCTGCAGTGTTGCATATCCATAACATTCCTTAGCTACATGGCTGAGAGAGACATAAGATGGCTCCATCTGAGATGCAGAAAGGTCACTGTGCTTCTGGGAAGAGCCAGACTTCAGTGATCACAGAGTACTGAAACCAGTGTCTCTAAAACTCAAGAGACAGCTACATCAGTAAGCAGTGACAGAGGTGGCGGAGGTCTTTTTGATACTTCCTATTATCTCCTTTTTTAATGTAATTCTCAGGAGATAGCTCATTTATTTGAGACCCTGTCCGACTAGCTTACGTAACAAGGGATTGTGATGCAGTGGCTTCAGAAGTCCAGTGGAGAATTCCTTTTTTTAAAGGAGAAAACTTGTTTTTCATCTCTCTTCTGTCTACAGTTCTTGTTTTGCTTCATGACATGTGGTTTGCCATCTGTTCCCAGAGCACATGAGTTTAGGGATGGGTATTTTAAAAAAATAAGGTAACCTTTTTCTAAACAAGGAAATATGACAAATTACATTATGTTTTGAAAAATCAGAGAGAGAAACCTTTCACCACTACAATTAGTTTGTTCGCTTTGCAAGTATAGCCTTCTCTGTTTGCAGTCTGAGGTTTTAAGGTTTTCTTGTAAGCTCTTCTGTGTGTGCTGCATTAATTCTTTAGTATTTTGCTACTAGTCCCTCTTTTATTCTCTCTTTAGAAATCGGCATCTTTGGGCATTACAGTGGGCAATTAACACAGCTTGCTAAAACAGCTTGCCACTTCAGTAAAAAAAAAGAAAGTTGGAGTCTTATTGCCAGGGAGGAAGTGTTGTGAACGATTGCAAGCAGGCTGAGGCTGCGGTAGAAGCTGGTCAATGGATCTTTTATTTATTTATGGAGATCTATCTGTAAGGGAAAAAATATGGGGAGTTTATATCTATCTGCTTCTGCCAGGTTGGAAAAGCAGGAGGGCATGAGCAGGGAAGGTTCATATGGATTTGACAGGAGGGAGAAAGACCTTTCACTCCAGAGGCAGGGACAGAGTTCAGGTAAATATTGGACTTGTATAAATAGTACAAGTATTAAAACCACTGCAAAGTGCTGTCCCAGCTCATCTGCGCCTGGTAGGTTGGCCCATTAGTGCATTTGTTACCCAGTACTTATGGATGTATCGGAGTCCTCATACTGCCTTTTTCATCAGTGAACAAGCAGTGTGTCCCCTGAATCCTATCTTTAGAGTGCAATTCAATGAAAAGAAAAAGTGAGCTTACTTAGGAAGGCATTCACTTAGGAATGGCATAACCATACTTTCAAAATCGTTACAGTGTACTGATAATTGGTAGCTGCAACATGCTGAGTACAAGATGGGTTAGGAACTCCATACAAAGAAACTCCATGGGCCTTTCTGGAGAAAAATAGCACTTTTTTTGTGCCATCTTGGAATATGCTGACTTTACAATGGAATTATAAACCGTAAGTTTTCCATGTTTTGTGAATGTCACTCTCTCCTCCTCTCCTTTTCTTCCCTCAGCTCAGAAACAGGTAATGCTTTCTCTCATGCAAAAATATTCTCAGCAGTACCCAGCAGCAGCACAGAGAAGACTAGGGAGTGCTACTGGCACCCATGCACAGCTGCTGGGGGATGTATCAACTCCCTAAGTATTGCCCTAGACCATAGGCCCCACACTTAGAGTTACGCCTGCTGAAGAGCTAAGTGAGTTGGGAGAGGGAGCGTGGCCAGCAGTGGAAACTCAAGGAGACAGTTGTGAGCACAGCAGCAGGAGGGTGAAGGTGAGACCAGGTGGCCCACCAGCTGGAATTATTAGAGGTACTTGAATGCGGGGGAGACAAGACTGTCACCTTAAGGCTTCAATAATATGTAATATAATTACATTTATTGTACATTAATATTTTATAAATTTAGTCTAGTAATCATTACTAATATGTGTTTTGCTATATATAAAATATATAATACATAAACAAATTACATAATTATATAAATAAGTAAATTATAGAGAGAGGGAGTTATTTTTCTGTCAGGCCAGGGCAAAGATGAGCTAAGCATTAAGGCAACCAGATTAGGGGCAAATGGTTTGCAGTGTGTACATGTGGTCTTCCTCTTTTGTGTTTACTTTATTTCTGTATGAAATTTGTGGCGTGTATAGTGCATACGTAAAGTAGCAGAGCTTCCCTGTAAGGTGAAATGTGGCCACTGGAGCTGTTCGCCAGGAGTGAAATCTCAGTTGTAAGCTAACACTATTTTTTCACATTTAGACTTTCTGTAGTAATCCATATAACTTTCGAGTAATAAATGTTTCTCTTAGTAACCATAGCTTGCTGATTGCTGAGATAAGTTGTTACCTAAATGTGCCAGCAGCATGGCTTTGATTCAGCAAAGCATTTACATACAATTCTAAGACCAGGTCTGCTGAACAGATCACTTAAGCACAGGCTTAATTATATTGTTTGCAATACTGGCAAATCCATGAGGTTTCTTTTCAGTGGGAATCATTGCTTATGCTCACTGTGATAAAATGTGATGAGGTATATTATATCAGTATGTGTTGGAAAGTAAAGCATGGTACTGTTACTCTGATAAAATACTAGCAGTAGCCATACCAAAGGCTACATTCCTGTTTAAAAAAAAAAAAAAAGCTGTTTCAGCCAAGGTTTCCTCACATACACTCAGTATTTTACCCAACATTTGCATCTTACAGGGAATACTACATTTGAAATGAGTAATTCCATTTTTCATTACAACAAACTACACTAATCTGTCAAAAAATATCAAATCAACAAAGAAGTGAGAAGTCTACCATATGCTATTGAATAACTTGGCATGATGCCTGGTTTAAATAAGTCTCTATCCATTGTCTAGGCAGCATATTGTATTTTCCTTTCAAGTTTTTGTGAAGTCTGTTTATATAAAAGTCAATGATAATAAGATTTAATTAGTTTTCAAAGGAAATACTAAATTGTAGTCTTGAAGTTTCTCATAGCTTTTCCAATCCTTCTGCATTGGAAATAAACTTTGGAACCTTCAAATACTTGGTGGCAAATTCTGTTCCAAAGTGTGGGTCTCATAGCTAGATGTAGTTGCATAAGCATTCTTCTTTAGATGACGCCTTGTTTAAGGAAAAGTGTCAGGGCACAGTGTTTCTGGATGACAAATTAAGATTGGCCAGAAAAGGGGCTTTTTAAAAAATATCTTGCAAATTGTTGCATTTCAAATATGGCTGAACATGCTTTTGTTAACAGAAAGAAGACATACTGTTCTACCTGATGCATAGCCAACCAAAATTAATTCACAGAAATCCCTTCCTAGAATGACACGTATCTCTTAATGCATAAGTCACTGGTGGGGGATGGATTCCATGGTAATACGGAATTATGGAAATAAAAACCACAGGAAGAGCTGCTCATTTTCTCTCCTTTGATACCTTAAAAAAATCAAAGTACATGAATTTATTTTAGCACATTCAGACCCTCAGAATTCACTTAGTGAAAAAGATAAATGTACGGCTGCTTGGAAGCTGAAATACAACATTTCTGAAAAACTATTGTAAGGGCTCTTAGGAGCAATTGTCTTTGTATTCCTTCTCTTGCCACATGTTTTCTGATCTTTTATATTTTGCTGTTAATATTTTAGGAGGTGATGGGAAGGTTTGTGCATGTATTTTCCTTACACTGGACTCGTATTATTGGCTGTCAGCTTTGGTCCTCAGCTGCTGGTGACGCAGAAAATTAATGGAGTCTTCAGCCCAGGCATTATTGTAATAGAGTGCTTGAGGATGTGCCATCACCACCCACATGACTCAATAGCTCATACTACCAATAAGCTCTTTGCCCTTTGGATTGCTGTATTAATAACCTTCATTTTTTGTATTTTGGTATTTTAAAGTTGGCCCCAACACGCCTAAATAAAGACAAGTTGGTTGAAACGAAGCAAGAGGAAAGGGCAAGGAAGATGTATTTTCTTTTGGGGAGCATATCTCTTTACTGGTGGCATGCTTTCTACCTGTTCAAAAGCAAACTTCAAGGTGACTGATCAGTTTTAGCCACCCTGAATGAGGGATAGCATTTTTAGAGAGCTGCTACAGAGGAAGGACTACAGTAACTACTGTCAAGGGGATATTTTACCACTGAACTCAAAATAGCTGTGCTGATTTAGCTTGGCTGCTGAGCGAGCCACACACCATTTCTCCTTGTTCTTTTGTTGTAGTGTTTTGCGAAGAAGTTGAAGTGAAACAGGATCTTGGGAAATGGGGGTGAAGATGCTGAAACCCTGTATGTTTTCGTTTTGTTTAAAGAAAAATAGCGTCCAGGACAGAAGACAGGCAGCTAATGCTAGGGGAGAGAATTCATCTCATGAGAGATGAGCATTCATATCAAAATGATATGAAAATAGAATAGATGGAAATTAAAACATGGATCAGAAGGCAATAGGACAGGTGGGTTGCTTGGTCACGGCATACAAATAATGCTAGGAAGTTGTGAGGAAGGGATTCAGTGGTTCCTCTCCTCCTTGCTTGGCTAACCTTGCTGACAAGGAAGCCAACCTCCTCTGTGGAGCCACTCCCAATTAAATTCCTGAACATTGTATGAGCTGTGGCTTCTCTGAAGGACACAGAGCCTGCACAGTGCAGTTATGGTGTGTGATGGACAATAATAAACGGTGTTAGCCCAAGCAAGCCCATTCCCACATCTGACAGTAAAAGGCAAAACACAGGAAGCTGTGAAAGCAGCCACATCCCAAACATGGAGGACCTCAGCTGCTGCTGCTTAAATCGGCAGCCTGCCATGACAGCTTGACTCTTAATGTGTGACTAGGTACCACCTACGTACAATGTTACATCTATAGTGCCTATTCCCTTTCCTCTAGAAGAGGAACATTTTTGCACACAAAATATCTACACCAGTAGCATTAGGAATGGTTTGCTGCCTATCCAAGCTCTGAGAGACATCAGGGTTTGGGCTTTGCGGCTTGCTGGGTGAAGTCCTTAGTGCCTCCAATAAAAGTAAGAAGTAATATGGAACAATTAATTAGTGCAACTTCCTGTTAGGAAGGCTTCCAGTCTGTGCATCAGTTGCTGTAAAATAACAGCTGGGTGAATAACGCTAAATTTATACTTAGATAATCTGCAATTAGGAGCAAATTTAGGACAGAGAAAACAGAGGACTAGACTGGGTTCACAGAAGGACTGGAAGGCATAAAAGAGCCTTTTGCTGTTTTTTCCTTGATCCTTGTAAAGCCTTGACTCCAGGTAAATTCTGCTTTCCTGGAGAAATCATTCCTTTGAATGATGGTCTTTCTTCACCAGAGAAGCTGGAAAAACACAAAAAAGTTACTTTTCTTCCTTTCTTCCATCCCTTCAGCCTTGCTGACTAGTTGGGCAAATAGAGCATGGTACTCTGTTCTGTATTTTGAAAGTATGGGAGCAATTTCCTATCGTGTTTCCATCTAATAAGGGAGTTCTGGGAACTAAGCAGAGAAAATACTTACCAGCAGGCTTGCTGGAGCAGTCAGCACCAGCTCCCTTAACATCCTGCCTCCATGAAAGAGCAGGGCCAAAAAGGCACAGTCTCCCCCCAGCTAATGAGGTACATGACTGTTTTCGGCTGCTGTTAAATCATTTGCTGTCTTCTGTAAAAATAATTGAGAATTACAGCAGAAAAGTCAGTGGGTCTAAAATGGCCAGGCTGATAGAAAACTGAGTCCAGAGGAAACATCATCCTGCATGACAAGGCATCTCTGTAGTCTCCAGCCTGCTTAAATGCAGTCATTTTCACCATCTGGAAGTAGAAAATGATTATTTCCTATCCTGTAAAAAGCTCCTTAACAATAGAATTGCTGGATCTATCTCTTGCACTGCAAGCTTTCATCTTAACTACTTTTTGTATGCTGGAATCAAAAATTAGCCCCTCAGCTTTCAGTTCCTTTGACCATAGAAGCAAGTTTCTTCTGTTGATGGTAGAAGCATTTTCCTGGTTCATTTTTACATAACTTTTAAGCCATTTCTGCTTTGAATACATTTTATTTCTATTTATCTAAAAAAAAGTTGCCACAGACTTGCGGTTTATTAATTGAAAGGTGATACTTTTCATTGCAGCAATACCACTTTCAGTGTATAATACAAAATCTGTAATATTTTTTTCATCAAGAGTGCTAATGCATTTTCTTCACTTCAAGCAGTTCTGAAAAAAACCAAGCCCACTAACCATCTAGGAGAAAGAGTAAGCCAGTTCTAATGACCTCCCAGGGAAAACAAAAATGAAGTGCATAGTGTCATCTGCTTGATCTTTAATTATTATTTAATTGCTCTAGTAATATGCTTTTAAATTGCAGCTTATTGGACAATTTCAGATGACTGCTCTTATTATGTGAACTTTTTCTTCCCAGCACCCTGGTGGTTTCAGGTGCTCAATTATTTTACAGAGAAAGCGGGTTTTTAACCAGAGCTACCTCAGTGTTACAGGCAAAATTCAGTGGGATGCAGAGGAGCCTCTGTAGAATAAGAACGGAGGCGGGAGCCCGGAAGAGGGCTGGGGAGAGTCACTTGTGCCTCAGGTGACCACTAAGAGCTGCTGGCAAGGACTGGGAAGATGAGGGAGGTGAATAGGGCTTTTCAAGGCTGTTGGGATTCAGGGGGTTTGGAAGGCTGTGGGGCAGAGAACAGGCACCATTCGCTTGCTGAATCCAAAGTGCTGCTCTCAGGTACAATATGAAGATGTCCAGCACCATTTCATCAAGCCCTTCTGTCTCTAGAGCTTCAACAACTTCCATGTCCTCTTCCGGAAGTACCACCCTCACTTCTCCCCTCATTCCAGGGCCCAAGACTTCTTTCCTCTCCTGCACACACACACATAACAGTCCCTCTCTGTCTCTTCAAATACAGGGGTTTTGTTTTGTTTTGTTTTTAAATCCAGCCTGAGGGAATAGAGTTTTATCTCCTCATTTTCCTGAGCCAAATACACAAATTGGCAAGTCTCCAAAGTTTAACCAAGAGCAGCACACAAGGGATAAGTACTACCCGGAAGCAAAACCAGCAGGTATGACCACATAGAATTTTACTCTCTACTACTGGTAAAGACTTCCAGATAATTTCTTCAAAAATAAAACTTCTAAAAGCTCATTAAAGAGCTTGCTGTATAAACACGTTTTTCTTAAATGCTTCAGTTGTGGATCCACAGAAAATAAACACCACAAAATGCCTTTTCAAAAGAGCTGAAGACCTTTTAAAACCAACTGGAACATCAGACCTGTGTGATGTCAGGCTGCTTAGTCATCTTCAGTAGAGTTGCAGCTCTAGAGCATCCCAAATGATACCAGGTTAAGCTGGGGGAAAAAGGACATGGGTGTTAAGTGAAGAGAGGGTTACCACATCTGTTCCCCACCTTCTCCTCTCCCACTCCCCTTCAAAAAAAAGCCAATTAGCTATGTCAGAATGCTTTTTTACCTTGCACAAGAGCAGGGCTCCAGGCGTGGGCAGAGGGACATGTGGGTTTACGTTTTTCTGAGGGCCCAAGAGATGAGAGGGCTTTTGTTAGTGCCCAGGAATGGCTCACTAAGTCAAGGTAATAATGAAGTAATTGGGACAAACTGTAAACTATGCTCAGCACAATCTCAGTGACAGAAACTGCTGTTTACGAATTAGAATTACTAAATACTAAAGGAAACAACACCAGCAGTGAGAGCAGAGTGACACAGCCAAGTTTATTAGAAAAAAAAAATAAAAATGAACAGCTTTGGGATTCATGGAAATGGCTTGAATGTGTCCTCTTGTACTAATGTGCTTCAACAATGAAAAATACAACCTATTTCATTTTTTAGTGCTCCACTGAATTTTTTAAATAAAATTGCCTTCAATTGTCCATCATATTTTGCTCTGTAATGTGGCAGAGAGGACATGGCAAGCTAATGAAATCTGGGCTGCAGAGGTGAGAAAGGCTTGCAAAGCTGCAGCTAAAAGCATAGTTTTCAAGGGACATGCCAATACGCATTCCCTGCTTCACAGACCTGCTGAGGCGGGTGAGGAGCTAACACACTGTCCTTTTTACAGTTCCAGGATTTCTTATCCTCTGTCTCCTTAGTCAGGAATAAACTTTACCTTGTTGTGTTTTCACTTGGGTTTGAACTTTAGCCAAGAAAAAGAAGCCTAGATGTAATTAACTCATCATTCTCTTGGCTCTTCTCAAAAATCAGCAGCGGGTTTTGATTTTCTTGTTCATTTAGAAGGTTGTTTTTTGCCTAATAGTGCCTATGTAATAGGAATAGTATTGGAAGTTGAGATCAAGCTGGCCATTGAGTATGGCCAGGGTAAGAGAGTACTAACTAGTGTTGCAGGAAGGAGCACTAAATTAAGCAATGAATTGTGCTGTAGTGCTCTTAATGGTAGAAAAACTCCCACTTAAACCAGACTAATAGAGTACGCTTAGTGTGCCAGAAGGCTGGCACACCTGTAAGCAAACCTGGCAGGCTTTTGAACTGGGTGTTCACTGGTGGTGGAGACCAATAAGGAGACACATTAAAAAAAAAAAAATCCAACAACACGAAAGGACATCATCTCAGTGGTGTATGTGCTTTTTATTAATGATGTGATAACAAGACATCACTTACAAACACTTGATGTTAAGGTGACCTGTATCAAAGGTGTGACCTGGAACCATTAGGAGAGTAACACCCCCCTAAAACAAGGTTATGGCAACTCACCTGCCGGTTTCTGAACTGGAACCTTGCTGGGGGAGTCAGTAGTGTAAGGGGGTGGGCCAGAACCTGAAATACTACATGGAGATTTTGGCTTTAAGGTGTGATAATGATGTACACTCTCCTGATCTCTATAGCACACAAAATCTTTATCTCAGATCTGCTCAGTCTGCCAGCAGACCTACTGGAAGTAAGCTACATGGCCTGCTCTGTATTACCTCTGCGCACTCCACTTGACTCTTAGTGGCTTCCCACTCTGTAGACCGAAGAGGACTAGCAAAGACCTATACATGGTACCAAGATCACGATGCAAACACGTTGGAGGGAATCTGAGTTGGAAAGAAGTAATTTGTCTTCCAAATGCCTCCTTTTGTTTAATTTAACAGATAGTAAATTTCTGGAAGGTAGAATAGTGATCTGTAAAATTTTTAATTCATGATCACTATAGGTTTCATGGGGTTTCTTAACCAACAGCCAATTATAGTGCTCCACTGTCCTGAGCTTAGAAACAAAGTGGCCCCTGCAAGAGCAAAAACACACTTTATGGTTATTTTTGCTGCCTGCATTGTGCTAGGTTGGTGCGCTGCTGTGCAAAATGTGTTAAAAAAGACATGGAGCAGCAGTCTATAGTCTGGCGCCGCCTCATAATGGCAGTTGATGACACATCATGAAATTCTGGCATTTGAGGGAGCCCTTTCACCTCAGCAAATACAAAACACATACCAAAGGATCTGCTTAATTGCCAAGCAAAGGCATCTTGAGTGACAAGTGGAGGCTGGGAAAACTTAGTGCATGGTAGGGAAGACAATTTAGATTTAGAAAAAGTGGATTTCAGATTCAAACAGATTTAGAAAAACTTTCTTTCACTTACTATCTTACAGAAGCCTAGCAGTGATCACAGACTAATAGCACTTCTCTTCATTACATACTTTGAGATATAATGCAGCCATTTAGCAACTCGCTTACCGGCACAGTCCTGCATTTAGGACTCTAATGCCATATGAGAAGTAATTCAAATGACTAGTTACCTTGCAAAAATCTCATCATTCCTAAGATGTGTATGTGTATTTCACACGCTGATTTCAGAATATCTGTTTATTTCATATTTGTTCTTTTGTGCAGTGGTTAGAAAAGTTTTTTATTGTTAATATCTGAGTTATCTGAACTTCCAAATGTAACAGCGGATTGATTAGGGCTCACAGAATAGAGCAGGAAGCAGAACAAAGATTGATGTTACTGTTTCAAAAGGCCTTTTAAAGAGCTATTATTACTGCTATGTTGAAGTCAGTGCTTTTTTAATTACATTATTACATCCATGTTGTTTTAACACTTTTTATGCTTCATCAAACATATTCAAGCTTACGTTTCCAAGGCTGGACCTTGGACGAGGGGAGATTTTTAGATCCTGCAATCTAGATACATGTTGAGGGCCCAGACTGTCAGCTAGCATCAAGCAGTCCAGCTGATTTGATCACGGTGTAATGATGCTGATAAAGGATCTGGCCCCAATAGTGCAATGTTTAAAAAGCTGTATCTTGTAGAACACACGGCAGTTTAGTATCGGCCACATTGATCCCCGGTGAAGGAGCGCGTAAGCCTAGTGAACACAGTGTGACTTGGGGCAGGCTGGTACACTGCAGCCGCCTTTCCAACTGCAGCACAGCCCCATAACATATCACTCAAAGTGCTCTGCTGAAAACATGCCAGTATAAAGACATGACAGTTTGTCACTTGCAGAGAATGGATTTTTCAACTGTGTGCTGCTAATTAATCCAACAGTGTTTTTCAAATAAATTAAGCAAGTCATATCTTACAAATTTAGAGAAAAGCAAAACATTAACATATATAATTGTTAAGTAAGTGGGGGAAAAGATGAAAATTATCAGAAATTCAAGATAGGAACACAGGAAGTGGCAGAATATTAGACTATCTCTCTGCCTCTAAATTCACTCATGACTTGAACAGGATGGATTCTCTTCTTTGCAGAACCTTTTCTGACAGCTGCATAGATTTCTTCTGGCTTTTCTCTTTTAATTAGGGGCTTCTTCTCTGGAGCCTTCATTCTCCACATCACAACAGGATGTCGTGGGCCAGTAGGACTCTGAATCTTGATAATCTTTGTGGATGCAATATAGGACATCTTCACTGTCTGTACCACAGCATTCATTAAATTTTTGGCAGCCTGAATTAGTGAAGTGACGCTATCCAACTGTAATAAGAAACAGAAACATTAGCCTGGGAAGCCAGTCTGCTTTTAATCACAGTATGCTGAGGAATAAACAACGGTTAAAAAATAAGACTAACATACCAAATCCTAATTTCTTTGTTCTCCCTTGGTGTGTGTGATCATGTTTGATCATCACAGAAATTTGTGCTGCTGGAATATAAAGCTTACATAGATAAGCTTTTTCTTTTTTTGACTGTGAATTCATGATGTTTGTCTGCAGGGTCACATTGCCATTACTACTGATGGGTAATGAAACCACCTCAAAGAACAGCTATGAAAATGTGACCCATTACTTCCTTTGTATCAGCACTAGGCAAAGTCTCCAGCTGCTCCTGTCACATTCCAGGCTCCCACACACACTCCTGAGCATTGTCGGGATACTGTGAAGTGGCTGGGTTTGTCAGAGCTGCTGAACCTCGTCTCAGCAGCCAAGATTTTTAAGGGTAATTAATAGCGGGATAGCACCCAGAAACTGCAGTGACTCGGTGGCCTCTCAAACTGTTCAAGGCGTGCCGCCCTCAGAGGCAGAATGCGTAACCAAACCCCATCACCTACTACCATCTTCAACAGCGTGTCTGAGGCTCTGTGTGTGTGTGTGTGCGCGCGTGCACACATATGGGGGCATCCTTCCATGTCCTGTGGTCTTAAAATCCAAGAGCAGAGAATTGCTGTGTGTATGTTTGTGGCAGCTGTGTCTACTGTCAGGCACTGTTTGCCACCCTGGGCGCTTCAGAAGGTACCGCCATACAACCAGGGCACTCAAACAGGAAAAAATTATACCATTTTAGGCAAAAGGTTTAGGATTTTATTTCTGGTCATATGGAAAACTTTTTTTTGACAGGGTCGACTTAACAGCTGAATGACGCCGTATTTCATTTTGAGCACAGTGCTTTTTGTACCATTACATTTCTTTTGGATTATTTGCTTGGAATAAAGGCTGTCTCCCCCCTTCAACTTAAGGTACCTTTGCTGTTGTCATAGTGCACCAAAGAACCACTAGGGAGAACTATAGGGCATAAATCATCTCTGTGACCTAAATGAGTAGCTTTTTATCTTCAAAGACGACACCACACTTCTGCTTAATTACAAGGCTGACAATTTCAATTTGGAAAGGAATCTCCAGTCTGAATACCTTTAAGAAATTCCTGTTTTACATATTTATTATTTACTACTATTTAGTATTTCATACGTAGTTATTATTTATTTAGAAATAGTTGTTATAAGTATTATTTAAATAAATACATTCTACCTGAGCCACCTGCCATTTTATGACACTCTCCCTAAAACAGGTGTGTCAAGATGAGAACAGTATTCGTTTTGGGACCATAGATAAACTTCAGATGTGAGATGGTCTATTTCTTAAAGAGTATGTGTGTACACACACACACACACAGACTGTAATAGTGTGTGTGCACAGACACACACATACGTGTGTGCACTTACATACTCAAAGCCCAGAGAAGCTGTGGTTGCCCCATCCCTGGCGATATTTTAAGGCCAGGCTGGATGGGGCTTTTAACAGCCTGGTCTAGTGGCAGGGGGCTGGAACTAGATGATCTGTAAGGTCCTCTCCAGCCCAAACCCTTCTATGATTCTATGAAAGCACATCGTTCAGGATGTCACTTGCATATATGCTAATGCTGAGGAGCCCCACTATGGTTTTGGTGTAAAAATAGGAGGATTATGCTATGTAACTGGAGAGCCTACATTTCAACTTTTGTAATGTTGTCTTTGTTGAAAGGTTTGTCTTCTGTAGAAGCAATGAAGTCTGTTCTCTAAAAGGGCCATCAGTTTTAGCAGGAGAGAATGATCTTCAGCTCTGTCATCCAGCCTAACCAGAATCTTTCGCAATATGCAGCTTTGCAAAGTGAGCTGTTGGGAAAGGGTCAAGGTCTCCCCTTTGCCATGTCAAATGAATTGATCAGGTAAGATGAGTGCGTTATTGTCTTTATTCGTGGTGTGTAATGCTTTATATACATACACATAAATGCAAATAAGGCAATAATAAAAATGCAGCCAAGGGTCGTATTTAGTTGCATTTTTGCAAACACATCTGAACTGGCAGAAAACCCCTCCAGTTAACATCACATTTATTGCTTCTGTCTGGAAGTGCACAAAAAAATGCTACTAATTATGCG
>VZSZ01007934.1:238882-309274 GCA_013398815.1 Ibidorhyncha struthersii | reverse complement strand
CGTTCAAATATTTATAGGCCTGGTTGAACACACCTCTGTGTGACAGCAAACTGAAATTATACATCAAGAAAAGGTGTAAAAATTTACCAGATGGCTTCTAAAGTCCTTTCCTTGCTGCAGCATGTGAGTTTTTTTTTAGAACGGCTTTCTAGTTTACAGTAGTCATGTAATCTTTGCATGGCAGTATTTTACCATATAAGATGGTAGGTGTACGTGGGGCCTGTGCTTTATAAACTCAGCTTCAGGGAAGCAGGCTGCTGACCCACTCTGCCAGGTTGAGCAGTGTAGCATAGTGTTTGTGATCCAATTTGTAGTGAGGCTGAAAGCACACGGTGACCTCCAAGCCTAAAGCTTACTTCAAATGCTGCTTTTAATCCAAACATTTTATAAAATTCCAGGCTGTCAGTAAGGTGTTCTGCTCAGAGGCCCTGTCATTAAACTTCTGATACATCTTCAGTCCCCAGCATATCCCTTTTCCTAGAGGGGCTGACTAGCAGTGTAGCATTAGCTCACTGGCAGATCAACTGACGGCCTGTCTAAATTTCAAACTGCCAAATACTCACGGTCACAATATAGATGATTTGGTTAGAATGAACGAGAGACGAAGTTTCATATGAACTCTTTTCTTTCATTTTAACCAGAGGATTAATTATACACAGATGTGTGTGTGCCCCCCCCCAATTTTATTATCTGTTGTTTTCTACAACAGCTGACAATGCCATGAGCCTGGCGGCTTCTAAAGAGCTGTTGAATAATCTTTTTTTTTCCCCCCAATGGCCAATATTGGTGGCATCATACACACTCACTTTTCTAGCACTGGCTGTGTAGTACCACTACCATGAAGCTGCTGTGCACCAGAGGGGGACAAAAGAAGATGGTTTTCTTTCTATGGCAGAAGGTCTATGGGTTTAAGGGGCAGGATTTTTCCTGAAGTTTCTCAGTGTCTGTAATTCTTCCACTTCTTTTAAAGCTGCCTGGAGTTAGAGCCACGTTAGGAGGGGACAGCAGGCTGGGCTGGGGTGTCTGGTGACTGCTGCTCCGGGAATGGGGAGAAAACAAATCTGTTTGCATGGAAGGGGAAACAGCTTCTAGAAGCAATTGGTTGCAGGATAGAAAGTTGTCCCAAAATTTCATCCAGTTTTTATTGTGACTCCAGTTTATACTGTGAAATATGCATAATGAAGTGGAATCCTTTCAGGAGACTGTTACAACTTACTGGCCTTTCCTCTCCTCTGGAAACCGAACAGTTAGTTATCACCTCATTCTGGCATCTGTAGCTCCACAAAATACCTGTGGCTGTGCAACAGTCCACAGCTCCTTCACCACACCGTTGTGATCAAGAAAATTGTATTTTTCCTAAACTGTAATCATGTATATGACTAGAATAATATATAAACTTTGTGGGTCTCTAATTTTGATGAGCTTGTAAATTACAAACCAGTAAGTGGCATGTTAGCCTTGTAGTCTGATGTGAGCTCTGGGTAGTGGACATCTATCAACTCTGGTATTTTAAAAGCTAAAAATCAAGAGTGAATTATAAACCCTATTGTACTGGAGTGGCTGAATTTCACTGCCCCCTTGCCATGCCAGAAGAACTGAACCTCTGCCATATTATTTAAGGTCTACAAAAGATGCCCCGAGATACAGACAGGTTTGCGCAAACAGACACCTGAAACAAATATGTGAGCCGCGGTGTGCCTCCTTGCTGAAAAGCAGACAACCTATCTACCACTAAGGCTGTTTAAATTAGGGGTTTTGCTGCAGTTACTGTAGTGGCGGGGGGGGGGGGGGGGGGGGGGGGAGGTAGGTGGTGTATATCGGGACAGGCAGCAATTTTACTTTGCTCTTGGCATCTCTGCATAGGCAAGGAAATACAGGGAGACTTATTTAATGCTGCCCTTCAGGCTATCTCTGTTATTTGCAGTGCCTTAGTTCTCCTCAGTTTTCTGTATGCATCTCACATTAGTCTTACTTCTATACAGAAAACATGGATATTGCAGGGCGTGAAGGTATTTCTTAACTGCATTTAAAATTTTGGAGAATGTAAAGACGTTCTTTGACAGGTACTACAGATGGTAAGAATCAGGCCATACATTTTATTGTTTTTTTGTCTATAGAGAGCAGCTGTTTTTATACTTCAATGCCAGTACCATTATAAAGTTTGGTGTAAATCTGTTTTCTTCTATAAATCTAACATACTCAAGGACTGTCTTCACTTGGATGCTTTTATTTCAGATATTCAGCAGGCTCTTCAAGGTCTCATAAGATATCTAGGAAAACTGATGAAATTAAACTTGGCATAAATGAAAAATTGATAAAATATTCATTAAGCATTTAAGTTCATTTCATTTAGAGAGCTGTAGCTGTAAACTCTTCAATGTGTAGCAAGTGGTACATAAAGATTCACCAGCAAAACAAACAAACCAACAACCCCAAACTAAAAGCTGATTTATTTTTGCGTGACTCACACTTTTGCTCTTTTGGCACTTTCCATGGAGATACAACATTCCAGTCTCCCCATTTCACAGGTCTGACTGTGTCAGTCAAGACAGTAATTCATTAAAGGAAACGCATCCCTTACTTGATACTTTCCTTATTTAAATATGTCATCTGTTCTGCGAGCGTTAGTACTTTTGTTTCCATTGCAAAACGAATACAGGAGGATTCTATAACCACTGTAACATCATGTTGTGGTGAAACACAGAAGACAGATAGAGACCTGAAGATAGCACTTGAAATAAACCCCAACAAACTGATCATCCAAACCCTGCCACCACCAAAGCCAGTCTGGCAGCACTCATGCTGAAATCAACTCTCTCTCATCCCCAGCACTGGCATTCCTCTTCTGTAATGAGTCCTGTGTGCAAGTAAGCAAACTCCATTGAATAACAAAGCTGAAGAAAAGGGAGTCCAGAAAAAAATGAATTTTGAAACTTTCTTTTCAATTTGTTACATGCATTATATTTTTCAAATTTTTGCAAAATAATTTCATGTTTTGGCAGTAGTAGCAGTCCGTTACTATAAGCAGTTTAATAACTGACACGGTCAGTTATTTTTATTTAATATTCAGAATGATTAAGAGAATCATTACTTAGAATTTAAACTCATTTTTGGTCAAAGTATCTTCTGTTCAGCATACCAAGAAATGCTTCCTTTGTCACATGTCAGTAGGCATTGTTTCTGTAGCAGTTAAACAAATACACAATTTCCTTATTCTCAAAGCATGTAAGTCAGTCAGTCTCCCGCTCACGTTCTTTGCGTAGCTTTGCAGACACTCTCTCTTTGACATAAGGAAGTGGCAGACAATTGCCTTCTGGAATAAAGCTGTAAGAGGTTATGCAAAGCAATACTTGCAAAACATTATTTGATATGTAACATGCCAGTCTGCTAGAACCAAAGTTGTGATACTCTGGATTGGTCTGCTGTGAGCGTTCACTTTTTCTGCAGGGAACTGAAATTTTCTTATTTGAGCACAGATTTATCAGTTGGCTGTCTACAATCTCCCAAGTCCTATTTACAGTATAACCAGACTTTCATTTTTCATACAGGTGAAAACTAAGAACTGAATACCAAATACACATTTTTTTAATCAATGTTTGAAGTCTGAACTTGGAATTCTTCTGGAAACAAGGTCAGTTATTAAAAATTTACCTTAATTGAACTGCTACATTTAAATACATGCCTAGAACCAAATTATCTTTGTTACACTATACTGAGAGACTGAATTTCTGTTTTTTTGACAACTACTTCTGAAAATAACATAAATTCTACATTTTTATGAAGAGCAGTGAGCTTCTGAGTAATGCTGCATTTAAGGTAACCCCTTACCCTTACTTACTACATTGTCCTTCGCATTTTCTTCCTGCTTTTTTACTTTGTGTAACAATTTGCTGTTGTGAATTATTTTATGGTTCTTTCACTAAGGTTGCTATATAAAATGGGTAGAAAATGGGTATTCAAGAAAGCAGAGGAAAAAGCTTAAGAGTTGGAAGCGCTTCATTTAACTGCCATGTTTCTTCATGTAACTGCCAGCTGATACATAAAACTTATCGTGGATTCAATCCCAGTACTGCTTATATATAAAATAAGCCAAAGGGAGACTTGCCGTTACAATTCTTTTTTCCCGTTACTGGAAACTGTTCCCTCTGCCTTTTGCTTCCCTCAGCTTTACCATGCTCTCCCTCTGGGATATCGGAGAGATTTAATCTCGCTTTGTGGATCTGGCCGCAGGAAATCTGCCTCACTGGGTGGTGTTTATTTTCAATGAGCTGAGTTTTCCTAAAAATCTGGCTATTGTGTTGGTTATCTATGTCTGTCTGTCTGTCTAGTAATTACATTATGTACCTCAAGGGTATTTGGGGTTTGTTCTGCATTTTACCCATTTTTCAGGTGGGGAAATTGAATCTAATGAACTAAATAACTAACCATTACCAGAAACTGCTTCAGGCTATGTAAGATTCAAAGAACTGAAATTGAGTCCTATAATTAGACCAGGCCCTGTGTCCAAGTTAAATGATAAACAACTTACGTAAGTACTGTGAAACTGTTTCCCTGAAACACCATAATGGAACATATGCTTAGACAGGCGGTTAGCTCAGTCCCTCCCAAGTACTGCTGCTTCCACTTGCAGGAAGGTTTTAAAAAAAGGAAACTTTTTTTAAAAACAGGTCCTTGAGAAAAAGAGAAATTACTCTCTTTTTGGTTTAATGGTTTAACATAAATCCTTTCCTTGCTGTTTCCTGATGTTGCTTTATTTTGTGAAGAAACTGAGTGCTTGTTGCAATAATGTTTTACGTGTACTGAAGCTAAGAACTATAAAATACATCCTGATTTTGCTAATTAACAAAGCAATTATTATTAGGAAAAGTTAACTGTCTTGTAGTGCACATTACCAGTGATACTTCTTGCCGCTTTAAATTAGTTTTTCTTGGTAGATGCAGTTTAGAACACAATAGCAATGGAGCTGTCTGTAAGTAATTAACAGGAAAAAAACATATCCCTTGCTTTGCTTCCAAAGGCCAGGAGTTTTCTACACACACACCTACTGGCATACACTAGGCAAAAGATGTAGGGTTATTTCATAAAAAACCCAAACAAACACTTCTGTCAACTCTTAGTAAAAAATGCAAAACCAAACAATGTACCAACTCTTAGGGGTTCACGACAACTTTTAGAAAATTAGTGTTTTAGTGTTTTCAGAATCAAATACTGATATAAGAATTAATTTTATGTGTAATGTAAGGCTCTGCAAGTAACCTTCCACCATCAGTTCAAACAAACTGAACAAGTTCCCAATGACACAGGAAATGGCCAGCAAGGAGAAACAACCCAGCTGAACAAGGAGCAGTAGCTGTCCCTCTGGCACACGCAGGCATCAGCTTTGTCAGAACAGCAGCTATGGACTTAAAACAAGGGGAAAGAAATTTTTTCACTGAAGGTTGTACAGCAGTAAAAGCAGGACAGCGGTACTGAAGTCAGTGGAACAAACTGTCTACCTATAATAAATCAAGTGGGCTGTTACAGTAGCCAATATTTCAATATGATTGCCAGCCTGCTCCTTAGCCCTCTGTTCCCATTCTTCAGTCGTACAGGCGCTGCAGCTAGAAAGCTCTTCTGCCCATCTTGACTTCTTGTTTAGGAAGAAAAAGCAAACCCAAACAGAAACCCTAAAAGGAACTGAAATGCACTCCTCCCCGACCCCACCCCTGCTGAAGGAGCAGCTCTTAAAGAGTTCAGCAGCGTGCCAGCTCTTGCTGTGTGGCTCCTCTCTGGCGGTAAATGAAAACTTTCTACTGTAACGAAGGCGTTGAGCAGCTTGCCAGCTGCCACAGTCCTCTCATGCTGGCTGAGACATCATTTTCCTGGGGTAGGGTTATCCAAGGATTGGGACTGTGTCAGCCAAAGGCCTGGTGGCAGCTACAGCTACCCTTACCTTGTATTTTCCTACGTGCTAGCTTATAGCTTTGACTCCAGGTGTTTTTACCTGCGGTATGGCCTTCAAAGCTGAAACGTGTTCATAGCAATATCGTGCAGGCAACTTTTGATTTAACTGGCATGGGAACTCAGTGGTAACTCCGTAAGCAAAACAGACATTTAAATCCAGCCTTGAAGCATGCAGTTAGAAGTATTAAAGCACCTACATTTGGCACAAAAGTGGACTTACGTCACTGTTTAAGTCAGTCTGGTTCTTGAGATACCAACAGGAAGAGTCAAAGATAACTGAGACAGTTGCAGGAAAAATAGAATGAAATAGTCTTCAGTGCACAGGTGAGGGTGGCTAACCTGAGAGAGCTTTTCTGTACCATTTTTCAAATTCTGTGATACTGTAACTCTCTCTTCCAGATTTCTGTTTCCTTTTTAAGGCAAAAAAGCTTTGTCTCCCTTGCCAAATACAATATAAAATGAAATACAAGAAAATAATGACTACAAATAGTACAAACTAGAATTTCCTAGCAGAAGTCTGAGTGCACAATGCGTAACATGTAAGATATGTTACTTTTCTGCCCTGTGATATAATTTTCTTTGTTAAAAGGCACTGTTGGGAAAAAAGCAAAGCTGTCAACGTGCAACCCTATCATTGTGCAGTACTTGTAAATTAATTATCAGATTATCTACATAAATGAATGCCATTACTGTCGATCTGCATACTGCAAATCTTACCCCATTATTTTGTGCCTGAAGAGGCACAAATTACCTCTTATTAATAGAAGGACTTGTCCGTTTCCTGTTTAATCTCACCTAGTGAAGTCTTACTGAATCCTCACCATTTTTCCTTGCACAGCAGACAATCAGCAACGCTAGCTGCATTATTTAAGTATTTTATGGGAGCATGGAAGACTAAATACTGATCAAGGAATTTTTGATGAATGAGAAAAACAAAACCGCAGTGAATGAAGAAATAGATGCTAATGGTTCACACATCTCTTCCTCTCTTTTTCTGTACCTCACTTTTATAACCACCTTATCAGGGGCTCTGAGCATTACTGTGCCACTGACTGGGATGAAGGTACTGGAGCTCAGGGAAGGGCAGTGAGGTGTCCGCATAACTGCAGTAAGAGAATACAAGATTATATGGCCTGAAGTCAAAAAGCCACTAATTGAGGAGAGCAGTTAGGAGGACTGTCAGCTGGATACTCCTGGAAGCATTCCAACTGCCCCAGGCAAACTGGCCTATTTAACCTACAGTAATGACATGGTAGGGGTATTAATTTTAAGTAAGAAACATGCCAGGGGAAGTTGTCAGAGGAGTGTTACAGGGAAGACAAGTACAAGGGCACAGGACACAGATGAAAAACAACTGAAAAAGATAATGTGATGTAGAGTGAATGACTATGAGCTATGTTTGTGGATTACAACATACTTTTTCATATGCATAATGCTCTTTGTTGTCACGGGAATAAATCCCAAACTCAACTATGCTGGCAGTCAGCAGCACCTCCTTATGTACAGCGCTTCTGTAGATGGGACTCCATTTCCTTTTTACAGAGATACAGGTGCCCTTATATCACGGCATTGCCACCACTGTTATATAGCAGTATATAATCTGTAATGCCATTTTATGTCTACTTTACTTTCTCCTACATAGCTTCATCTAGAAGAAGATACTGGTAAGACAGATGTTGTGACTTGGCTCTATTTCAAGATCACAGTTCTTTCTTTTTCAGACCTACAAATATATGATAGAATAAGACTACATCCTCTGCTCTTCATCCTTCTATTCTTTCCTCTGACTTGGTCTTTAGGCTTCAATAGAGGACTTTTTTCCATGAACCGCTACTCTTCTTGTGGGAAAAGAACCTTTTAAAATTCCTTGAGGCCAATTTAAATCCGAGAGCCTTGTGCACAGTTCTTTCCTTCAGAGGAAGGGAAGTGTGGGGCGGCTATCAGCACAACAGTGCTTCTATGCATGGCTTTGTGGTCTGTCACCAGCTTTTGCTCAGTCATTCTCACTTTGTACAGCAAAGTTGACTTGCCAGTGTGGAAGTTGGTATTAACCATCTGAATGTGAAAATCTGTAATTTTTCACAGGACAGCAGCTTTTCTCCTCAGCTCTTCTGTTTGCATACACCTAGCACAGCCCACGAGGGAGACGGGAGGTAACGAAAGGGAACTGCAAGGAGCCGAAAACAGCTGAGGGATGACCAGGAATTGGGTACTTCAATCCTGAGCATACACATATGTGGGAGAGAAATTGCAGGGAAACAGTGAAAGCAAAAAATGGAGCAACCTGTAGGTATGTTTATTTCCTAATGCCCTTTCTAATACACTTTTTCCTGTAGGTGATCTTCACTATCCAGAGGAAGGATATAGTTTCAGATATTTTGAGTATTTTTTTTTTTTTACTTAATACATAATGAAAACTTTATTAACTGCAAGGGCACACCCTCTTTTTTTTTCTTAATCATGCCTGATGTCTTTTTCTGATTCTCGTTCTTTATTAGCATAAACAGATGAGAGAAGGTCAAGGACTTGGGAGAATATACTACTATTCCAGCTACAGTTCTGACTCTTTTAAAAAAGAAATTTGCTGTTGATTTTATGTGAGTAAAAACTGCAGATTTAGTAGTGCTGCATAAACCATAAAAAATCCTTTTGGCTAGAAAAGTGAAATTCAGCTGCCTGAGCAGACACTTGACAGATATATTCAAGGCACACAAGTTCTGTCTGCATATTTTCTATGGAGTTTTTTCCTTACTATGCTCCCAGATCTTCTGTGCGTGCGTGTGTGTGAGGGCGGTGGAAAGAGAGGACCTCCGTGCTTTCTTATGCAGAACTTCGTCACTTTTTCCAAGGCCAGCTAACCTACGTGATCAAATTCTAAAGCTCCCATGTGGACTCCGAAAGCCAGAATTTGCTCCAGCTTTTAAAAAAGGCAATTCAATAATCGACCATTTTGTGTCAGTAGTGAATTTCTCTCCCTCTCTGCTTATCACTTTATCCATATAACATATTTTAATTACCATATTCTCCAAGAACTGAAACAAGTCAAACACAAATAGTTAATTTACATATAGATTAGGACAAGCCTTACAGGAAAGCCATCAGTTTGGCTGCATTTTCACATAAACACAATTTTAATTTAAAAAGAGACAGCTAAGCGCAGTAGATCATGAATGCCCTCCCCTTCCCAATAACAGACATTTAGACCAGTGAGACTTTTTTTTTTAATTTTTTAACTTTTTTTATAAGCATCGATGCCAACCAGGTATGTCTCCACTGACTTTAAAAGGCTTTGGTTGAATGCGCAGATGTCTTGGAGCACTGGCTGGCAGTTTTTCTCTCTTTTATAGGCCTAACTGGATCACCCATATGTAAAAAAAAAATACAATCACTGTTGAAGCATTTTCCAAAATTGCTTTAACAGAGTAACAACCACAATTTACATTGTCTCACCTTGACTCCACAAAACACTTCCAAAACTGTCCAAGACTCTTAAGCGTGTTCTTAATTTCCAGTGACTCCAAGCTAAGCACCTGTTTAACTGTGTTTATTGAACTGAACAGAGTTAAGCATTTATTTGAACAAGTAATTGCCTTCCTGAACTGGAACTTCTGAATGCACACAGTGTATGTCCTCATCCTTCTTCCTTGAAACAGGATTAAGATCTATAGTCATCCCTCTGGGATTATGAATGAAGTTAAGTTCAGGGTTTCATTTTTTAGAATTAAATTTTTTGCACCAGGATTATGTACTCCCCACTGTTGACATATGGGTGACACAATAAAATAGTAAAGAAACCAATGTGAGTATCATTACAGCGGGAGGAAAAAAAAGAGCAAGAACCAAACTAGGCTTCCAAAATTCTCGCAGTGAGTCCACCAATCCACTGCACTCAGTAATGGAAACAGGACCAGGAAAATTACAGATTGTATGTATCAGGTGGTATGCAGATTTTTGTAGATCTTATGAATCCAAATGTGAAAGGATCACATCACGAAGAATCCATGTGAATCCAAATTTGCCAAAGCAGTGGACAATTCAAATCAAAGAAACATTGTGATGATATGCAAGAAGCTGTGGCTTTTAACTAGTTTTGTAAGCGAATAAGGTTTGTCTGTTTGTGTTGTGCATTTTTCATTTGTCAGTCCTGCAGTAACGTTTTAAATTACTAGTTAGCTAGTCTACTTCCAAATTTCACATAGATACAAAAATGCCAAAGACAAGTAATAAATACCAGACCACAAAATCCGAGAGTATGTAAAGAAAGAGTCCCAAATGAGAGGAGGGTGCACAGTAAGCTTGCTAGCCCGGACTTCAGGACAGCAGCCTTTGGCCATGTCAGCGATCTGCTTGGCAGAGCACTGTGGGATAAAGACCTGGAGGGAAGAGGAGTCCGAGAAAGCTGGTTAATATTCAAGAAGCACCTCCTCCAAGCTCAGGAGCGATGCATCCCAATGAAGAGAAGTCAGGTAAAAACACCAGAAGACCTGCATGGATGAACAAGAAGCTCCTGGAGAAACTCCAACTCAAAAAAGAAAGCCTACAGAGGGTTGAAGCAAGGACAGGTAGCCTGGGAGGAATACAGAGAAATTGTCCGAGCAGCCAGGGATCAGGTTAAGAAAGCTAAAGCCAAGACAGAGTTAAATCTGGCCAGGAACATCAAGGGCAACAAGAAAAGCTTCTACAGGTACATCAGTGATAAAAGGGAAGACTAGGGAAAATGTGGGCCCTCTCTGGAAGGAAACAGGAGACCTGGTCACCTGGGATATGCAGAAGGCTGAGGTGACTCAGCCAAAAAAAAAGACTTTTTTTGCTTTGGTCTTCACTGTTAAGTGCTCTAGCCACACCAGCCAAGTGGCAGAAGGCAAAGGCAGGGACTTGTAGAAGATGAGGTTCGAGACCATCTGAGAAACCTGAAAATGAACAAATCCATAGGACCTGATAAGATACATCCACAGGTCCTGAGGGAACTGGTGGATGAAGTTGTGAAGCCAAATATGGATACATCATATTTGAGAAGTCATGACAGTCCAGTGAAGTTCCTGCTGACTGGAAAAGGGAAAATGTAACTCCCATACTTAAAAAGGGAAAAATGGAAGACCCAGGGAACTACACACCACGTCAGTCTCACCTCTGTGCCCAGCAAGATCACGGAGCAGATCCTCCTGGAAACTCCGCTAAGGCGCATGCGAAAAAAAGGTGATTAGCGACAGCCAGCATGGCTTCACTAAATCGTGACAAATCTAGTGGCCTTCTACAATGGTGTTACAGCATTGGTGGATAAGGGAAGAGCAACTGACATCATCTACCTGAACTTGTGCAAGGCATTTGACACTGTCCCGCACAACATCCTTGTCTCTAAATTGGAGCGACACAGATTTGACAGATGGACCACTCACTCAGTGGATAAGGAACTGGCTGGATGGCTGCACTTAAAGGGTTGAGGTCAACAGCTTGATGTCCAAGTGGAGACCAGTGACGAGTGGCGTTCCTCAGGGGCCGGTACTTGGGACTGGTACTGTTTAACATCTTTGTCAGTTACATAGTGGGACTGAGTGCACCCTCAGCAAGTTTGATGATGACACCAAGCTGTGTGGTGCAGTTGATACAATGGAGGGGAGGGATGCCATCCAGAGGGATCTGGACAGGCTTGAGAGGTGGGCCTGTGCAAACCTCATGAAGTTCAACAAGGCCAAGTGCAAGGTCCTGCACATGGGTCAGAGCAATGCCAAGCACAAATACAGGCTCGGTGGAGAACAGATTGAGAGCAGCGCTGAGGAGGACTTGGGGGTGTTGGTTGATGGAGGTGTTCAAGGTCAGGTTGGGCGAGACTTTGAGCAACCTGGTCTAGTGGGAGGTGTCCCTGCCCACGGCAGGGGGGTTGGAACTAGATGATCTTTAAGATCCCTTCCAACGTAAACCATTCTATGATAAACCGGATTAATTTACAACCCAAGCGAAAACAAGTATTTGCTTCGGAAAGGATACATTCGATTGAAGATTACTTATCTGTAGGTTTCAGAGGTTTAAATATAGTGTCTGAATTATTTAAATAGCCAACAAAAATATCCTACAAATACAGTGTTTCAAATCTCACACCAGCAACAGAGGGTTCATCTCTGATCAGTTTATAAACCACATAAAATGTACTCAGTTTTACTGATACATATACTGATACATATGATACTGATATGATTGATACATACACTGATACGTACATACGGATACATATACATACATACCTACCTATATGTATACATATATATATGTATATATACACGTATACATATATATATGTATACATACATCTCACATTCACATTCCAGACTATGTGAATGTGAAGTTATCACAAGCTTTTGTTACCATTTAGCAGATTTTATATGTTGAAATCACAATCCGATTTGCTACAGGTAATAACACTAATAATCAAAGAATATGTGAAGGTGAAGGCATTATATGATTATATGCCTGTGATCTGATCTGTGCTGAGGAAAAGTGCATAAACGTTCCACAAAATCACAAACAGTATCTTTTCCATGGGTAATGATACTTAGCTGTAACGGAACTAATGACTCTTCAATTAATACAAAATCAAGGATCTACTGAAGAATCAAGTCACCTTGCTCTTAATTTCCTTTATTTCTGTAGGGATATAGAATGTACCTCATTTCCTTCTAAACTTGGAAGTACATCTCTAGAGATTTCTTTTTTGTGTAGACACACGTTCATGCATACTCCATATATGTAAGTAAATGAACCACTATCTTAAAATGGGTTACAGCTCTTAAAATCAAATTACTCCAGAGTAACAGTGAAGAATAGTATGTTTTGAGAATTTAAGAGGAAAAAAGAATGGAAGCAATTGCTTTTTCTCTTAAGCCACCAGTCTTACGCTTCACAGATTCTCCGTGTTAAGTGAGTGTAAAAGTGGAGAATAAAACAAGATTCAGGACTACACTGGAACATCTCACAGGCACAGGAAAGCAAAACTCAAATTTAAGATTTGATTAACAAAGTAATTAATACCGTTCTACTTACAGCAGACATGATAAGCTCTCCACCGAGGTTCTGGATTTCTGCTTTAACCTGACTGCAGATTTTGAGCTGATGGGAGTACAGCTTGATCTGTTCTAGGTAAGCCAGTAAATCCTGTTTGCACGATTGGTCTGGACACTGAAGATTAAGAAAAGAACAATTAATAAAGTGTTTCAGCAACTTGTCTCAGACAATCAGGTTAATACTTCACTGAGGAGCGTTCAAATTGTACGTGAGTGTAGCCCTGCTTTTCGCTGCAGCTGTATCGGGTTGCGTAGTTCATTCCTCTTGTGAAGCTTTTTAACAAAGTAATTAGAGAAGTTCAGAATAATCCTAAACTTCCCCATATTCACTTTTTATTTAACACTGCTGGGCTTCCCTTAGCGATATTTCTAAACAAATTCTTTCATGTATAGAAAAAGTACTTTCTCCTCAATTCCTAAGAGGTTATGATTTCTTTTTAAGAAGATACATTAAAAGTGATACTTATGTGGGCAAGTATAAACATTAATGCAGAGCAATGTTAACATTTGTATGAAATTATGCTTTATTTTATAATACAATCTATGGGTTTACTCAGAGTTTTTTCAACTTGATCCACAGATCTTCTGTATCAGTGGGAACAGGAAAATAAGACTGTCTTACAGAAAAGTCACTAATTTCAATGCTTTTAACAACACAGTATTTTTATAAAAATAGCATCTTTCTACCCTCACTTCTGTGAACTCCCAAAATACTTGGGAGTACTTGGAGAGGAAATACTGCCCTGTGAGTACCATGCTAGACACCTAAGCCTGTCATGCATTTGTTCTAAAGCTGCTTTTCATTGCTCTGGCAGAATAAAGGGATCTTGAGGAGAATGGTGAGTCCCTATTGCACTACCACAGCTCTAAAAAGCGAGCATGATAAATAAGAAATAGATCCCTGTAGTTTTTCAGAGACATGTATTACATGTACTACATTACAAATATGATCACTTTCAATAGGAAGGATACATTCCCATCAACTGCAGCGGCGACAACCATCTATGGTTTTGTACAGTTATTAAACCTTTGGTGTTAAGGAACTGTGGTCAATGCAGTAGTGATTTAAATCCAAAACCTGCCAGAAGTCAGAAAGAAGCACCACGTCTACTTAATTCATAAAATACTTTACCTAAACTACTGGCTTTGCTGAAGGAACTTGGATACTTGTTTAAAATGGGCGTGTGATGATTCTACTCTTCATGACAACGCAACAGAATAGAAATGTTTGGTTAAACAAGCAAGCTCATGTTTTAGACTTAGGAAAAGATAACAAGTAATAATGAAGAAATTAAAGTGAACAATTTTAAATTACTTTATTTGAATTAAATGTCAGTCCTTACCTCATGTTCTGTTAGACATTACTAAAACTTTTTCTGTGCTTTGGCACAGTTTAGAAGAAAAATAGAGGAGTTTCTTGACATGCTCTCTTTCTTTGGTTTGATGCTTTCAGAGTATGAGTGTATTACAGAAAGCGTGATTAAAATATGTCTTTGTTTCTTCCTTACTTAACACTGCTTTAAGAATGGCACAAATCAGTATTTAAATACTGGCATCTCAGTGACTGTTTAAAAACTGGAATACTCAATTGTTTATTTAATTTTAATTAGTAAAAATCTGTCCTTCCAATCAAATGCAACTGTAATCCCTTTAAGCATCAGAACTAATTCTATCAAGGCACGGTGTATTTCCTGGAATGAAATGCTTGCTCCTCACTTTTTTCTTTTCTTCTCGTTAAATATACCGTGATTTTTTTTTTCCCCTCAGTGGAAAAACTCAAGAGATGGGCAGATAGGGTGCTGATACAGTGTCTCATCTACTTCAAATAGTGACAATGTCAGTTATAGAAGTTCAGAGACAAGAATATTTTAACCTTATTATATAGTACTCTTTTATGTAATAATATTGGCAGGCCAATCACATTCACTATCTTTCTTATATACCATTAGACAAGAAACGTGTAATGTTTTAGGAATGCTAAAGATGATATGCATCAAAGACTGGGAAATTGCCACTCAAGAACGAGACCTTGAAGTTAAAATAGTCTTATGAAAACACTGGTTCGGTGCTCAGTAGCATTCAAAAAAAGCAAATGCTAGGCATTATTAGAAAAAGACTTCTGAAATGTAATTACGCAACTGTAAAACTCTCTGGTATATCCACAGCTTTACTACCCTGTGCAGGTATGGTGAATCTTTCCCTTCTCTTGCCCATTTGAAGGCACATAAGAAAAGAGGACAAGGACAATAAAGGTTTTCATGAAGATGGGTATTCTTTCCTCCAGTACAAATCCAAGAGGCCATTAAAAGTAACTATCGTGAGTTCAAAACAAAAGGAGATGGTTTTTAACACTGCATTGTTAACTTGCAGAAATCTTTGTGGCAGAATGGTTATACTAGAAGCTTACACAGCTTAAAAAAATGACTGGACAAATTGATGAAAAAATATCAAGGACTGTTTAATGTATCAAGGGTATCAAAAATATATTTGGTTAAGTGAATTCTTTAATGGCTGCTGGAGGTTGGGAGACCATATTGTGGAAGTATCATGCAACACGTGCCATTATCTCATGGAGTTCTGTATGTATTCACTATTAACTATGTCAGCCACAGGATATTGGCCTAAATGAACCCATGGGCTGACCAAGTGTGCTCATTTTATGAACTTCACCCATAAAACTTTACAAGATTATATGATCAAGGCAGGGACCAGCACAATACAAAGAGATTTACGGGGTAAAGATGACATTCTACACTACTTTAAGCAGGATAAAATACTACAAAAAAAATTAAAGCCTCATGCCTTATAGCATATCCAAATCAACCACAAAACAGATGTTACAAAGAAATGTACTCTGTAGAGAGGATAGTCCATAAGGAATCCTCTGCGTATTGCTAAGAAGCACCTGGTACAAGCAACACTTGATTACTAGCAAAACCAAACACTAGGCTGCAACAGAAGGACAATTAATAAATTCGGAGTTTAATCATCCCACAGGCAATTGACGGTTACTGGTTTAATGCCTCACATACTTAGCTGGAGTTCCTGGCAAATTATGAGAGGTTCTTCCCCATACATATTGAAGGTGGTGGGGTGTTAACAAGGCCTTTCCATAGTAACGGGATCAGAAGTGACTTGCATCCAAAAGATGCAGTGGTGTTTTCCTAATAGAAATTATAGCCACAGAAACCTCAAAGTGATTTGATAAATTATGCAGTGATTAAAAACACTGTGAAACCAACATTTACAATACCAGTGAAAAAGCTGTTGGACAGAAGTGGCACAAAAGATCAAGACAAATAAATGTGCAGGAAATTCTGACTCTGAACAATATTGTTCTTGCTTTACTTTGATTTCATTCCTTTGCTAACAAAGTCAGTAGTGTTTCTCTAGTATTTGCTACTGCTATATCATCTGTCTTCATGGTGAGTAATACTGAGTATAATCACACACAGACCCACATATAAATATATAACTAGAAATGTATAGTTTATTGCAACTACTTGTTAATTGTAAGCTTTCAGGTACGATGATCTTGTCAGAAGATTATTTTTTTTTTGGCATATCCGCTTGGATCATACTCATCCCTTGGCTGCAGCATACCCCTAGCTAAGGCATGGCAGCAGAGGAGCTTGTGGGCAGCTCCCGCTTGGTACAGTGATTAGGCCACCCGTATCCTTGCCTAGGAAAGCAGAAAGATGTTCTCTGGCGAACATCCCGTTTGACAGTGGAAATGATTAATAAAGTTGTTTCCTGGTAAGAAAATCCCAGGCAAATTATGGGAGGTTATGTATTATGTACCTCGAATGACCAAAATGGGGGAATCTCTTCAATGAATGGGGTCTGCCCAGCATGCTGTGTGCGGATCGGAGGCCTGTTCAATGCTACGCCACCTGGGGTTCCCACCACTGAAAGGGATGTAAGATTAGCTATGCTATTCTTTCCTTACAGCGTTAGCTCTGACAAACAGCATTTAAAATGACACCTCACAGAGTCCAAGTGCCTTTTCTTACTGAGATCGTAATGGACCAGCACCTCCTAGTGCAAAACAACTGGAATACTGAGAAGGCTTTTAAAAAATATCTTAATCTACAGCACGTTCCATTAAAACCAGAATGTACTAAACTGCCTCAATTATCTTAGGGTTTTCAGATCACAAATTTGACAATGAATTTGGAACAATCTTATTTTAAACTAAATTTATTATCAATGTACTTGTGATTAATTTCCCTAGGTTTATGTTGACGCTGTACTGTGATTATTTTCACAGTTGTTAACTGAGTCATCTTAAAGCGCTGTGAGTGTGGACTGAAATATAACTGAATCCTGCTCATCATACCACACTGTGTCCCTTTGCTTCAAACACAGGAAGAGGGATTTAAAAAAAAACTGAAATAAAGAACAATGTATCAGAGAGCTGCTGTTGTGGCTGATGAGTTATAAAATACTGCAAATAGAGTGGGTGGGGTGGTTCCCCCCCCCCCCTTAACAAAACTGTATGAACAAAGTAATTCCACAGATCTCAATTCCGAATCTCTGAAATTACACGGAGTGTGAACCAAAAATAATTCTTTTGAAAATGTTTTACAAACAGGAAAAGTTGAAGAGAGAGGACAATGATTCCTTGTTATGCAGTGATTGCTTATTTTGGGTTCTTGCTCAGGTCTGAACGTAGATGGAAGAAATAGAGCAAGGTTTTTGCTTCCTTGCATGTAGCTCTGAGTACTGAAAATGCTATTGTGGTCCTCTTAACTGCAAAGGCAGAGTAACAGCTGAGTCATGGGACTACTGTGAACAGTAAAGTGATGTGGCCTAATTAAATGACAGTACCAGAAGTGGTAACCAATACTTATACAGTAGCGTAAGCTCAATAGCAAGTGGTGAAAAAGTGTCAAGAAGAGTATGCACAGGAAGAATGCAGGGACCCATAAGTTACTTGAAAACTGGCACAACGTAAAGCTATCTACTTGCAGAAGCACATCATACAAATCCATTTTTACATGGAATAAAAATTGCACATAATTTAGATGTTACTGAAAGGCAACAGGTGAAATAAATAGTCCACTAAGAAGAATTAACGCTGCTGAGAAAGGCACTCGTAAAACCTGATTAGAATTCATGTTGTGGTCCAGGTACCAAAGTCTTGAAGGGTTTCTTCAGTCTGGACCAACTTCACAGAACAGCAATCAGGCAGCCCAGAGGAATGGGAAGTTTCTTTTATTTTAGTACCCCGAGAGAGCAAGGCATAGGAAATTTGGCAAAGTAACAGCTGAGAAAAGGAATTACTGGTCTTTACAAATACCTTGGGAGATTAAAAAAAAAAAAACAAAACACAATGAGAAAAGAGCTCTGAAAGTTAAAGGATTATTTGGCATGAGGGAAAAAGGTTACAGAAGCTAAAAAGATTTCCAGCTATCTGAGGAATGAGAAGATCATATTAAGCATCTTTGTAATAAGAGGAGTAAAGGTGAAAGTAAAGGTGAGATTCTCTTTTTTTTACCGTTTGACATGTTTCTAGTAATGATTGTAGTTGTGTTCACCAGAGGTTGCTTTCTTTTTGGTTTGGTTTTGGGTTTGTTTTTGGTTTTGGTGTTTGTTTTTTTTTTTTTTAATTGTGTATGCTTATTTGCTTCAAGTGCTTATAATTACATCTAAAATACACCTATAACTGACTAGTGTATTTCAGATGCATACAAGATGCCACAGGGAATAAATGGCAGGGGTCAGGTGCCTCCAGGGTATCAACTGTGTGCAAGCTCTGAACTAGGACAAATGGAAATAATTTGAGTGAATCCAGTAAAAAGGTTGTAACAACTTGAATGATGTCACATTTCCCAGCAGCTACAAGGGTACGCACAAATTATTAGCACTAATGATTCATGGCTACTTTTTCCTCACACTAATTTGTTCATGTTTCTAGTCTGGAGTCACTGTAACACAGAAAAATAAAAATTTTAGGAAAGAAACACTTCAGCGAGACTGGATTCCCTGTTCTAGAAAGAGCAAGAGATTGTGACCCTTACTCGTCTTTACCTTTGATACCACATCTTTTCTGCAACAGATCAGTGAAAAGTTACAGTTTTGAATTTTAATTTGTAATTGATAAAACCTTCAAAGTATTTCTTTTAAATGCTCTTGAAAAAAGAGATGCACTGGAAGAGTATCTGTCAAGATCAGAAATCGGGACTCAAAACATTTTACCTATTTTTTCCACAAATACATGATAACTGTATCGACTGAGAACTGGAATTCTTTGCCTTGTTATCTGAAATTCAGAGAGACGTATGACAGAAAACACTAATAGATTGTTGCTGCTTCATAGATCTTAGAAAAGAAAGCACTGTATATGAAAATCAAAAGTGAGGGGAAGAGAGACAGTATGCGAAGGTGTGGAAGACAGTGACTATACCGTGCTACCCTGTACCAAAAAAGCAGTCACGAAGACTAGGAATGTAAATGCTTTAGATAGATTAGATTTGATACTTGCCCACTGACATTTCACTACACTGTTCTGTTTGAACTGTCTGGCCCTGAGACAACCAACCTTGCTTAGTAAAGACAGCTACCTGTGACGAGTTGCTTTGTGTATTCATTTACTAAGCAACTACGCAGTTGTCTTAGCCAGGAAAACGAGCATGTACATCGATTTACATAGATCTTGGTTTGGGGTTTTCTGGTGGTTTTTTTTGAGCTACCTGATGCTTTTAAAATGCAATGGAAATGAAGTATACCTTATAGCTCTAACCTTTTGCGTTTGACGATGACACGTGTTTCTTTTCAATGCTAAAAACCAATCATCTCGAGACTGCAGGTATGCAGAGGCCAAAACTCTGACTACCCAGAAGGCTATTTACATGGACAACCATTTGACATCAGTGCTCCAAAGAAACGGCCAGTGTTGGGGTGAGAGACAGGAAAGAGAACCTAGGTACAGCAAAAGCACAGAGTCTGTAACATATATAGAGATTAGGGTGGAAACCAATTAATTTCAAAGACAGAGCCAAAAAGTTAGTAACCTTACTAACTGGTGCTGAGACCTAGCACCCGTCCAAAACAGCAAGCCTGCTCAGCAGAACTCTGTGCCAATGCAACAAGCCTGTGTTCCCACATCTAAACTGACTCACCTGAAACAACTCCAGTTGTTTCTGGGTAATCTACCCAAAGTCAAGAACGGACTACGCTATACATCTAAAATTTTGCATTCATGAAGGGCCTATGAATATATGATTGTATTTTATATCCATGCATATATATGTTCATATATACTGTATCTCTGAAATGTTGCATTCATAGCTTAAAGGAGCTCACAGATATACACATATGTACATACACATCTGTGATATAAGTACACATACATTTTTGTGTGTTTGTAAGTGTATATGAACAGACATGTTGGTATATATGAAGAAGAGAATCCACATATTCAATTAAGACATGATCTATGGATCCATCACTTCAGACATCAGGAAAAGGAAAATCAGACAGGTAGATCTAAAAATGTCACAAGTGCTTTTGTAAGTGACCTTCTCAGGTGCTGGAGGTTCTGTGGAGGGATTAATCTGTGACAAAGGTTAATGCACTGCTGCATAAATAACCTACCTGATTGGCAATCAGCCGTGCTAGGACATCCATCCTTGATCCTGACTCTGAAATCATTTTTGCTGCATTAATTACATCAGATGTGTTCTTCAGCGGTCCTCTACCCCTTCAAATGAAACAAAGAACCCTATTACATTACTCAAAAACTGAGAATAAATCATATCCATGCAAATTACGCACAGAAGAACTCAATTGACTAAAACAACTAATCCATATAGAAGCAACATTAATTAAATCCCCGCCCCACCAACTGTTTTGTTTTCATGTCCCACAAAGTTGTATTGTTTGGCATTAGCTGGATGCAGAAGTACCAGAAAGATGTCACACAGTTTTTTCATGCTGGAAGCACAACCCATGCCAAATCCTGAGGACAAGGATTTTAAGAGAGTACTTGTGCCATTTGCTTTTCCTGTGGTTTATGTTCCTTTCCCTTCCAGGAATTTTCTAGTAAATATGTTCAAAGAAAGTTTAGCACAGTGATGTATTCTGACACTCATTATGGCTATCTGGTCAGAAAAACTATTTTTTTTTTTAATTTAATTGGTGTATACAAGCATGAATTGAAATATATGAACAGAGCTGCAATTAAAACTAAGAAATGCTACTCAAAATACAGAAATGCCACATCTCAACATACTTTCCAAATGAATTATTCAAAGAACAATTTTCAGTTTAGGAAAACTGTAAAGTTCTCGTGAGCCGTTTGTCTAGAGGCCAACTTCTTTTTCTTTTCCACAAACACCCCCTCCATCCCAAAAAACTTCTTTCATTACATGAGAATGTTTCTAGAACCTATGAAGTAAAATGTGACCACTTAAGGTAAGTAATACTGACACTTAAGTAATACTGCAACGGAACTAAAATCAACAATTTTACTTCAGACACGTATAAAGTGAGCAACCCTGCTAAATTCAACTTGGCATTTAACATCTTTGACAAGAATACTTTGAGGGTCACTACATAAACATTTAATTCCTGAAGGCCTCATATCAACTTACAAGTTCTGCAATGGACAAAGCAAGTAGAAAACATGGGAAAAGATTACTATACTTCTTTGTTCAAATGAGAATACTCTTCCTTGAAGTCAATATGGGTGGCACACCATTCCATTTAGCCTAAAAATATTATCGTAAGTAGATACAGAAACATTGTCATGTGATGACAACACAACACAGCAGGTAATGTTTAATCTTTTCTTAATTATATTGCTTCACAAAGAACTATTTGTTGATCCTTGGGAAAAAAGCATACTTCACAAATTACAGTTCCTTATACTCAATTTTTGAAGCTCGCATTTGGAACAACCTTGAATCGGGTATTTTGCGTCTTATTTTTCAACAGAAAGGTGTATCTTCTTGTTACGGAAAACCTATTTAGCAAATTGATCAAAGTTTACAGAATAATAGTGTATGTGAGGAATGAATTTGCAAACGCAAGCCCGTGCATCCAGAATGAAGTACTTCTTCAAACGTCACCATGCCCTTAAGTTGCCTTTCCTGATATTTTCCCTTCTAACCCTTCATTGTACAACTGAATTCTTATGACTGCATACTGAATCTTCCCACCACTTCATTTCAGTCCACTGATTAGTTATTCATTTCTATTTGTATTGTCACAAGTTCCAAAGGCCACAGGTATGTCAGTTATACACAGAAATTCCTTCACGTGCTGCACAAACTATAAGCAGTCCAGTACCCTCTTGGAAAGTTACAACTCAGTCTACCAGTGAAACAACAGAAAAGGTGAACATAACCCAGAATTAAAGAACTGGGGAAAGGAGAGGTGGCATAACAGCGCAAGTGCTTTCTGCTTAGGTAATTCTTCTGAGAAATAGCCAGCAGCTTTTTCTGACATCTGAAGATACGCTGGCCAAGTATTTTGAAGGTGAAGCTGTTCAATTAAACTAGCAATTTTCTTGTACCTGTGCAAGTCTCTCAGAGGATCTGGCTAACGAGAATGAAGCAATTGTCCCCAAAAAAGATATTTCAAACAAATAAAAAGGAAGTACTTCTTTTCACCACAAATACGGCCACCGTGAGAGCCATTAGAGAAACACTCAGCAATGAGGACTGACAAGACTTCTGCTCCCCTTGCCACCTAATTGCACCAACGGTTCAAGTTCGTCTCTGCAACATTCTCTAAGAAATGTGTGGCAGGATGCTTATGAGCTATAAACCACAGCTATATCATGAAATAAATGCTTAGAAATAGTGTTTAAGAATGCCTCAGGCTTATATTAAAAAGTGTTGAAAAAACAGTGTTTTATGTTATATGTACAAAGAGAGCTCCTTTTCTACACAAGCAAGAAGAACTAGCTGTGCTCCTTTTTACCTTCACGTAAAATCCAGATCCTTTCAAATAAAGTACAGGTTTAATTGCCTTGAGGTATAGCATAATGAGCCATTAGTCCCAATTAATGATGTTTGGCAATTCTATCCACTAAATACTTTTAAAAGAATACTTGGGAGAGTACACCAATTCTGCTGAATCACCATCCAAATGGAAGCAGACAGAAAAAAAACAGGATGAAATTTCTATGGGGACAACTGCAAACTCCAAATTTGGACATAAATAATCAACTGCATAGAAAGAGAGAGATGTAGCCTATATAGCAGGTTTTAAAAAGATACAGGGGTTATTACAGTGGGTCAGGCTGAACAAGAGTCCATGAGGTAGTGCTGTTATGAAAACAGCAGATGCCACACCAAGGTACACAAACAGGTAGAGACCCAAAACAAAGTTTTCCTTTTGCTTTATCAGTTTTGGTAAGACTGCAGCTGCAGTTCTGCAGGGGTTTCCATGAACAAAGATTTGACACGACTGGAGACTGTGCAAATAGGATGATTAGACATACTGTAAACATGACCACTTAGGAAAGACTGAAAGGTTTATTTGATACAGAAATTTCAAAGCTACAAAGAAGGAAGCATAAGCAAGACAGGCTGTACAATACGCGTGCTAACAGTCTTCAAATGAGCTCCATGGCTGCAGTGGATGGGGAGGTAGTATTGAGCTTACATTCTAGAAATGGAGTTGGAGGTGAGTTGCTGAGATCACGAGGAACTGGAACAGAGCAGCAGAACAGGCTGTCTCATCTCCAACACTGGACGAGACTAGACAGACACCTGTTCTGAATGATGGGATGATTTAAGTCCCCTTCTGACGTCCATCTCAGTCTGACAGTTTTATTATATTTTAAATTTAACAAAGAAGTTTTGTGTTGTTTGGTGAGTGACTACCAGTTTCAATGTGCGTTGCCTTCTAATTTTAATGGTGCAGCTGTGCATTTTGTGAATTCCCAGTTTTCCTGATTTAGCACTAGATCAGCAGATTCGGAATGCCACTAGCTCAGATTAACTCCCTGAATCCAGATGTTAGAAGACACAAAAAGTCTATTAAATCATCTAGGTTCTTTTTCCCAGCCAGTAGACGGCTTCCTACCAGTTTTATTTTTACTTGCATTTTTTCTGGCAAGTCTGAAGTATGAAAGAACACTCTGCTTGGGAGGCTGTTTCCCTGAGCTATCCATCTCACTGTCTGGATTTTTTTTCAGATATTTCACTTAGCTCTCTCTCCAAATCATTGTACCATTTTACATTTTACAAATGTAGTCCATGTTTCTCCTGCAGCAGGTGCTGAAGCATCCATGATTAATCTGTGAGACTGTTGTGGTACCGGTCCAGTTCTTAAGAATGACCAAAGTGCTATAGATAATATAGATCTGCATGTAGAAGTTTAAGATTATCTTAGCTCATGCACCTACTTGATGCTTGAAGACAGATAAAAAAATCCTTCCCACCAGGTACCACCTGCTGGTCAAAGCCATCACAAAATTTCTCCTTCGCAGAGTTGTGCATCTTTTCCCTCTTCTATGAGAGAAAAATCTAATTTCTTTGCTATGGTGTCCATGGGGTTGGTTTTTTTTTGGTCAGCCTCATTTTACTATTTTTCCCCCCTGCTTCTAATCTCTGTAATAGTCAAAGCCAAACTACATCTCACACACTCAGTTACCACATTTACTGAAATTCTTTCCAAATAATTTCATTGGGTTAACAGCCTCTGAATGCCTGATTTTGATTCACTGCATGGACGATCTAATATATCTGTTTTCCTCACACTTCACTATTTCCAAGCATAGAGCCTTACTAGCTAAGTAAGTTGATTCAAGGCTATGAAATTAAATATGAGACAGAAAGTACTATATTTGTGAGCAATTATATGCCACCTGCTCTATCCAATGAGGAAACTAGGAATAGATCATAAATAATTTGAGAAAGACATCCAGCTAAGTCTAACTAGAAGGAACACAGTTAGATTGTGTACAACAAAATCGGTTTAGAATATCTCAACAAACTTGGAGGAGGAAAAAAAGCTTCACAGAAATATGTCTCGGGAGGTACAATTAGAAGAAGAAAAAAGCTGGACCATGCTAATTAGTGCTGACACCAAGAGGTCTGCAAAATTGTGAAAGAGAGACCTAAGCCTCTCCATCTAATCATTCTTTCTCCATTCATTCTCCACGTATACAGTGTATCTGCAGAGTAACTCCATCCCCGTCTGCCTAAACTTAACAACAATGATTAGCACGCATCAGTATTGGGCATTATTTTCTTTTTTCCTTCATACTGGAATTTCACTCTGAAAAGTAATTATCAAAAATATTCTCTTCATACTTACATTAACAGAAACTTGTACTCTTACCTCAAATCCAAAAGGCCTTTGCCATCCCATTTTCCAGGAATCGAGTCTTCTGTCTCTGAGCAAAGCTGAGTGGCTTACCCCTACTCACTGTACTCACCTCAGCAAATGTTTGGTACTTCACCTGCATCAGGAACAACCACAGGGAGCTCTACTGACTAGTCAGTCTCAAAAAATAAACTCCCACCTAGTGTACGTCCAACACCATAACTTACCATCAAACATAAGCATTTCATAGCACTGCAAGCATTTCAAAGCACGAACTTAAGCTTCACAACTACTGTCATCTCCAAACCACAACCTGAGTGGTCTTCGTCACATGAAATTCTTGAGCTTCAGACACTTACTTACCACTATTATTATTAGTCCTAATTTCTAGCTCAGCAAATGCTGACAGCTCCCACTGTACGTCTGGGTTTGCAGAAGGCGGCACTAACTCCAAACCAGTACAGGCCAAGCAATACATCTATCTCTTTGGTCCCTGCTGTTCCAGTCAAAGCTCAGCAATGGATCCAGCCTGGCAATCCACACCAATGCCCACCTGAGCAGCCCCAACTTGTATCACCAGTCAGGGTTCAGGTTTGGCCTAGATGAGGCTGACTGTTGGCTAGAGCTCCTGGTTGATGGGAATCAACTGGAACATTTCCTGACTTTGTGAAGAAGGTCAGAGCACTCATCCACATTACTTAAGTTACGTGTCTACTCTTGGGGGAAAAAGCATTAGTTGTATTGCTATCTGTGGAGGAATTCCTGAAAGGAAAAGGACATGGTTTGATTCTGGTGAGCAACCCAGGATTTGAGCTGGGCGAAGAGGCCTGCACCTGCTGTCCTTGATGTCTCCGTGACCGGCTGATAAGGAGGAAGAAAGAGGGCCTTGCTTATCATAAAGGCAGGACTGAGTCTGGGAACGAGACCACGGAGGCGAGGAGAACCAGCGTGTGCTATGCGCGTGGACAAAGGGCCTTAACCAATCGAGTTGGGGGGTGTTGTGTGTGAATAAGGGGTTTGGACCAACCACTATGTTGTTGGCTACGCATGCTTCTGCTGTGAGTCTATATATACTCTGCTAAAACACCTAATAAAGGAGAACGATCATACTCATATTGAGACTGTGTTGTTACTCTGGGTCCGATCCCACTCCAACCGACGGCAGCTATCAGTTTACTTAGTTTTATAAGGTACAGCCATTATCCACAGAGACAGAAAGATACTCCTAAACAAATTCATTATATTTTATATACACTACAGTATTTAGTTAATTCAGTTGTCACCACATTCCATGGTTCCACTTGTGCCTCCTGCAGTTCTTCCCCAACCAAACACATAGTGTGTTTCTAATTTCTTCTACCTTCCCACTGCTGCTGTGCAAAATGCTTCTAATACTGGCACAGTTAAGAAATCTGGATTCCCATCACACATTCTGGTCTCTACTCTGTGAGCTGTTTCTTTTTTTCTTTTTCTTTTTTTAATCTAGTGATTGTGTGAAGTCCTGGGACCAGGGATAAGGAAACAGGATTCACACCTCACTCATTACAAATGGTCTATTAACTTACTGAGTGAATCAGTTCCGCAATCAATTCCTGCAGGGGCTTTGCTGCAGAAAAACAAAGTGGCCATGTGATCAGAATTTACAGGTATAAGGCTCATGGCTAATGTGGATTTAACCCTCCAGGCTGAAAGGAAGTGAAACTCCCAGTTCCTTGGTAAATAGCTAATCTAATCAATCTGTCACTACAATATACTCCTCTCCTAGCAATATTTTTCAACAAATCTTTTATAGCAATTTTGCCTTTTGTTTTTTTTTTTTTTTTTCATGGAATGACTGGTATTACATTTACTTACAGATCCCAATTGAAAAGGGGAGCCTAAACCCCACAGAATGAGGGATGTATCCTCATGTTTAGCATTTCTGTAGATTGTTTTGTCTGCCCCCCCCAGGTCAGTTAAGGCTATAAACAAAAAAACCTTTTATTACACCTGGCTGCATGTCTCTTCCCAGTTATACCTAGACAAAAACGAGGCAGCAGTGTTCCTCAGGAAATTCAAATCAGGAGAACGTAATTGTAGTTGTACAGGTGGATCTCAGAGCCCACCTTTGCCATTTCCTTACAGCTGTGGACACAGGAGTAAGAAAGATTCTGGTTTCACTCACTTTCTATCCCAGTCTGAATTTACAGGTTTAGAAATTAGGAGAAATTAAATTCTTAATGCTCACAAAACTCCTAGCGAAACTGACTAAAGGCCAAACCCACACTCAGCATTTACACATGTGATGGCTGAAGCAGTTCCACTCATAAGCAAAATAACTGTAGTATAAATAAAAGCGTAGCCAGACGAGAAAAGGACAGTGAGAAGCACTGCTAAAGGTATGAGGTAAATTCTATTTAATAGTATTTTGTAGCTACAAATACCTTTTTTGAGTAAAGGAATTAATGACTTACAAAAATACCTGGATTATATGAACCCAGGAATGGGTCAGTGAGGTTCCAGGCAATGCGAACACAACACATAAATTAATAACTATTCTATAATTCTGGAAATGAAAATAAGTTTTAGATGGAAGTTTCTCTTCGCTTTTCTTTTTTGCCTTCTTGCACAGGCAATATATCAGCGTCTGCATCTCCCTCAAAGAGGAGGAATAAGAGAGAGGAGGTCGAAAAGCATAGGCTTTTTTACAACAAGAGTGGGGTGATATATGTGAAACAAATATACTTTGTAAATGAGTATTACATGGGCTGATCTGGCTAACACTGGTTTGGGTTGGATTGGTACCTTTGAATGTGCAGCAGTCAGCCACGCACCCTGTCAGAGTTTTGAGTGCTGCCCTTCAAACTCTCTTGGTAGAAAAGCTGGCGGAGCAATTGACCTTATTTTGTCTATCAATTCCAAATGGCATCTTCTGAGACCCAATAAATCCTACCAATTCATAATCAAACAAACAAGTTGGAAGCATGCAGAATACAGCAAAGACGTAAGTAACAGCCAACATGATTTTTCAAGGACAAATATTGTCAGACCTATGTAAAATAAGCGTTTACGGCTTCTGGAAAGATTAGAAGCTGTAAGTACCACGTATCTTCAGACAGATTTCTGGAACTGTCTCCTGCTGCATTTTCATGAATTGCCTAAAGAATATTTGGTCTAGACAAATAATTGCAAGGGAGACACAAAACTGCTGGAAGAGCATACTCCAAGATAGACTGGTTATCAAAGGGCTGCTGTCATAACAGAGGGAAAAATACAAAGAACCTGGTTTTGATGGGATCTGCCTTGGTTTCTGCACTGCTCATTTCTTTATTTATGACTTGAATGAAGGGAAAAAGAGTGCTTGATACACTTGATGCTGATGTGGAAGGGGAAGGAAATAGGCTGGGAGGTCACTCTTGGTATTAAGATTAATCTTTAGAAAAGTATGGAGAAAAAAGTAGATGCAATTAAAAAAGGGTGTGTGCACTCAGATGGATCACTAATCCATCAGGAATCAATACCAATATGCTGCAGAAGAAAAGGCAATGGGAAAATAGTAAACACAGAGGAAGAGTACCACTTCTACTCTTTTTTTACAGAAACAAGGCATCTGTAGGAGAATTCCTGGAAAGACATAAGATCTAATTTTGAAAAGAGAAGACCGAGTGCCAACAGAATGGATTAGGTTTGTGTTTGCTTCCTAAAGCTTCAGCTTATTATGGCAGAGTAAGCAGTAAGGCTCTGTAAAAAACTTTGACATGGGAACTCCTCTTCAACTGCAGTCACTGGTTATGTGGCACAAGAAGATTATATGGCACTTACACACTCATATGGTTACGTGGTCTATCAATGACACCTTATCTAACATCATGCATGTCTTATCTCAAAGGCATCTCTTCTGTCAAAGCGGCCACCTTCTGTTCCAGGGAACAGTAGGAAGTGACACAGAATTTCTGGATGAACCTGCAGTAATTAGCCCAATGAATTCTACAGCACTAGCTTTGAAGAAACCAAAGAAATGGGAAAAATATTAACCACAGAAACAGTTCAAAAGTCCAGACTTTTCTTTTGAGTTAAATTGGCAGGAGGCCACCTTTACTTCCCTCTTCTTCCAGACCTTTACAAAGTGATAATGTAACTGTGGCTAATGAAATACTGAAAATTAAGGCCAGTGTAATAATCCACAGGAGGAGTAAAATCCTTGACACCAGTGTGGTACTTAAACGGGAACTGGAAAGTACTGTTACTACCACTTTTTTTTTTTTACATCAATACAAGTTTACATCAGTCCTATGATTTCTTTCTTTTTTGGCTGTGGGGCAGATTCTACTATCTTGATACTTCATTGATCTCATGTTGGTATTTTTCTTATCTAGGTCATCCTTCTCTCCCCAACTCCCTTGTGCTTTCACCAGCTTTACAAAATTAATAAAGCTATTATTTAGAAGGCTTTGCTCTAAGAGAAACCCAGTCATTTATTTCTTTTTGTTGCTCTTACTTGATCTATTTTGCCACCCAAGTCCAAAATAGAGCAATCAAAAATTTTCTCAGCAGTTAGCAGACCATACAGAAGCAGATTTTTCAAAGGCCTTTAGTGCCTACCAAATTCAGTTCTGATAGTGATATCCAAAATTCTCTGCATTTCACTAAAATTAGGATTACTTGTGTGGTCTCTGAAGAAAATCTGAGTGTTCTGGTAATTTCACAAAACACCCTGAAGACTCTATGGTATACCTGTAGCTCATCTTCTGTGCCATGCCTATGCAACAGTGATTCTCATTCATAGGCCGCCGCCACCACCACCCACTGCAACACAGAGCAGCATGGCCCTGCCTCCCCCTTTGCCCCCAGCTGCTTTCAAGTGGCATGGTCCTTGGCTATCAGCCTGCAAAATCCCTTAGGTCCATACTTCATAGTATCTGTTCCTGATCTCCTTCAAACTTTTCCCAAAGCAGGCCATTTCCGACCCTGTAAAATACAATGTGACTGCATAACAACAAACAAAATGCCCTTCATTTGTATTACTGTTTGGACAAAATATGTGATAATATTAAAACACAGAAGAGGCCTTTTCTTAATGATCCACTGTGTTTTCTTCCTCTCTCTGCTTTGATTAATAAAGTAGGAATACGGCTATTTAAATACGAAAAGGACAAAACACTCTTGTTTCTAAGCTCACATATCCTATTTTGTCAGCTGTATCAACGTTGATAAAAAAATCCAGGCACTAAAAACTTGGCTGGAGGGTCAAAGGTGAACATGACAGTATTGCAAAATAACTGTCACTAGAAGGGCTATTTCTGGTCTCCAATTTTAAAAAGCATATGGCTTAACACGAGGAATTCTTGCTCCAGAATGTAGTCCTACATAGCAGAGTGCTGCTCCATCATCCTAATGGTGACACTTTTGAAACTGAGAAATCCTGAAATAGATAGTAGGGAAAAAATGCTGGGATTACTTGAATAGTTACTGAAAATTATGTTAGCTGTCAAAGATGCTTCATAACTTGGAACTACATCTGAGAAAGAGGAGAGGAGAGGAGAGGNGAAGAGAAGAGAAGAGAAGAGAAGAGAAGAGAAGAGAAGAGAAGAGAAGAGAAGAGAAGAGAAGAGAAGAGAAGAGAAGAGAAGAGAAGAGAAGAGAAGAGAAGAGAAGAGAAGAGAAGAGAAGAGAAGAGAAGAGAAGAGAAGAGAAGAGAAGAGAAGAGAAGAGAAGAGAAGAGAAGAGAAGAGAAGAGAAGAGAAGAGAAGAGAAGAGAAGAGAAGAGAAGAGAAGAGAAGAGAAGAGAAGAGAAGAGAAGAGAAGAGAAGAGAAGAGAAGAGAAGAGAAGAGAAGAGAAGAGAAGAGAAGAGAAGAGAAGAGAAGAGAAGAGAAGAGAAGAGAAGAGAAGAGAAGAGAAGAGAAGAGAAGAGAAGAGAAGAGAAGAGAAGAGAAGAGAAGAGAAGAGAAGAGAGAACGCAAGGCAGAAGTGTGAACAGAAAAGAAGGTATGGCAGTAGAGAAGCTGTACTTGTAGCCTGGGAGGCCTAACAGCAGCTGAACCCCTGACTACAAGTTCTTAAATCAGAAGTCTGACAAAACTAATCATAGCAACAACAGAACGTGGAAAGCAAAGCATCAAAGGGATACGTTTGTACATGTCTGACTGATGTGTATGTATATGCATTGAATATTTATATGTGCAACAACCAAACACAGAACTGGCTGTAATGCTTACATACACTTACAGAGATGAAAATTTAAGAATTATCTTCCCATACTTACACTTGTGCTCACAGAAATACACCCTTTACCTTCAATTATCAGTCTAAAAGTCCAAAAATTCTCAGAGACATCTGGACTTCTCTTGCCAACCCTGATGAAATGCATTAATGAAAATGTCCAATTTCTACCCAGCTGCAGGTGTATATATTATAAAAACAAACAAGCTAAATGCCATATAATTAATATATATTTTATATGTATATTAAAATAATAAGAATATAACATTGTCATTGTGATCTGGAGATAAGAAACACTTCATAGTGCTTCACAAAGCTAGTTGTTATTACTAAATTATTTTATCAGTGGATTTTACACTGGACTCGAAAAAAGAAAAAAGGAAAGAATGCCAAAAGCCTGTAGTCATAAAAATAGTGGAAAGACGTGAAGCTGCACTCCTGCAGCAGGTCAGAACTGGGTATAAACTGGACACTTTGATGATACATTTCATCAAAGACTACAAGAGAAGTCCGAATGTCCAAGGGTGTCCATCTGTGTGCACACATGTAAGTATGGAAAGAGCTCGCAATTCTTAAGATTTTCAGCTCTGTAACTGCATGTAAACATAGAAACACTTCGGTGTTTGGTAGCAGTTTAATAAAAATAGAGATTAAATTGAAACAAAAGCAGTAGTTTATACAATGTAACATAACTGAATAAATTTGATTATGCCATTAGTGAGCAGAGGCCACCTAGGAAGCTCAATGATTTGCATTCTGTTTAGTTACAGAGGAAAACATTTACAAATGTAGGAATTGGTTCCTCCAGTTTTCTATTTCATAACCACTTTTTCCTGTGCCACCAGGAAATCTCTCCCCAAATCCCCCTCTTATCTGTTTATCACATCCATATGCAAACATTATTGCTGCAATGTAAGAGAATACCACATCATCACAAGTGAGCGAGTTTTGGCATAGATTATTTGTTTCTCACCTCTTTTTCCTCTCATTATCTCTCGGGTGTTTCTCCATCTCTTTATGCTTCCAAATCCAGCTTTTCAAAGGACACTTTGATTCTTTAGATGATAAGAAGGTCACCAGATCTTAACAGTCATGGGCTATAATTTGGACGTCTGTCATTTTTAATCGCTATGTTACATATCTACAGTTACTGTTTTGCTGATTACTAGAAAGTCTCTGATGTTTGCCTCACCGATCTCCCTTCTCCTATCTTCCCTGTCATGAACAGAAATTATCCAGAGACTTTAACATCTCTAAGTTAAGAAACCATCCAATAGCTTTGCAGACTGTATGTTTCAGTAATTTTTAAAATCCAAGCCTTTCCAAAAGAAAAGATTTGGTTATGAATAAATAACATTAAAATCGTACACATACATGTTCATAAATGCACAGCTTCCTTGAAGTCTGACCTGGGTTATGCAATGAAGTGGACAATGCAAAAGGAGATGTCAGATCTTGTCCTTTACAAACAGGCCAGACACACATTCCATACTTCTGTAGGCACCGTAGGTACTTAGGGTTGTCTCCTATGGGAGCTGAAAGAGCAAACATGGAGGTGTTTGGCTACGTGGAATATGTTTCAAATGTAATAGCACTGCAGCTCCGCATCTGCACTTTCTCAAAAGCACAGAGGTGACTTACAGCCAAGTCAGAAAATTATCTCTAAGGACCCATACAGCAGAGTGGCTTATCTGCTCCCCACTCTTGTGGACCATGTGTTTCAACAGGAGTTATAACATGGTCTAGAAAAAGCAAGTCTTAACAACCTGGAAACAGAAAAAAAGCCATTGGAGGGTTACTAATGAAACAAAATATGAATGTAAGCAGTACAGTGCAAATATACAGCAATGCCACTTAAATAAGTCAATATTGTCTTATAAAATTCTTTTGCTATGCTGTAACCTTTAAAAAAATGAAAGAAACATTCCCTTTGTTCTTCAAAGTGTATCTTTTCAGTTCTCCAATGAGAGAAAGCAAATAAATTGTTCTGAAAATCATTTGTTGCATCTGTTTTCTATTAACTTCTTTTCATTAAAGGAATCCAGCTACATATATATCCAGACTATTTCCTTACTGTTTCAGAACGTGCCTCGTAGCAAGGCCTGTTACAGCAATTAAAACTCAGTGACTTTCAAAAGGCAGAGGTTAAAAGTCAAACGGCAAATTTGAATTTGGTACTTTATGACCACTATGCTATGATTTTTTGAGGATATTTATTTCTTGTTTAATTGTGTCGTTAAAAAAAAAAAATTAACTTAATGGCAGACCTTACCTTTTGGAATTTTACAGCAGTGCACACTCATGAATAGAGTGTTAAAACCGAGTTACTTGGAACTTGGCACAGAGTAATGCTCTTGTAGGAAACCATCTGCCAGGGCAGCTGATATCTCTCTGGACTGTCTATTGCAAGCGCCCTCACAACAGCACCTTCAGCTGGATTGTGAGAATTCCCAAACCATTCTTCTGCTGAGTTTTTATCATTCAGCTGGCCTGTGGTCCTACATGACCACTCCAGTCTGTGCATATTTAATCCACTGCTATTCGTTAACCAAACTACACACATCGTCAATATTTTAGTGAGGTACAAAGGACTGTCCTATGTCACCTGCAGCAACAGCTTCTACTGGCTATTTACCAGTATCTTCTGTGCAGACCTTCATCAATTTTGCAGCAGGAACTGCCTGGGGCATCTGGATAGGCCAGATTCTCCATCCCAGCTGTTTATCAACACCGCAGGAGCTGCCTGGGGAAACCTTAAGGCCACTCTAGAACTCCCACCCAGAGAGCATCCATCTTGGTGAAGGTGTGGCTAGAAGTTCAATCACCTTGTCTGCACTCAGTCCACTGTTCCAAGTCCATCCTTTGTCTCGTGGATGCAAATGGCTACAGGGGAGTGCCCGGAGCGCACATGCAATTAAATGAATTTACTAGCACATTCTGTGAAACATCTAACATGTTTTCTAACTTTTGAAGCCTTTTCCATGTTTTTAGAACAAAGCAAGGATGGAGTGCGTGGTAGGATCTGACCCCACATGTTTTAACAGCATATATGAATGAGCAGAAAGTACTTCCCCCCCTCTGGCCTGAAGCAGGTATGATCATTTCTGATGTAGAAAATAAGCTAATACATAATAAATCAGTGTAATTTAAAAACAAAAGCTACTTGAAGAAACCATTAGGAGCTCTGGCAGATACATAACTAAACACAAATTCAGAAGGGTTGGAGACATGACCTTCTGAAGGCTGAAGGTTGAAGATGCCAACTACCCTCTGGATACGGAGTTATGGAGAGGCTTTTAATTACATTATCACAAACTCAGAGTAAAATATATAGTACACTTTACTTATTCCTGAGGGAAGAAATGAATGGCAGCACAAGAAGATGTAGACACTGTAAAGAACCATCTTCTAATGGATTTTTAGGTTTTCAAACATGAAAGCAAACAAGAGATAGTAAATTCATTATCTAAAAACAAACACTGAAAAACCCAAACTTGGGAGTTCAGAGAGTTCTTTTTTATGAATTAAAGACAAAAAGACTGTCATGAACAAGAGTCACAGAATAAGACTTCTGATTCAGTAATACAGGGTAATAGTGCCAGCTGTATTATATACCCAAATAGCTGTAATTATGCGTTTATATGTACTGTTTATATATATGTATATGTACTGTTATACATATATATATGTTATATATATGTATATGTACTGTTTATATGTACCAATCTGTCAGTCTTGAGCTTACACTTTTGATCTGTTTTTTTTTCCCTAATCCAATTGACCTCAATCCCACTAATCAGATGACTATAAATTACAAAGGAAGGTAGATTAATGATTTCACTTTGCTCTCACATATGTCATAGTTCACATCATTAAACACCACATGTATTTTGTGGTGAGACACTCTAGATAACTTCTGGAGTAACTGCCTCTACACGGAAACTACCTTGCAAGTAAAAACAGTGTATCTAGATTTCAATACCAGCCAAACAAACTGGGGAGTCTGGGAAACCTGTTTCACTCACACACACAAAGACTGACCTGCTTTCTTAACAAGTTTCTAGCTTTCATTACACCTCCCAGATTAACACAGCACATAGTATATAAATATAAGCTGTGTGGGATCATTCTCCACTATCTGCCACCTGACTTCCTTGGAAATATCTATGGCCAATGGATCAAACGTAAGTATGTTCCGCAGCTTGTCAAAACAAATCATTGTTGCCCCACTCTGCCATAAACTCCAGATATGAAACAGGGCTGAGGACATGCAATGAGTGCTGGAGACTGTTCCCCATGCAATTCTCTGTATTTTAGCAGGCAAAGCACCATTAAACTGCCACCACCTCACATGCCAACTCTTTTCAGCGCTTCCCTAGACCTGCTAATTGTCTGGGTGTTTTACTGACTGTATTTACGGCTGTGTGCCGCCATCCTGACGCAAGGACTGCCTACGCACAATAGATATGCCTTGAATACACCATAGCCATTATGGTCTACGTCATTTATGGACTACTGCCATTTACATAAAGAATTCCACTTTGGGGCTTTTGGGTATTTAGAAAACATGACTCCTCAATGGATGATAGATATAACTAAGCACTTTTACAAATTTAGGTTTCTGTACTTAGAAGGTCACGAGACTCGTAAGATACACATTTCCTGCTGAGGGTATGTCAGAGACTACTTAAAGATAGAAAAGAAAGCCAGAACCTCGCTGTGCAGTCCGTGCAGGTGTGAACACAGCTGCTGAGAGGTCTTTTAACACAATTAAGCTAAAAGCTATATCAACGACATACAGTTTTAATTCTGAACCCTTCATATCTCAACTTTTCTCATTCTCCTTGACTGTATTTTCAATCATAGTAATTAAAAAAACTCATCCCGATCTCAAAAATCACAAGGCTGGCCAAAAAGTACGTCACAGATTATTTTGAGCTTGTTTTAATTCTAAAGCTCAAGGCTGCACACTGGTCATGTCTTCAAGCTCTTAATCTCTCATAATGAAAGCCCAAATAATTTTACCTTTAAATAAAGGTTAAGGCTCTCTCAAACTCAAAACAAGGGCGTCCTTCGCATGTACAGCTATGATGAGTGGCCACTTTTTACCAGGCTGTTCTCTTCCAGTGTCACTACCCTGCTGGGCTGCAGCAAGAGACATGCTTGCACTGCAGCTCCGTGCCATGACTGTAGTCACCGCTGCAAGAATAGAGGGGAGAGAGGATGCTTGGAGGAATAAAAAATCTCTTCACATGTGAAGCAGAGCCCTGAGAAGTTCATCTACCCACAGGTCTTCAGAAGCAGATACTTTAAGGAAAAAGAAATGTGTATTGCTAGACACAGAAGAAAATTGGGAGAACTAGCAGAACTGATTAACAGCAGTTCATCACGGGGCTAGAAAGGAGGCCATGCTACAGTGAGGTCTGTCTTACAGCGTTATTTTACTCTACGCATTTATCCTCTGCAAACCTCTTTTTCACCTTCCCTCTAACATGTTTCATATACTTTAAGATGATTAACAGCACAATCATTTTACCTCTTTGTTGCCAATACTTCCTACTGCAGTATTCTTTTCTCAAGGGTTTATCATTCCACTGAAATGTTGATTCCAAAATGAATCTTTCAGAATGCCTTTACTACATGTAACATCACCTTGCTAATGACCGTCATGCCATTTTCAGAGTTCACACGTGCATTCCTATTTCTACTGTTAACATGTTCTATTAATAATCATATTTTTCAACACTTCTGCCCACAAGCTATCATTAATAGCTTTTAAAGCTACTTGAAAGAACAAGACCTCTCAGTGGTATAATTACCATTTTAACTACCCAGTATGTCACAGCAAAGGAATCAGTCCTCTGAAAAATCCCCAGAAATATACAAATTAATACCAAAGTTTGATTCAGAAACTGAGCTGGGCTATCAGTAACCTGCTAAATTTTTTGCTCAAAAAGATGTATTTGACCAACGGTATATAAAAATACTGCAAAATTGCCTTTCAGAGTGCTCATCTAGTGTTTTGCAAAGAAAAAAGTCACAATGATCAAAGACTTTGCAAATATGATAAATGGATTTAAAGTTGAACGAAGTTTAGGACACAGAATGTGGGGATGAAAGAAACTTTTGTAGTTAGGTAGTCAGTCTCTTTGGTAATTAAACTACTATACCTTATAATTGTATTCATCAAGCTTTCAAGTTTCACCTTCAGAAAACAATGGCAATTTTTGCCCAATTGTGACATCTGATATTTAGAAAGGGGAGTCATGAACTTGTATGCTCTACATGCCATGCATTATAAATTCAACAGCAACTGGAATTAAAGATACTATTGAGCCTAGAGAGGTATGAAAAACAGGATTATCAGAAACAAAATGCTGCAACAAACCTGTAATGATGGGCTGTAGGTCAGTAATGGAAGACAATAAAATTCAGTTTTCAAAATCAGTTCATTCAATTAGCAGAGTCATATTTTAGAATTTATCAGAAAACTGTCTTCACAGATTTGTTTTTCAACAAATCTTTTCAACAATTGCTTTTTTTAAAAAAGCACTTCCAGTGTTGCAAAATGAAACAAACGGCATGATATATAATGTAATTAAAACATTTTGTAGTAAAAAAATAAAAACGTACTCATCAAAAATTTACATTTTGTTATATATGCACCTAGCACATCTGCTATGCCATTGTGACAGATGTTTATTAATATGGATATCTAATCATATTGCTAGATTGCTAATGGCTCAGTAATCCATCATCTAAATACCACACAAGTTTCTGATTATATGTTGAACCAATTATCAAAATATTTCCAAATAATTACTTCTTTACCTCTGTGGCCTCTGAAAAGCACCATTAACTTGCAGTTTTATTTCAATAACAACGTACAATTCTATCATAGCAATACTTACAACATGTTGTGTTTATAATAGGTATGTTGTATCAAAGACTTAAAGACATTTCCTTTAATATGAAAACTAGTATGAAAATCAGCTAAAATTAATAGAAATGTATTTTGAGATGAGAGTTCTCTTGAAAGAGTATGTTCTATAGTAAGACTGGTGACCATGAAACAGGTGACTCAGCTGGATGCTACTCCTTTCAGTTATCTTCAGGAATGTATGGATCATAATACTACTTCCTCACACATTAGCCCACCCTAAAATTTTTATTCCTTGCAACCTGCAACCTGTTTTTTCCTCACAGTTTGGTTCTTACCTCCAGAGGAAAGGAGTAAATTTCCCCACATCTAAATAGGATACTGATTTTCAAATTTCTTTTTGTTGTTCAAAATCTCCAAGTAGAAAGTCTCACGTCTTCCAGCCAGAATACTACAAATGATGCACTTACTTGAAATGTTGGCATTTAGAGAGTTAATTAGTTAGACAATTAGACAATTCAGTTAATTATTGAAATGTTTGGTTACAGCTGAACATCAGTGTTTTATGATTCCTGAAACTGTGGAAATAATGGTTTATTAAATTAAAGATCATAGTATCCTTTTCTATTTTTAATATCTATTTCTGGGATATTTCCCAGTCATTAACTACTGATGTCCACTAAACGTTTGTACTCCCTTTTACTGTGGACACACTCTTACCAACTCGTCTTAATTTCTAAGCCCTTATGAAGGTACAGATAAAGCTTACTTTATTACAAGTAAGTTCACAGAAGGTGAACAAGCTGGACTTGCTGGGCTTGAATTCCCTTGATTTTTCTGATACTACTTTAGCCCCATTTATTTTCTACTAGACACTGTCTAGCTCACTGACAAGTTCCTGTTTGACGTGGCACTGCCACAGAATTGGACTAAAAGGTAACAGAAGCTCTTGAAAGTGTTGCCTTGGACATCAGATATGACTAGAATCCTTCAGATACAACTCTTCAGAGCTAAACCACCACCTAGTGTCACCCCATTTGTTGCATTTCAAGGATTGGGTGTTTGGGGTTTGTTTGTGTTTTGGGTTTGTCTGAGTAAAAACAGTAAGTATGTTTTTTATTTCTACTTCCTCTGTATTGCAATTGCCTAATGGGCACAATCAGAAGAAGCTCTTTCAGCCCTAGATAAGTCTTCATGACTGTACTACTTACTTGACTGTTACTGAAAAAGTACCTGGCTGTAAAATGCTAAGCAAAGAAGAAACTGATTGCAGAATTTTAGAATAAAAATATATAATTTGTACAACGAAAAAGAATAGTTTTAGATACAGACTGTATTGTATTTTCTTTGTACTTTATCAACTTGATACTTGCCTTGTTCATCCTTTGAAAAAAAAAGTAAGTAAATAAATTCTCGTTTATACTGTTGACGACTCACAGAGTTATGAACAGCTCTACAGCAACAATGGAAAAGGGTCCTGATGTTCGCATCCTCCCAAATCTCCCACATTTTTCATGGTGAGCTCTCCTCATCACTCTTGACTACTTAGGTAAACACAGTGTAACACAGAGAGTGCATGAGAAACCTTTGTATTGTCAGCCTCAAGCATTCAAATACCAAGAGTCAGGCTCGAAAATATCACAGAACTGGAATAAATACCATGAGACTTGAAATAATAAATCTGAGGTTCTTTGTATTTACTTTCTGTTTTCCAAGCCTTGAGGGGTCACATTTTCAGGATGAGTTCAACAGCCATGAACCTTACTTAAAAAGTGCTGGAGGTTAAGTTTCACCTACAATAACATATCTCAAGTGCCAAGATAGGAATTAATATACACGGGAAGATTTTTAATAATGTAATGCGTTGTTAACACTGAAGATATGAGTCTAAGAAAAGAGCAGTTAAAACATGGAAGGTCTTAATTCCTGTTGTGCTCATCAAACATCAGTAAGAAAGCTCTCAGGGAGCCACAAGGTGGTGAGGTAAGTGGTTCTGTGAGAGGAGAACATGGTCACTGGCTAGAATCCATCACTGATGCCAAAAAAAAACCCCAAACAAAACAAAAAAACAAAGAAAAGAGTAAAGACATGGGAAAAAATATTAACATGGGTGCTGTTTGCTAGAATGCATACCCTCTGGCAGACAGTTATGTCTGCTTATAGTGTTGTACAAAGCTGCTTAGCTCATTTACTTCCCCCCTGCCCCCCAGCTTAAGAATAAGGAATTTGCTACTGACTAGCAAAAGAGAGCGTTCATCATTCATGCTGCAGAATGCTGGGGGTGAGGAAGGGATCTCCTTCCCGCAGTGATGCAAGAACTCACCTGCTGAAATGCCTGGCTACAGAGACTGCAAACTAGAGCCAGAAATGGGATCCTACATAGATCACTCCTTACTGTTTTGAACTGCCTGGTGCAACATCAGCAAGACAGGCCGTTCCTGGTTGTATTAATTACGTACTTTAAAGGTTCTCTTAACAACCAAGAAGGCTAGAAACTTTTCTTAATGGGGATACAGTTTCTGCAGAAAATTATATTCAACACACCCGGGCAAGTTACTTGCCATCAGCAAGCGTCACTGTCACTTTGCTATGTCAAGATATAAGCATTGGAAAAGATGTTTGGCACAGGCTTTCTAGTCAATGTGACTTTTAAATTATGTCACAGTAGCTGAAATTTCCTAGGACTGAAAGGGGGAAGTATCATCTGAGAGTATCTGAGTTGAATACAACATGCCCGAAAAGTAACATGATAGGCCTAAATAAAAACACTGCTTTGTCTATTTTTTCATCAGAATTAAACCATACTTTATTGTAAGGCCTAGAACTATAGCTGCAGCCTGTTTCCTCGGCCTACAGGACTTAAATTTGAAGAGAACTTCTGGAATAAGCTACTACCTTGGCAGGCAATGCAGTACAGACAGCTGCTTGTTCACTGAAATCCTGAGCGTTTCTTCTCTGAGGCTTGTGCCCTTTCCCAGGCCATGAGAAGTCCTCTTTCTCTATTAATAACCCTGCTTTACTGATGAGAAAAGCTGCTGTTATCACAGTCAAGCAACCCTTTAAACAGCCAAGTTTATTTATATATTTGTCTTTACATTTATAATGGTCCTCTCACTGCATGAGTAGAATTACGGGGCTGTATAGCTTTTTAGCATGGCTTGTTTGGTTGGAAACACAACTCTTCCAAATTTTGTTCAAGTGCTAGTAATACTCACTCAGTCTAACACTGCACAGCCTGACTCTGAAAAGGAAACACAAGCTGTAGGCCCCATGCTGCAGCAAAGATGTACAGGAGAATGGCATTGTGATTGAGAAACTCAGTGGGGACTTCCCTCTACAGTATTTCCGTACTAATTCTTCCTTCCACCCACCTTCTGTTTGCTTTGCCTACTGTCAGAAGCCAAGGCGAGATCTTACTTGAGTGGTTCTCACTTGGGGACGTGGGAGAGCAAGGAGGTGATGTGCATTCCCAGTCCCAACAGCCGGCTGTTCCATAAACGCCAGCCAGATGTGACTCATATGAGGTGCACTGAGCGAGCTTTATAATTACGGGGGGGCCTCTGGGCCCGCCATATTGTAGACAAGTACTGCTCTTGGAAAGAATTCGGTGGACTACTCTGAAAGTGTCCTTTGAGAAAAAAATCCAAAGAAATCCCATAGTCAGTTAAAAAAGGTATAAGAAAAGAAAGGTAAGATTCTCCAAGTAACTCATTGACTCTCTTATTTATCTAGATTGAACTTCAAGTCCCAAAAGGAAAATGATGGCTTGTGTAAAGGAAAGCTGCAAAAAACCACACACATGAAAAACAAAACATTCTTGACACAGATAAACTGGAATGATTAATCTGGGTATGACCTACACATTTATAGCTGCTGCTGAATATTTAGAAAAGCAAACAACACATTTTAGGCACAACAGGAAAATCAGAGGAAAGAAATACTGAGCAAACACTTGCAATACCCCTTCCAACTGCAGTAACTTCTTTGGCAGCAACTTTCTCCTGCCATAACCTGTGTTACCCACATCATAACAGCAAAACCCTTGGTGTAACATAGCACCAAGCTCTCACAGTTGCTAGCAACAAATATCCAGCATCTGGTGCCTGCATCTCATGCCTTCCCATATAAGCACTGAGAACTCTTTAAGGAAATCACTTTTAGAATATTCATGTTATCCTCATCTGCTACGTCTGACGGGCCCACTTGAAAAGCAATGTAGACAGAGACCAGACAGACATTAATGAAGACGTTCAAGAGAGAGAAATGGAATTGTGCATATTACAGTACAGAAACCTTGAAGTGCTAAATTAACTGGGAACTATGATCTGTTTATAACTATTTAGCAAAAAAAAATGTTATTTAAGAGCAGAGTATTACAATATGCCTAGCAATTACCACAGGCCTATACATACAGAAGAGGCTTCTCATCCATTACTCACTGAAGAATCTGTGAAGAATCATCTGTGCTAAGCACAGATGATTCAGCCAACAGGAAAAAGAGGATGTTTAAACCAATGAAGGGAACTCTGAAAATAAACCACTGCTACTAAATATAAATCAAAGTTGTTAGTGTAAATGGTCATGTATTTTCTTAATTTTAGTCCTAGATCATACATTTTACCTTCAGCTCTAGGGAAAGAGAGACAGACCCACCTCAGTATAGCAAGAGAACTAGCGATCGAGTCATTCAGGTGGAAGTGGGAAGCTGACCTGAATGGTGAATAGCGGAAACTACACTCCACTGCTTCCTCTGACACAACACTCATGTGCACACTATCTCCAGAATACCATGCACTCCTGGGGGTAGGCACATGGGACAAAGCGTGCACAACCCCCCTCCCTTCCTCCTTTACAGATCCGGTTGTATTTTGTTTATTTTACTTCTCAGTATGTTGATGACACATGGCCTTTCCATAAATCTGAAGACAATCTCAGTGACAACGTCAGCTATTTCTCTTAGGGGAATAATAGAGGTGCATACGTAGGGATGATCTCAATGGTCTGTGAAACAAGTATGACTACAGCAGACATCTTTAAACAACAGCTTTTCAATATGTCTACCAGAAATGAAGATACCCTGCTGAACTCTGAGACTCCTTCCATTAACTCACACCTACACAGGGTATATGGAACAGTGTCACTCCTCCCCTCTGCCATCACAGAGCACCCAGAGCTAGTGGAATTATTTGATCCACTACTTGCTGACAGTAAGGATAGCTCATACGACCTTAACAGTTCAGGATTGAGACAGGCATGGGAAAATATCATGAAAGAAAATCTTATGTTTGCAATCTGTGATACAGATCCCCCTACATTTCTACCTTTTGCCATATTCTATCAGCTCAGGTAACAGCCGTGATGAATCTTTCAATGAAGAAATAATAGTATTACTGCTGTTGGGTGTATGCTGCATTAAGACTACCTTTGTGCGATGTGGATATTCTCAAATATCCATATCATGTTTACTTACACTAGGTCACACACTCTCCATATCCCCAGATACTCAGCTGAAATATGCTCTCAGCTGGTGTTAGGGAAATCAGGAGTTTGGGCCAGAGGCTTGGTATGGGCATACCTCCTTCTGCCCTACATTATATATCTCAAAGGTGTATACATCTCAATATAGTAGGAAGGAGAGGCAAAACTATTCACTAACCTTTATGAACAGTAGCACTACATCAGGTCTGAGGCATACTATGAGAAGCTGACTTCCACTACGAGTGCCATTTTAAGGAGACAGACAGAGTTTTAATCCCCAAGGATACCAGAACAGCAGCTGCCAAAGGAACTGAAGAAAAAATGTGTGTTAAAAATGCTGTATAGTGTTGAATAAAAAAGTGTGAAAACCATTGGCAGGCTGCGTGAACCCCAAAAGGTCCTGGTTTCATTAAAAAAGGTTGGAACATCTTTCCCTGGAAAGATGATGGAGCAGCTTGTGCTGGGTATCATCTCAAAGCACCTGGATGAAAAGAAGGTTATCAGAAGTAGTCAACATGGATTCACTAAGGGGAAGTCATGTCTGACTAATCTGATAGCATTCTATGATGAGGTCACTAGATGGGTGGATGAGGGGAGGGCAGTGGATGTTGTCTACCTTGACTTTGGCAAGGCTTTCGACACTGTCTCCCACATCATCCTCACTGGCAAGCTTAGGAAGTGTGGGCTAGATGAATGGACAGTGGGGTGGATTGAGAACTGGCTAACAGATAGAGCTCAGAGGGTTGTTGTTAGTGGTGCAGAGTCTAGTTGGAGGTCAGTAACAAGTGGTGTCCCTCAAGGGTCAGTACTGGGTCCAGTCCTGTTCAATATATTCATCGATGATCTGGACGAAGGGATAGAGTGTACCATCAGCAAGTTTGCTGATGACACTAAACTGGGAGGAGTGGCTGATACGCCAGAAGGCTGTGCTGCCTTACAGCGTGACCTGGATAGGCTGGAGAGTTGGGCAGAGAGGAACTTAATGAAATTCAACAAGGGTAAATGTAGGGTACTGCATCTGGGGAGGAATAACCCCATGCATCAGTACAGGTTGGGGGCCGACCTCCTGGAGAGCAGCTCTGTGGAAAGGGACCTGGGAGTCCTGGTGGACAACAGGATGACCATGAGCCAGCAATGTGCCCTGGCGGCCAAGAGGGCCAATGGCATCCTGGGGTGCATCAAAAGGAGTGTGGCCAGCAGGTCGAGGGAGGTCATCCTCCCCCTCTACTCTGCCCTGGTGAGGCCGCATCTGGAATACTGCGTCCAGTTCTGGGCTCCCCAGTTCAAGAAGGACAGGGATCTGCTGGAGAGGGTCCAGCAAAGGGCTACAAAGATGATTAAGGGACCGGAACATCTTTCATATGAGGAAAGGCTGAGTGATTTGGGTCTCTTTAGTCTAGAGAAAAGAAGATTGAGGGGGGATCTTGTTAATGCTTTCAAATACTTGAAGGGAGGATGCCAGGGGGATGGGAGCAGTCTTTTTTCAGTGGTGCCCATTGATAGGATGAGGGGTAATGGGCACAAGCTTGAACATAGGAAGTTCCATATTAACATGAGGAGGAACTTCTTTACTTTGAAGGTGGTGGAGCACTGGAACAGGCTGCCCAGAGAGGTTGTGGAGTCTCCCACTCTGGAGACATTCAAAACCCACCTGGACGCTGTCCTGTGCAACCTGTTGTAGGTGACCCTGCTCTGGTGGGGGGGTTGGACTAGATGATCTCCAGAGGTCCCTTCCAACCCTGACGATTCTGTGATTCTGTGAACAGACTCCAGCCATATTTTTAGCAGAAAACACAGCAGCTCAGCACTGTTCCTGTTGTTCAACATGCTCCCAAGGGGAGCATTTGTGAATAGTTTTTCTCAGAAGTACGCATATTCAAAAAAGAAAACTAAACTAAAAGGACACTAAAGAAAATGAATCATATAGAAAATACAGCAAGGCTATAGCCCTGCAGCTTCTGAGAACAATTATATTTTATTAGATGGCAACTCCATCCTAGCTGGACTCTTGGCTGAAAAGAAACAAAAGGCTCAACTGAAATGATTTCCTGTGAATTCATCACTCAGACAGAGGTAAGTCAGACATTTCGGAGGGTGAACAGGGGGAGGAGAAACAATACAGGTGACTTGATTTTATGAAGATGAAGGCCTTATCTCTCTGAAATAACCATGGCTTCATCTGCACAGAGGAGGGTGACTATAGCAAGTGCTATGGTGCTATGAAACAACTGGTCCATAACTCAGCTTAGGGAAGGGGGGAAAATAACAGTAAAATAATCCTTTGGGAAAGACTGAGGTCATATACTGAAAAGAGAATTCTAACCATATTTCCTCTCCCTACCTTATAATGTACTTCTGATATATCAAAAAAACAAAGCCAGGCAGGCAATTTGGGAGATCCTCTAGCTGATTTGGATACGGCTGGGTACTGCAATAAAACCTGCTTTTTAGGGTGTGCTGGGCCTTGATCTCATCTACATGTTAAAGGATATGGGATATGTCCAGAACATGAAGGGCCAAAGCCTAATTTTTCTCCAATGCTTGTGACTCACTGTACACATGAATATAAAAGAAGATTATTTGCTTAAAGTAACTGATTCTTATAAAAATATTGCAAAATCTCTTTGATTGAGAAAATATGACTTACAGCCTCCAAATTTTTTCATGTCTTACATTCTGATAGAGAAGCCTTTAAGTTCAAAGTTGATAGTGTTGCTTCTAAGGGTGAAGAAGAGGGAAAAAGATGGCAAAGAAGCCCCTGACTACAAGCCTTCCTCATTCCCCTTTCTCCACGCGGCCCACTTGCCTCCTATGATCAGAGCAGCAGCCCATAAAATAACACCATTTTACTACATTGATCTCATCCTCGTAATCACAGGCAGACCTCTGAAGAGTCATCTGCAAATTGTTGTGACCAGCACTGCAAAGCCTACACAGCATCAAAAGCACTCCCTTTCACTTTATAAAATAGCATTCCAATGATCTGTTTCCTTTCTATTTCACTATCTGCAACTATCATTTGCCTTCTTCCTTTTAACAGTTACTACTCATTTTTATGTACCCGCACTGGGTACTACCTGTATTATCAAGTTCACAAACTTCTTCTTGACAATTAAAACTTCAGTCTAATATTCCACAAACACCAGCCAGGTCAGCAGTGCCGTAACTGCCATAAACCTGTCTTGTTTAACCTTTGACAATAAACAGTCAAGAGAAACCCATGTGTACGTCATACTCTGAATGTGACCGATCTCTTGTAGAAGTAAGCAAAACTTTCAGTTGAATCAGCATTAAATTCACAGGAAAAAAACCTAACTAATATTTTATGTGAAATTTCTGGTCATAATTACTTCACTGATGTGCTTACACTTCCAATGAAGGGGCTGATAACTGCAAAAGTTTCCAGTCTTTATTTCTTGGAAACCCTCCAAAGGTTTGAGCTTCTGATTTCTGCTAATTAATTTAGGAGGAACCTGAACATATGGTGTTATAACAAAAAATACATGTACAAAATATAGCAAATAAATTCCATAAAAATAGGCCTACATTTTAAAGGGGGAAAAAAGCAGGGAGAGGTGCTTTGCCTTTTTAATGACTACTTCTTTATTTCTCTAGCAGACATTGCTGGGCATTCTTACCCATCAACAGCTTGAGCAAAATAAACAGAAAACCAAGTCTTGCATGAAGCCATTAAAGTTCAAAAGGCAGGCTCAATGACATGCCAGTTGGAGAATGCTACAAAAACTGTCACTTCCCTGAACATTATCATAAGAAAAGCAAGTTGTAATATGTCACTGATTATGACCTCATACCCAGTTTGGATATTTTATTCTTGGCTTCCCCATCTGGGTGGGTCTGAGCTATCAAAACAGAACGAGAAAAAGGACAGAGGAGAAACAGCTCTCCTCTGCTCCAGCTGCCGTTGGCCTGAGTGTGTCAATGGGCCTAAATGGTCCTGACCAGTCTCACCTGAGGCCTCCTGACATGGCCTCTGCCCATTGGCCCAAAAGCTCCATTTAAGGGCCTGCATCCCCCTCAAGCCCTTCTGGATGGACTTTGGACCTACCTTGTCAGCAGCTTATCTCCTGGATAGACCCTTAATGCACAAGCTGGGGTTTGGCTTTGACCCCTTCTCCTTTTTCCTTGCAGATGGAACATACAGCTGCTTCACTGCTTACCTCACCTGGGACTGCTGATGGATCTTGCTACCAGCACCCTGTGCTCCTTGCTACATTCAGATGCTGTTGGACTGAACTGTGCTCAGTGCAAGTTCTGTCTGCACTGGGATTACCCTTAGAACCTGGCCTGCCTCCATTATGGAGCAGCTGGCCTTTGCTGCTTCCTGACACTGGCCTGCATCCTTGCAACTTCAGGATCTCGCTCCTGCTGCCTCAAGGACAAGGAAGAAGATGACCACAGATGGAAACTGAGCAGCCCCAGTCAGAGTGGTGGTGCCGGCTGACCCTGCAGAAGCCTTCAACTGAGCTATTACCTCTGGAGTGCTCTGCCTCCCCTTGCTAGGGAGCTGTCACCACCTTTGCCCATACCTGCTAAATGGTGAATGTCTACAGATCACAACCTCAACTACTGTAAGGTGGCACTGCATCTGGCTTTAATGCTGGGCCTAATGCTGCTCATACAGGTACAGTTTTTCCTTGGTCTGTCATGCCCAAAGGAGACTGGCCTGCCACAGGCTGCCCAGCTAGGGAAAAAGAAAACTGGCCTGGAAGCTGTTAAATTACTGCCTGAACCCCATCTTGCTTTATGCTCTTATCTCTGTTGGGAGGAGTTAACACCTGGGAGTCCTGAACTCACTTTGTCCCTAAAGATGAAAGGCAAAAGGTGGCTCCTTCTGGCACAAAAGATACAATCCTATTTTAATGACAAGTTGTATTTGCTGTAACGTATGCTGTGACTTTGCAGTTTATTGGCTTCTAGTCCTGGATGGGCTTATACTGATGGGTAGATAGATCAGTTTATCTGTCTTATTCACAATTTTGCTTTATTTGACTATACCCATTTTATTGAATTGTCTTTGGCTATGTACATGAGGCATGGACATTAGTTCCTCAATAACCTCCTTGCCCAACCAGCAAACCTCTCTTTATCCCTTCACTTCTTTGCCTCAACTTTTACACTAAGCATTGCAGTACTGGTATCAAGAAGTACTAGGTACCCTGAAGTAACTATTAAGACTATTTGTAAGATTGCTAAAAATGCAAGGAATTCACTGAAATCTTGCAGAGGAGTAGAGGAAAAATAGTGAAGTATCAAAACCTATTACTTATCTGATTTCTCAAGGACCCATTGTTTTCAAAGAAATACTAGTTACACTTAGATACTGAGAAAGGGAGGCCTAAAAATATTTTTGTGTTCCTATTAGTATATTGTTTTGTCCTATGTATACAAATTGTTTACCTATATATGAGGTATTACTAACATGTCAGAACAAAGGATTTATACAGAAACAGTAGAATTAAGAGGCTCACTGTTTCAGATGTAACACATTTTCTTGGTCTTAAATTTATAAATTTCTATTAGGATGTGGAGCATGTAATTGTTCTAATCAGAGGAATTAATCTTCACAGCTTCTATGACTGCAAGGCATTCTACAGCATGAAAGAAATGATTCAGAAACGGCTTTGTACAATCCAGCAGTAAGTCAACTAAAAACATCACAAAAGCAAACCACTAGAATTCTTAAGTTTAGGAGTTTTACATAGACTTTTAATCACATGACTAGTAGAATTCTCCTTGCGGGACAATGCATCTGAATGTCTGCCTGTATATATAACACTTCAGTTATTTTCTATTCCAGCTGGTAAATGCCTGTTTGTTTCCAATGAGTTAAAACGTTCTTTTAAAAGAACTCCACATCTACATGAAAAAGGCTCAATTTCTGAGGCCTGCTACTTGTATTAATACCTGGTTTTCTTGCAGGAAAAGTAAGAATTAAAAATGGTTTGCAATCATTGGCAATATAAAAGTTAAAATTAGGAAGGTCAAATGTCAAGGTGAAATATTTTTTGCCACTTTTCTATCAAAAGCCTAAGTTTAACTATTAAGCTTGATTATAAAAAAGCATTATGTTCACTTTCAGCTTTGATCCAAAGAAATGAAAGTTGCACAAACACAAAGAAAGTGTCTTTTTAAAAAAACAGTTGTTAAATAAAAGATCAAATTGTGACTGCCTCGCCCTTCCAAGGAAAGAGGCAATTAGAAAAGCAGTGAAAAAATTACACATGCTTATACTGTAGAAAGATATCCACGGTGTAGTTATGTCACTGAGAGAAGGAAGAGATACTAACAAAACATCCTTCTATACTGATGTTTTGCTGAGGAGCTTGTGTTTTCCCTGTATGACTGCTGTCCCAGTGAACAATTTCAGGGAGTTAGGAGTCTATCCTTCTCCCCATACATGGGAGAAAACATCAGCTCACACTGACCCAACAGTGATATAGTAGTTGAACAGTTCCTGCAAATTTTGTGAAATCAGCTTACCCCAAACCAATCCTTTCCGTTAAAGCCTTACTCCTCAGATCAGCATTTTTCTTTCTTTCCAGAACTGGAAGCATAATAGCTTGAAGAGAAGACATAAGCAAATGCCTATGCAGCAGCTTAATAACCAAGAGCTACTAGGTAAGTTACATCATGTGTTAACTGACTACTAGCTAATAGCATTCAAGTGGGGAGGAGCAGGCAGGCAGATGGATGTGGACTTAAGTACCTGCTGTACTCTAGACACTTTTAGTTTTTGAGTTACACATTCGTATCTTAAAACTTTACAATGAACTTGAGAGACTGGGAAGGAACAGTGACAATAATGTGTGAATACATGTTAAAAAAAGCAGCAGCTACTCATCAGATATCACAGTAATTACTGCCATGAACCTGACACTGTCCTGGACCTGCTCGAGTACAGGCTAGGCACCTGCTGCCAAAGAACTTGCAAGCTAACACAAAAGAAGAAACAACAGACAGCTCCAAGCTAGTCTTCAAGTTCCATCTTCAAAAAGTTAAGGAGGATGTGCAGACCTACAGGCTAAGGCATCACCTCAGTCCTGGGGAAAACTACAGAACAAGTCCTCATGGAAGGCATTTTGAGGACAGGAATATGATTCGGGAGGGCAAAGGGCAAATTGTGGGCCTGGCAAGGCAAGCCAACTGCCTTCTATGATGAAATGGCTAGTTCTGTGGATGTGGGGACAACAGTGGATGTTGACCATTTTAACAAAGCTTAGGAGTCTCCTAAACTACCCTTGCAGACAAACTGAAGAGACACACCTAGACAGGTGGTCTACAAAGTGGGTGAAAAGCTGGCAGGATTGTCAAGTCTCACAGTGTAATGGTCAGTGATTCAAAGTTTAACTGATGAATTGCTGCAAGCCGTGTTCCTCAGTGGTTGACAGTGGGGCCAACGCTGTTTAACACCTTCATCAATGACTTGGATGATGGCATGGAACACACCCTCAGAAGTCTGCAGATGACAGAACTGGAGGTAGGGGTTGATACCTGAATGGTTTGGCTGCCATTCAGAAGGACCTCAGCAAGGTGGAAGAATGGGCTCACAAGCCTTCTGAAGTTCAACAAAATAAAATGTGTGGTCCTGTACCTGGAATGGAACAACTCCATGTATCAGTGCAGAGGCAGAACTAACTGGTTAGGTAGTAACCTTGCATAAAATGACCTAACACGACTTAGCAGTGTGCCCTTGCACAGTGAAGGCAAACCACATCATGGGCTGCATTCTTGGCTATGCTTTCAGTAGGCTGAGAGAATTGATGGTCCTTTATTTGGCCCTTGCAAAGCTGCATCTTGAGCCTTCTAATACTGGGCCCTCAGTGCTACAGAGACACAGACAAACTGAACAGTCTCCAGAGATTTGGGGTTGGACCATATGTTTGGAGCAGAAGCTGACACAAGAAAGCTTCAGCCTCAAGAAAAGGCAGCAAAGGAGGGGGCTAATCTGTATTCTTCCACAACCTGAAGGAGATGATATTGAAGACACTGACTTTTTCCTCAGAGATGCATAGTAAAAATAAGGTACATAGGATGCAAACTTCAGCTAAAAAATTCATGTTAGATGAAGATGGAAAAATTCTTTCCTGTGGTGAAATCCTTATGGGTTGCCCAGAGAGGCTGGACAGGCTGGAATCTCCAATCTTACGAATTTTCAAAGCTTTACTGGACAAGCCCCTGAGTAAGTCGATCTAATGTAGAAATTAGTCTGCTTTGAAAGGGCTGGACTAGATGACCTCCAAAGGTCGCTTCTAACTTCATTTCTTCTATGAGTTGGAAGGAACAAACTGATAAGCAATGAGATGAGACTGGACTACTGGATAGCAAGTGATGCCAGCAAGCTAACATGCCTGCCAGTGTCCATTTCTCAACCTGGAGTGTTTCTGTGATGTGAAGAATAATGAGCTTCTACAGTACAGCACTGAAAGGACCTGTTTAAAAGGGAAACCTAGTAGGTGATAAAGGAGTAGGGTGGTATTGTGAATGTTATGACCTGATTGGAGACAGAAGCAGTACTGAGTAAGAGATGAGAGAAAAGTGTCCTTAAAGGTTTTGACAGTGAAGGCAGGTGGTTTGTTGGATGCAGCACAGGTGAGAATAGAGGTGTATTAAAAGATTGTGATTAAAGGAATAACACAGATGATGCAAAAGAAACAGGAGGCCGCAAAAATGCAGATTCAAAACAAAGCCAATGCATACAGACAGGCATGCATATATACCTACCCTCTTCCTACTTTGATGCTGGCATGGAGCTTTAGTTTATCCATTCCCTTTAGTATCTCTAATCCAATTGTGAGCAATAGCAAAAAAAAATCTTTACTGAAGGCAGATATACATGGTTTAGCTGTATTATGTCACAGTAAGGTTGCAGAGGAAAGAAAGCAATGTTATGCTCATTATTTTGGCCATTAGCTGTTCACTGTATTGGTTTACAAGTATTTACCATGCTTTGCTAACGTGCAAAACAGCGAGCATCTTAACATTATATTTGTTATTCTTCCCACCTAACCACCTCCTTAGCTGCATACTGTTTATTCATTTAGAATCTGTTTGTGTCACAGTCTAAAAGTAAATTCTGACTTTGTAATTCCTAACAAAAACATCTAAAACAGACTATGCGTCAATGATTCATCATGACTGTTTAGTAATAGTACTATTGATACTACTATTGATAATAGTACTAGCACTGATGCATACTACAGAAAAAAAAACACTCAACTTCTCAACTTGCAGGCAATCTTGCTTGAAACATTTCTCTTTTGGTTCTAAGACTTCATTTGACAAGGCGATTATTGCTTTGAAATATATGGTTGTATAAAATAACTAATATACTTGGATGACTTTATTTTTTAGATTTTTTTTTACTATCAGAGGATGAATATTTAGCACTTACCTTTTAGAATCATATTGAGGCCACCAGAGTAGTGATTACCATGTCTGATTAAATACTTTCTGGTATATGTCTTTAGGAATCAGATGAAACTATTTTTACTATAAAAGCAGTAAAATAACATCCACATGAGTATCATATGAACTATCACATTCTATGTAAATATCATTAATAAAGACACAGTAGTATCGTGCATGAAATTCAGACTCAGGCAAAATCTTTTGAGATGGGCAGGAGGACAGATACAGGGGTTTTGCCATCAAAATCCTCACGTATCAGTGAAAGTTGAATTTGTGTACACTTTAGAAGCTCTCTGACATCCACGAAGAATGAGCAGTATCAGCTGACTCCGCATTACATGGTATGATTTAACTTGACACATCTCAACAATTCATCAAAAATTTGAGAGACCATGTTTCTACTTGAGGTAACAACTGCCTGAGGCTACTACATGCAGTTCTGGCAGGACAGTTGGTATCCTGCAAGTACTGCAAAATCTTAAATAACATTTATACTACTCTAGCTCATGCAATTCTGCTGCTCACTTTAACCGTAAAATTTGTCTGCTTAATCTACAATGATAAACAGAACCACCAGAATTTACTTGTTACAACAAAGTATGTATGATAAAACACATGCAAAAACGCACACATAACTAAAGGCACTTGTTTTAGAAATAAATTAATCTTAAAGAACATCTTTATATAATTGACTCCAGTAGAAGCTGCTCTTACAATAGAACCCTAAGGAGGGTTCACATACTTTGCCCAAAGTGATCTGGCCCAAAACAACTCTGTCCTTTCTGATGACTCAGCTGGACAACATCACTGTTTAAAAAAACTTTTACAATCTTCAATCTTTGGGTGATTTTTGATTAAATACTTAATTTTAAAGTGAACACTGTTTGTTCTTGTATGCAACTTATGATGCATGTTCATTCAGCATCTTACGATGCAAACATTGAGTACCCACGGATTCTGAAAAGCATTCTAGACTGTTGAATGAAATAATGCTGACCTATGAATTCTCTGATATGAGCAATAAGGGGAGGGAAAGGGGGAATTTTTATATGTATTTGAAGTTGAACTGTAAATGTAATGGCACTTAGTCCCTTCAGGGTTTTTAGTAATAAAGGCACCATTATTTTTTGTGGCAGTGACAGACTGGGTTGGTTACCAGGGAGAAGGCTTGAGTAGGAGACCTGGGACATGCGAATGATTCCAGACAGGCGAGAGGAGCTGACAGAAATCTAAAGGCTAGGAGGGGCCAGAAAAAGGCAAGGAAGTCAGTGGATTTTAGGGTGCAATGGAAAAGCTCCATAGTATTTCAGAAGATAACTCTGAAGTGGAAAGGGACACCAGGAAAGGTAAATCAAATAGTGAGTGTCAGCGAGGAGCTTCATGGATAAGCCTGAATGGGAATAGAATCCCTCTTCTCCCCCCCTTCAATTATCATCTTTTTGTCTCTTCAAATCCCAGTAACTACACAACTGCCATCTTGACTTCCCATCTTCTTTTTAGATTCCCCCCTCTTGCTTTCCCAAGCAAAAATGAGAAGACCAGGAAGAGCAGGTGAACTAAGGCCAAAGACGATGGCTGTTACCAGGTGATGAGACCTGCCAGACTGGGCAGCTGTACTTGGCCTTAACCATGAGTACCACACAGAGAAAATTTTAGGCTAAGCTGCAGTCCTTGGAAATACTAGAGGTATAAGCAGAATTATATTTAGGCTTACTATAAGGATAAAGGGGGGCAGTTTGGGGGGCATGACTTTGCTAGATTTACTTTTCTAAGTCTTGTTAATTTGTTTTGCTACTTTTACTATTTTTCTAATACTAACTCTCACATTGATGCCATTTTAGAAACAAATGTCAAGCATCAAGAGCATATATGAGACATTTTCTGAACAGTTTGCTGAGAGCTGCACTTTTAAAAGGTGTAAAAGCCCAGTGATTCTCATTTACTGTTTGTACCACAGAAAACTGAAAGGGATTGTTATAGAGACTTCAATCAGGCACTGTGAATCCTGAATCCATGGACTGCATGCCATTAGGACATGCTGTGAAACAGCCTACCAGAAGCCAGTTACCAGAGCTGGTCTCTCCCTGGCATAGCTTTAAAATCACATCAGATATGGCAATAAGCTCTGCCTTTTATGTCCAAATCTCATCTGAGGACCTGGTAGTATCCTTCCTATCAGCAAAGTGCTGTGAAAAACTTGCAGTGAAGGTACCCTGCAGTTCTCTGTTATTATGAAAGAACTTTCCTTGGTGAGCAAGACTCCCAACAGTAAGGCTGTCCACTAAAACTACTCTCAACAAGTCCATGACAGACTTCCCTTTCTGTTTAAAACACTGACCCTTTTTTGCTACTTTCTCAATTTGAATTAAAAATTGCAGTGTTCTGATCCTAAGTACTGCTTGAATTAGATACACATTCCTTTATATAACCAAAAGCAAATTTGTGTCTGTTTATTGGTAAATACACTCTTAATTATAAATCTGCTGTGGCAATGGAAAAAAAATATCCTGTTCCATTTACATACAAGGCTTAGGGGGAAAGAAAAAAAAACAACCCCAAACCACAACCCCAGGATTTTTCTTGTGTATTTTTAGCCAGCCAGCAAAGTAACTGGATTATTTTCACCAGAATATTATTAATACTATCATAGCAGACAGGGCAATTTCTTGCTATTCACCTCTATAGAGGACAGTGCTAAAGTACAGAACACTGATGTGTTATTGACCCATGTGGTTAAATACACTTTTCCCATAAAATTAAAAGCTCTAACTTCTTTTTAAACTTAAGACTTTTTCAGTCAGTGAATATTCATGCTTTTGCACTGGGAAAATGTAATGTGAAAGGACACAAGTAAGAAAAAAAATTTCAAATTATATAAGTACACATGTATGTTTCTACATACCAAAATCCCTATTCTTTCACCATTTACTTCCTTTTAGAGGTAATTCTGCCTGTTGTACATTCCAAAACATTGGTGGAGAATAGAGACTACTGCATAGCAGCATTGCTTCCTAATGAGAATGCATACACACACACACACGTGTGTGTGTGTGTTTATCTCCCTAACCCAACACTGTCTTTGGGGTAATTTTGTCCATACTTCATGTGTTTAAAAACACAATTCATGCCTGTATTTGAGATAAATATATAAATAAGTAGTTATTTCAAAAGCCCTGCAAGGTTTCTTACCAATAATGTAACTTGAAAATGGTTAGAAAGCTTGGGGAAAAAAGTATTTCTTATTAAGAAGAAAAACGAGTGCATTTGGAACAGTAAATCAACGATGTATCCAAGCCTGTTTATCAGCTACTTGTTCAGCTTCTGTAAAATACAGCTTTGAAAAACAGTAACTTTAAAAGTCAGAGGAGAGCTGTGAATTAATTGCTTAAAAAATTGTAGCCGGCCTTTCTTAAGACAACTCTGAGTCATATATACTGTTTGTACCCTAATGTAGTTGTTTATAAGTGCTTCAGAGTTCCTTGTTCCATGAAACTGTGTTTTCTTTAATGTCAAATCTTTGTAAGTTCTCTTTTGTTTGGGGTGAACTAACTGGTTCACAAGCCAAGATTTAAAACTAAAACACAGTGCACAGTTTCTGCTTCCCAGATAGACCCTATGTCCCAAATCCAAACTAGCCTCTTCTTACTTCCCTAAAAGTCTGCCTGCTCAGATGCCAGTTCTGTTCTATCTTTCTTCTAGATACCACCCACCAACAGAATGAAATAATGTCATATATACTGAAGTCTAAGCAGTGAGTTAAATTAATTGACTGTTCTATGTTTATATAGATTCTTTCCAGGCATTATGTTCACTTAAAAGCTCAGTTTAAAGGAAGAAAATTCATTTGTTGCTGAGACAGAAGCTATTCCTTTTAAATAGTATATTCCCCCAGGACAGATCTGTTGCTGCTGGGGAAGTGGAAGCTCAAAACCAGAATCAACTAAAACCAGTAGGCTTACGTTTTGGTCTGAGTTTTCAAGTCAGTAATGGTCCTTGTACAGCTACAGCGTTTCAGATGTCAGACACCTAAGACTACAAAGGGACTTAAGTGCAACTAATTGAATATTACAGCACTTAAATAAATCTTCAGCAATCATCATATCACACACACTGTGCTGTTAGACAGCAGGATGCCCTGTAAATGAGAGTTAAATAATTCTACACAAAACAAAATGCTTATCATGAAGTCATCCAAGATGGCCATTAGGAGAAACTATGGACAAAGGAATCCTTATATCTCATCCTCACCCAGGAAACAGAAGCCTTTAAAAAGCTGAACTAAGCACTGAAATCCTGCTTTTCCTTCTCCATAACATAACTGATCAACACACACAATGGTGGCAGAATTTGGGCCAAGTCTGACTTAAGTGCCTTCAAATATAAATTCATGTCTATTGCCACCTCTCAGTAAGAAATGTCATAATTGCTAAGCTACAGGGTACATGTGCGAGGACTATAGGAATGATGGCTTTGTGGAAAGGAGGAACCTAATATTCTATTCTATTCATCTTCTCGTCCCCAAACTATCCAATGAATATTTTACAGACACACACAGCTTTTGGAACAGCAACTGGAATCCCTAAACACTAGCCAAGCAAACACTCTTATGCACAGGGAAGTAACCAGGGGATGGTGTTAAAGTATCTCACACAATTCCCAATAATTTATAGCCTCACACTCTGAAAGGTGAGAAGTAAGTTTAAACGCGCCCTCTAGCCAAAGAAACCAGATGTTCTGCTACCTTGAGTGGATCCCTAAGGTATCAGAAAACCAAAAAACCCCTATTCTGTATAGTTCTGCACAGCAGGCATTCAAAGGAGATGCAGACATGCATGTTGGATAGATTCTGACCCAGTAATATGCTCTGAAAACGCCCAATGCCTATGAACAGAGAAGTGACAAAGCACCTCTCCTGCATATTCAGAGGAGAATGATAAGTGACAGGCACAAGGGAACCGTCTCCCAGGCTGTGCTCATTTCTGTACAAGGGCAGAGGGAGAAGTACAGGTTTCTGGTCAACCACTGAACAGGTTGAGCAGAGCCAAGCCAAGATGGTATTTCATGAGAAAGACAGAAATGGGGCTACAGGTACAGGCTGAAGACGGAAATCATCAGCAGACCCACTGATACCTCATTTGCTTCCCAGCTTCGCTGAATGCTTTTGCTGTTGAAGCCATGACAGTTTAGGAGCAACTTCACACTCCTTCTTTTTGCCTTGTTCACTGTAGCCCCCCTAAAGAAACTAAAACTTCAATCCGGTTCATTTTCAGCAAGTAGAATTCAGGAAAGAAACCTCTACCAAACTCTCTCATTTCTAGCAGCAACAACCTTCAACAGACAGAATAAAATTGGCAGGAACTTCCTGTGTTATCCCCCAATAAGCAACAAGTCAGGTGGAACCCAATGGCAATAGGGGACCACACTTCCAGCAAAACAAAGACCTGTTATCCACTGCCTCCACCTCTGCCTGACGGGGCCAAAGCTTAGTACTGCAAATGCGATGGTATTTTCACAGAATTTTTAATAGATTCCAGTAATTAACATAACCAGCTTTGCATACACAGGCCTGACTATCATCTTCATACGACCGATTAGCAGCTGCTGCTAGCTACTACAAACGTCAAACAATAGATTTCTGGTCTTGCTCAATTACTTTTCTATCTCTCAATTATAAGTTTTCTATGACAATGATTTATAGGACGGTTTACCGCAGCGAGGTTCATGATCAAGTTTTAGTAAGCTGATGTCGTATAGCACATACAAAGTTTAAAGAAAGCTGGAAAAATATGTGTTACACAAAATTACAGTAGCCTGGCCTAGTCTTTATCTGCAGAGGACATGCTCATGAATGTTCAGTAGGATAAGAACTGTTTCAACTGAGGTTCTGCAAGTCTCTTCTGCCAAGGCTCAAAAAAATGCAGTGGCATCTGCCTCTATCATCAAATGAGGGAGCTAAGCCATAATAAGCTACTTCAGATGGTTACTCTTTACACCAGTCCTAACTTCTGCTGAGCAATCACTCTGTCTGAATAATGAGTTGTTTTTATAACAACGTTAACTTGGTTTTAGTTGAATATGTAACTATTGCATAAATGTTCAGGATAATACACACATGCAAACACATTAAGATGCCAAGATGACCTTGAAAAACTAAAGCTTTGGAAAGCACTCATAAAAATGAACATTCAGAGGAAAACAGAAATCAGCTTAGGTAATAAGTGACTCAAATACAGAAATTTACTATTTGCCCGAGTAGCTTCTAATGTTAACAAATACAAAATGTCAGCATCTTTTATTTCTTCCATGTCCAAGAACTTGGAATTACTGACTGGAGAGATCAAACCCTAGGATGAGCTGGTGCTTGCTGTGGTCTCTGCACTATTCATCCCCAGATTTTCAAGGACAGGGAAGCGAGAAAGTCAGCTGTGTTCCTCAGCACTTAACTGCCACCTTTAGCATAGTAACAGTAAGAGGAAGGGGAAGATCCGCAGGAGTTCACCTACTGTTTGGATAGATGCAAACCTTCATTTTACAACACTTTGTCTGGCATTATTAACGAAGAAACAAAACATATTACTCATGGACTTATTCAAAACCAGCTTTCTGAACATGTGAGGTAAAGTTATTTAAGATACAAAAGGATCTTGTAAGACCATTATTGTATATACAGTATTTTAGGGTGACCTTGGTTTCTGTTACTGACAGTCCCAGAAACTGAGTAAAAGACTTGGTAGGATAGTCCTACCCCCAAGAAATTACAACTTAAACATCAAACACATAATACAGGAGTATATACTTGTATATACTTGCATATCTCAAATTATAGTCTAAACATCTATGAAGAAAAAAGATTAATACATTTCCTAAAATTTGGAAGAGAATAATCAAAATCCATCTTCCAATAATGTAGTTCCCTACCATACTCTGAAGTAAAGACTAGGATTTCTGCTCTCTCTTCCCAATAAATTTTAATTTTACCATCAAGTAAGTTATTAGAAGGAAAATACTGGCTTGCTGTTAAACAGGGGAGGTGAAGTAGTCACCAACAACGCTGAAAAGGCAGAGGTTCTTAACACTTTCTTCAGCTCTGCCTCTACCAGCACTGCTGGGCCCCAGGCCTTGGGAACAGCAATCCAGGTTGATGCAAACACAACTCCACCATCAGTGAAGGACGAGTTGGTACGTGAACTATTACAGGAGCTTGACCCCTACAAATCGATGGGCCCTGACATTATCCACCCCAGGGGGTTAAGAGAGCTGGCTGCTGTTGTTGCAAGGCTGCTCTCCATAATCTTTGAGAAGTCATGGAGATTGGGGGATGACCCAGAAGACTGGAAGGTATCACCCCCATCTAAAAGAAGAGCTTAAAGCAGGATGCAGGAAATAAGTTACAGACCCATCGGTCTTACTTCAGTCCCTGGCAAAGTTACGGAACAAATCCTCCTGGGGGCTATTACATGTCAAATGAAGCATGCTATATGGAAAAGCCAGCACAGATTCCCCAAGGGCAAATCATGCTTGACAAACGCGATCACCTTCTACGACAAAGTAACCTGCTCAGTTCATGTGGGGCAAGTGGTGGACATTGTCTACCTGGATTTCTCCAAGGCTTTTGATAATGGTTCTCCACAGCCTCCTCCCAGAGAAACCGGTGTGTTACCGTCCATACAAGTGGTCTGTGTGGTGGGTGGGGAACTGGCTGACAGGCTGCACCTGAAGGGTGGTGGTAAATAGCTCCTTCTCAAACCAGCAACCTGTCACAAGTGGGGTCCCCCAGGAATCCATATTGGGCCCAGCACTCTTTAGTATCTTTATAAGTAATCTGGATGATGGTGAAGAATTTTGGTGAAGGAGGTGACTTTAATTGTAAAGACTGACTTTATGGCACTTTATGTTCTTTTTCAAAGATCTCAATACAAATCATATACTCTTAAACAGAATAAAAAGATTGCAGAGTTCAACATGCAGGTCTTTAAATCTCTCTCCCATGAAGGTGAGTTTGGAAAGTGCTAGCATCATAAAATGCAACAACTGTCTTCCCCAGAACAGGCCTAAGCCAGACTCCAGCTTTGTTAGCTGGTTCAGCTCTGTGCAACTCTGTTTAATGTACACACCTGAAGAATTTGTCCAAAAGGCTTAGACTTTTCTGCGTATCTTGCATTAAAGCATTTATTTTATGACACATGAAGTGTCTTGCAAGAGCAGTTGTGTTTTAAGGCTTCACTTACCTATCAGCAACTACTTTATTAGTGACCAGATGGGAAAAAACCCAAACACTGGCACCTCCCTTTGGTACAATTAATTTGATGAAATTTACTGAACATTTATTCAGTACATGGCAGAAAAAGCTCCTGAACTTAAGATTGTTTCCTGTATGGAAGTATCATAGAACATATACTGGCAGCAGAGAGAAATACCAGCTTTGAAAGCTATCTGCTATAGAACACTTCATTCTTTAAAACTACATATAGCAGCATGACACAGTTCTGACAAAAGCAATAGCAAGTAACTTGATATAAAATATGCATGCGTCTGAATGTGTACTGCCAGACATATGCTCCGTACAGTATGTTTTATGCTTGACAGCATGGTATCGTACAAGTAGAAAGAACAACAGATGACACAGAGCTAGAGCTTAAAATCAAGTTTTGGGTTTGGGGTTTTTTTTTTAACTTTTTCCCTTTCAGTAAGAGCAGAATTAAAGCACTAAAAACATGCAAAAAACCCAACCAACCAAAAGAATAAACAAGGACAAAGAAGAAAAAAAAATATGGACAAGCATAGTTTAAAACTTCAAACCTCCTTTCCAGCATTTCAGTACTACTACCTGGTGTGTGAAAGCTAACTATATTAACTTAGCCACTCAATTTTGTAAAGACGCTGTCACCTGGCATTAAAAACTCAGTTCTTCCTGCCATACCAATATGACGATGGCCTCCAACATTTCTAAATACTGAAGACCCTTTTTTTGCATAAGTACCTTGTGAAGTCAGTCATCTCCATCATAATCACACACATCCTCTTGGCCAAAACAATGATGTCATTGCTGGTATCGTCCCATATTTCAATCTCTGCATCAAGCTTACTCTTGACTTTTTTGAAGTCAGCCACTTGCTCAGCTATCTTTTCTTTTTCAGCTTCTGGCAGTTGAGTCATCTTGGCCTGAAACACAAAATAATTTGATTTGCAAAATGTCTGTGTCAGAGTGTTTTTCCTTTTTTTTTTTTTTTTTTAAACAAAACCACTGGATATTATTAAATATATCGTTTAAACACACTGGGGCCTGAGCCAACTGTTTCAGCCTGAGCACTTCTGAATTTCAAGATCTGTATGCTATCATTGGGTTGGGCCAAATACATTACCTCAGCGTAATGGAGACAGTGGCGTCCATGAAACCATTAATATTAACGTAGTGAGAGAAAGACAACTAAATTCTTCCAAAGACCCTTTATGAAATATGACTGATAGATTTTCCTTTTTCTTAGGGATGAAGGAGCCCAAGTGTTTTGAAGTATGCAAGTTACAAAATGCAACATTCTTTCAGGTAGGAAAGAATAACGGGAAAGGCTTAACTGTCCTAAAATTTTCAGGTATGCTTGCCCTCTCTTCTGAGAAGGTTCATTTTAAGAACTGAGAAAGAATTAATTGTTCAAATATGCATCTTCTGTCTTTGAAGAAGATAAATAAATAGATGAACATGTCAGAATCAGAATGTGAATAAAGGTACCAAAAATGTATCTTGGATGCCAACAGGAAAACATCCGATACTCAAATCAAGCCACAGCCAAACTGGGCTCAGGCAGGACACAGCCCTATACTTGGCTGTGACTCCAGACTGGCCTGTCTACAAACATCCCATCAGCTAAAAACTGTTTCAAATGAAGATTTAGCATAGCTAGAAAAGCGGTGTGTTTTGTGCAAGTTCAAACTATGGAACCAGAACATTCAATCTATACTGAATGCATGTATTCTTCCTACACTTAAGCATTAGTGAAGTATTTCACATATAAAGAGTGAAAACACTTCTGAAAATGCAGCATGGTGAGAGAAATACTTTACTTAATACTCTTCTTCATGAGCAAGATTATCAGTCTTCTCCAGACAAGGGTCAGATACACTTCGTGTGTCAGGAACAGGCCAGGTAGCAGACAAGGGCTATTACGTGGCCCTACAGCAGTCCTGGCCCTTCATAATACCTTCTACCACTGGAAGCAAGGAGACCTTTTGGTCTGTTGGTCCTGATGGCTCTTGATAGATAGTGGTTTTTATCTATCACCTTCTCTGTGAAGTGGCCCACCTCTTGCACCGCTGGTCATCAGAACTCACAGTTACATACAGCAACTATTAACACACTGTAATTATGCTGCAATTAAACAATAAATATTTTCTGACTTTTTCTTGTATATAACACATCTGCCATCCATAAAACAGACATTTAAGGCAGTGGCTGAATTACTTATGATTAGGATAACAGGTAAGCAGTTTAATACGTAATGCATGTGTTTATCAAGCCATGCCATTTCAGAGATTTTATTTATGCTTGAATCACTCTGTCACAAGGTTAAATTTTCCCATATATATGAATTACTGGAAATTACAGGTGTCCCAAAGTATAACTGTGTTATAATTGCAGTCACAGAATTAGAAAGTGTACCTATTTTAAGGAATACTTTTCCTGTTTTGTTAAAAAAAAAGCAACAACAAAACAAAACAAAACAACCCCCCCCCAAAAAAAAAAACAAACCACCCCCCCCCCCAAAAAAAAAAAACAAAAACAAAAACCAACAACCCAACACCTAAAACAGACAGAGAAGACAAAGACATGCTTTCCTCATGGCTGCAGCATAAACTTGCTGGGAAAGGTATGAAACAAATAAAAATAAGAGTTGGGCTACAGAGCCAAGAGAATCAAAGAACCCCTTTTTATAATCTCATACATATTTGCTGGTTGGTGGATGTTTATGGTTATTTCCTAGCCCCCAGCTTCAATACTCTTTTGAGTTCCAAGAACACAGGCCTGGAACTGGAAACCACAAGAAAAATGACATTTTAATGAGGGAACTGTGACATACAGTATCCTGCTATGTGCCAACGATAATGAGTTTCAGGTGGAATGAAACACTTTATCCACTGGAACAAAGGGGCAAAGGAAACTACAATTCTGACTTTGATTCTTCTTTCATTTCCATCATACTGCTTCAAAACTATATACAGCAACAAAATAAAACAATTGTATACACAGCCTTTTAAGTGCAGACACGACTTTGTATCAAAATAGACGACACAATGGTAAATGTGGAATAAAGATTTAAATTGAATGACTGCTATTACCCAAGTGCAAGTTTATTTTGTCCACCAGGAGAAAATGATTTTTTCACTACTTCTAAGACAAAATGTTTTTTATTGCAGTAGATAACAGAGTTAAAACTAGGTGAGAGAATAAGTTATATTTTTGATATTTTTCTTCCTTCTATTAAAAAAAAACAAACCACCCGGTATGTATTTTTTCTTTAATTTCCATGAATTAGCTCTTCAGAAGGCTATTTATCCCTGGTAGCTGGGAGTCTCAAACACTGCCATTATTTGCATTGTCCCTTTTGCGACTTGATTTACCCTGTAAGATTAGCGTTTCTTTTCATCTCACCCCCTTCCAAGTTTCAGTCAATTCGCTATCACAGCTACTGAAATTTTAAGGTCAGAACAAATTGTTCACATAACCGTAAAAATAGAGGACACACAGGGAGTTACTACTTGGTGAAAATTTTGACTCTTCTCTCACTGGTGTATTACTCGCCGAGGAGATTCCAACCCAAAGAACTGGCCTTTTGCCCACCTTTGTCCCTGGCTACACTCTAAGAAATTGACTTTCATATAAATTATGATTTTTCTCTCAAAGTCTTAGACTGACACACATAATTTCTTTCCTGATCTCCTAAAACAAATGACTGGCCAGATCCACACCACAAAAATTCTTAGCACTTACAGGGAGGGAGGAAGGAAGGAAGGAAAGAAAAGACACAAGAAGCATAATACATCCAAGCAATTGTTTGTGTTATCAAAAACTCCTTTTGTCTGAGACAGAAGTGAGCCAGATAACCTTTTAAAAGGGAAGAACCCCTTTGTAAATTATTTATCACATCTTGCTTTATAGGTTGCAGTCTGTCACGTAACTATAGAAGAGAGGAAAATTTTTTTTTCTACAATCTTGTAAGTTACAAAAAAGGCCACCTCACCCTCCTGATGGAGCCCATGAAAAACTTTTCAAAGACAAGAATACAAAATAACATGCTCTTTACATACTGTATTTCTAAGATAATGGCATAGATTCAAAAAGACCTGATTCATGTCCCTGCTTTGCTGTAGTTGAGAGCTAAGCTCTTCAGTCCACCACAGACTCAGCAGAGACAAGAAGCCCTCACCTATGTTCTTGCTCCCCCACTGCAGAGTCAACTGAACATTTGGTGGAAGTGAACAAGATCTCTCCAAATCACTCAAAGGACAGGAATCTATTTCAACCAAACTGTTTTAAAACAGTTCCCATTGTGACATTTAATTGTTTTTACTTGAAAAAACTTAGTAGGTCACCATCATCAAATATGTGCACATCAGCTGAGCATATTTTATTATGAAGGTGAGCAGAAGATAGGCTCTTATGAAGACTATTATACAGATGTATTTTGAATACTTTTCTTGAATATGACACAGAGATAAGATTCAGTCTGTTAAAATGAGTAAATTGCATCCACTACCTTTTAGAAAACATCCTACTTTTTCTACTGAGTGAATAATTGTTGAAGTTTGGATAAAGAGGTGGAAGAGAGAATGGTGGATATTCAGCAATTCATGGCAAAGTGAATACACAGGATGTTCCCTAGAGAGGAACTGTGTGGTTGTGTGATACTGACAGCTGGGAGAAGCTGAATTTCTGTTGTCAAGTTTACTATCTGCTGTCACCAGTTGTCTTCTTCCAATTTTAAGAACTGTAGCATGCCTGCTGAAGTCCAGCATTCTGTGAACAAGTTCAGAGACTGCCTCATTTGTGCTGCCATGTCAGTACCTGTATATTTTTAGATACAATGTAACTGGATAAAGAGGTAAAGCTATCAGGACATAGTATCTAAATAACAAACTCTTTAATGCCGCTTTTGCATCAGCCTTTCCTAAAAAGGTTGACTTGGAGGAGACAATTGTGTCATACTAAATCTCATTTCCCTTTGTCGCAGGGTAAGAGGCCTACAGATGAAGAAGCAACATGTCATGAATCTGGGCTTCACTAGCGTTTTGTCACTGGTTCTCATGTCATCCTATTCATAAATATTCTAGGGAAATATGATCTAGAGGTAATTGCCATTGGGTGGATGTGATACAGGTTAGAAAACTGATCACAGGATACTTATCGAGAACACATGCCAAACTGGAGGTATCTATCAGGCAAAAATCTGAAAATAATGCCCTGACTCTGGCATTATTCAATACTTTCACTAATGGCATGGATGATAGAAACAAGAGTACATATCACACATCTGCAATGTAAGAGGCCTGGTTTGACATGTCACAGTCCTGGTTTACAATTCAAAACAATCTCGAGAAACTTGAGAACTGATCTGAAAAAATAACAGGATGTATTTCAGCTGAAACATGTACAAGGTTTCACCCTTAAAAAAAATCACCAGTATGCACATGGACTGAGACACAACAGGTTATCAGTGGTTCTGTGGGTGGGGATTTATAGTTGATCAAAATGTTGTACTCTTGGCAAAAGGGCAAACCTCATACAAAAGTTATTCTAATGTATGCATACAGAAGCAAATAGTGTAAACATTACACTAGTGTTTGTTGTTGAGACCAAAGCTGGCACAATGCATTTAATACTATGAATAGGCTGAACACAAAATTCAGGAAGTTATTAACCAGCTGAAGAGAATCCAGAGGAGAGAAAGACAGAGCAAAAAGACAAACAGAAACCATTACATTCAAGGATAAATAAAGGGTATTGGAGTTATTTAATCTGGAGTTTAGAAAACAGAGAGGACATGGACCAAGGATCTACAAGTACAAAAAAATATTATACAAATTAATGCAAAAAGGAGAGCTCAGATCCTCTGTGTCCATTGCAGGTAAGACCAGTACTAACATGCTTAACTGCAACATAGGAGGTATAAAGAAAAAAAATTCCAATAAACAATCAATTCCAGTAATGACCTAAATAGAGACAGCAATACAATTGCTCTTATATATATACATATCAGGAAGTAGTATATTTATTCTACCTTGGGTCAAATGGCTGGATTAGCCTACTTCTTGGGGTTCTTGCCAGTCCTACTTTTTAACAGCATATAGTATTATACTGCTCCAACCTTGAGTCCTCCGTTAACTTCATCTCTTCCCCTTATTGAAATTGGTGTAACTTAAGAATTATCAAGATCTAATACTTTTTATAGATCATGACTCCTGACAAGGAATCTTTTGCCATATATTAAGTGTGAAAATTATTATTAGTAAAACCTACTCAAAATTACAGTAGTTATTTCCATTATGCATGAATTCTTATCATCAGGATTTCCAGCTTCTGTGTGGCTTTGACAAAAATCAAATTTAAAAAATATTTTTGAATTGGCTTTTAGTAATAAAATAGCACATACTTCCTGTTAACGCATGCCAGCATTTGTATTAAGGTAGGAACGCAGACGTAAAGTACTTGTTACTTGAGTAAGAATACCTGATTCATTTGATGGCAAATTAACTTCCCTTCTAAGCACTGTTTTACGCAAGTATCAATAGATGTTCCTGTTCGCTTTTACATCTATTCCCTCTTTTTAGAGAGTTTGCTAAGATTTTTGTATGGTCATCTTCTCAAAGTTAAATGTATTTTTAGACATATATTGATTGCTGTATTTAAGATGAATACAAGTAAAACAATAAAATAATTCAGCCTGGATTTTCTCATTCACAATATAATACACACTAAGTCAACTCTCCATAAGCCCTGAATGAATTGTTGTGCAAACACAGTATGCAACAAATCTGTATAAAAGATCTTATTCTCAGACGTTTTTGCCTATGTATTCACAAAACAGTCTGCAGAACTCTGAGAAAAAATGTGGGTGGGTGGTTGTCTGAAAGCATTTCTGCTTTTGTCATCTGTAAGTGAACTATGTATGAGCTAAACCATTTCACCTCTTCCTCAATATGAACACCTAACTTGTAGCAATAACTTTAAAATTAAGCTACACTGTTCTCTTCACTAATTTAGTAACTTTAAATCCTTAAATTTTCTCGTATCATCAGAATGTACACTGTCTTCTAAGTCTGAAAATTAACTGGGCCAATACTTACTTGACCTTCTCTTCAGTGCAAAATCATATGATAGTAAGCCACTACCTACCTCAGTGGAATTACACTAAACATGATGGCATAAATTTCCTCAAACAAAATTACTGTGTGATAAGTTTGCAGAGTAACTACATAAATTAGACACAACCATCAGATGAAGATCTAACTTTCAGCTGAGAAAAACTGCTTTAGTCCTTGGATCCACAAGCAGTACCCGTTTTTACAGTAGCTAAGGATTTGGTCCTAAGGATCTTCTTCAGGGATATAAAACTGTCCTAAGTCCAGTTTAATGACTGGGACAGCTCACAGCACATTGCCCAAGTTAACCTGCATCCCACAGTGTGGGACGGTGCCATAAGCAACATCACATTCATTCTGAAGATACGGAATTATGCGAGGGAAAGATCAATGAAATAACAGGTCCAAGAATACCTACATACTCGCGTAGTCATGAACATAAACCCAAGGACAAATCTCAGTGCTTCCATCTCACCACTGACCTATACTCTCTCCATAGAGAGAGACGAGATTCTGAAGAAGTTATAATTAATAATACATGAATTTTTCCTATGTAAGGAAAATTAGATTGGCTGGTTAAGATGTAGCTTTTGTTACAAGTGGCATAGGCACATCACATCTGGTTTTACATACTGTGGTGTTTTTTACATTGTGATAAAAAGACAAAGCAAAAAGGTGCTTTCATAGGCACTAATTCCCTGTTGGAGCAGTGAGAGATGCAACACATGAGAAAATACAATACTCTTGAGGAAGCATGAGGAATCAAGAGTGCTGTTATGCAGAAGTAGTATCGAAAGAGGTATGTATAGATAAAATAAAATTACTGCAGTGGAAATGCCCAAGTGAAAGAAAGGAAGTTACTCTGCAATCCTGCCGTACCACTTCTGGAACACAGTCATTCTTGGTGTTACCACTGCATGAAAAAGCCTGACAGTAGCACAGCAAATCTGCCGCAGAGGTCAAATCCCTGTCTAAACCTTAAAATCTATCCTACCTATACAGATTTTTCATATTGCTACATAGGTTCTAGGTATAAATCTTCAAATAGCAGTCTGAACAAAGCGGCCTTAAATCATTGTTCGTGTTTGCTGCAGCAGCAAACAGATTTGTTCAAACATTTGTTCAAAAAACAAAATGTATGTGAAGGTTTCTGCCAACGTGTTGATTTAAGTTAAGAGGGAATGTATCTAACTGGGTCAAAGATATCATTTTCTATTAAGTTTTGGGGTAATGTGCCATTTATGGCCCTGATACCATAATCTGAAAACTAGGAAAACTGTTTCCAAGTAAAGACATAGAATCAGGCTTTAACTAATCATAGAATCATAGAATCATAGAATTGTCTAGGTTGGAAGAGACCCTTGGGATCATCGAGTCCAACCATCTACCCTACTCTACAAGTTCTCCCCTACACCATATCCACCAACACCACATCTAAACGTCTCTTAAACACATCCAGGGATGGTGACTCAACCACCTCCCTGGGCAGTCTATTCCAATGCCCAACCACCCTTTCTGTGAAAAATTCTTTCCTAATGTTCAGTCTAAACCTACCCTGTTGGAGCTTGAAGCCATTCCCTCTTGTTCTGTCATTAATGACCTGTGAGAAGAGACCAGCACCAACCTCTCTACAGTGTCCTTTCAAATAGTTGTAGAGTGTGATGAGGTCTCCCCTCAGCCTTCTCTTCCTCAAACTAAACAGTCCCAGCTCCTTCAACCGCTCTTCATATGATTTGTCTGCTAGGCCCTTCACCAGTTTCGTTGCCCTCCTC
>VZSZ01007934.1:216799-238461 GCA_013398815.1 Ibidorhyncha struthersii | reverse complement strand
GCTTGATCCAGCGGATCGTACGCTCATTCAGGCCGTGCGAAGCCAGTTTTTCCACAAGAACTGTCCCCCATACAATTCTTGTGGAAAAACTGGCTTCGCACGGCCTGAATGAGCATACGATCCGCTGGATCAAGCGGATGACTCCTATCTAGGTCGCCCAAAAAGGAACATTTACAGTAATTGGATTATTTGGGGGAGAAATGGAAGAGAAAATAGAAATGTACCTCCTGTACTGTTAAAATAATGTTTTTTTCAGATGTATTAACCATAGTTTATCTATAAGTAACTGTCCCTTCCACCTCTCCACCAAATTCACTGACAGTGCAGATTATATACTGTGTGTGTAGTAGAAGGAAAGGCACATCCCAGAGACAGGTCTCCACAGCAATAATCCGTGCCTCTGATTCTTGATAACCAGCTCCCTACCTACTAAAGTCCTCAGCATTTACTTCTTGCTTTGTCTGAACATCTAGAAGTAATGTGTTATGGTTTTCTGTTGAAAGAACACTCCCCTTAAAGAAGTATTCTGGTTTACCTGAGACGTGGAAGACCATGTGTGAAAATGTGATCCTTTAAAGCTTTAGTGGATCTTTTGTTACTACATTAGGATAGTAAACATCTACAAACTGCTACTTCTGTTCTCCCAGTGACAGAAAAACTGCAAGTGCATTCATTATGGGATATTTATGAAAATATGCAAGCACACCATCTCTACCTGTTCCAAACAAATTCATAGCATCTTATATGGATAATGTTTTGAATGAAAACTTTGCCTTTCTTAACTACAATAGAAATTTTAGCCTGTAACATGGGGAAAACGTGCTAACATTTACAGAGTAATTTTAATTGAAAAGGGCAGCTAGTATATTTTAATCGCCAATTCCGTTCATTGAGTAGTAAGATTGTATGAGGTGATCTTTCACATAGTTACATTTCTCACCATGTTTTTTTAAGACTCAGCTGACAGTGAATTAACATGTAATTGATATGCACATACACAACACAAGTAAACAGCGTTCCTTTTGGTTAGGAGTTTTTCATTAGTGTTTAAGGTCTTAATAAAGAACATATTTGTGTTTGATGAATAAAAAAATGTTCTTGCTGAAAAACAAACATGAATCAAACGGCATTTTCTTGAAATAATTATTTTTATATTGAAAAGTTTTGTTTCTTCCCAACTGGTTCTATCACTTACAATTTCCGTTATGGGAATACTACTAAAAACAATCAATTGTGAGAGATGTGTTATTGCTCTAGGCATTGAGCAAAGTAGTAATGAAGTTGACATTTCTGGCCCTATGGATCTTTCCACTTCAGAAAGCTGTGAACAGAGTACAGTTTTGCTAAGACATTATTTAAAATGGAAACATAAAGAAGATTAACGTTTACTACATACATCAATTTTGTACTAAGAAACCTTCTGCTATCTCAAAAATGTTTTCAGGCTCTTAAAAATGCTGGAATGTAAACAATGAAACAATAACCAGTAATGTAGTGAAGTCCTCAGGTTAAATGATGATACAACAGGAAAACCAGATTCAGAACTTCCAGAAATACAGAAACTGTCAAATACCGTATTAAGTTTTTCATACATCCTTATGAATTCACTAGTTAAGCAATAAGCTATAGAATAGGTTCACACATGAACACAACAGGAAAAGTCTGCAACTCACGCACAGTAGTGGCTAAGATTCCAGATATACCCCTTTCTCTCCTGTGCATGTGAACTTTCTCATATATAGAGGTTATTTTTGGTTAATATGCATTGCAGGCTTCAGTAAGACCCAGATATTAACACTGCCTTATTAACCTAGCTTCTGTTAGATCAAGCAATACTTATGTAACCTGTTAGAATTTCATTCAGTAAGTCTAAGAATTTTTCTACCTAATTTACATCGATCACTGGAACAGGCTTCCCAGGGAAGTGATCATTGTACCAAGGAGCACGTGGATGATACTCTTAGTCATACAGTTTAGTTTTAGGCAGTCCTGTAAGGAGCAGGGAGTTGGACTTGATGATCCTTATGGGTCCCTTCCAACTTGAGATATTCTATGATTCTGTATCTTCAGCAAGTATTTACAACTTAACTACACCATCTTTTTTTCTTTCAGATCATACACACCATTTTATGTCCTGTGCATGTTTTCAGAAATCTATTAAGAGCTGAACAAGATTTTAATGATTCACTGCATGATTTTAAGTGGCTTAATAGGAACATAGTAGCATCCTTCCCCTCATCAAATTGCTTTTTAAATAAACTGATGCAACACATACCCTGTCAGTTTTTCCTTCAGTCTGAATACTTGTACGACTACGTGCATCATGGTCTTCTTCAAGGTCAGATACATCTTCTAGCTCCTCAGGTGTCTGGGAAAAAATGCAGAAATGGGTTATTCTCTTTTATGGTTAGTAACTTTGGTATTAATTTCAAACATAAATTAAAATTTGGTCCAACATAATGTCTGACTAGTCACGTTCTAGCAGTGCACAGGTTATTAAATGCTAACTGAAATCGAACTGTGTCAGACAGCTCTGAACTAGTTCAGAATAGCCAGGCTTTAACTAAAGTACTGACTTTTAAAGTTGCTATTCAGGGAAGTTATTTTGTATTTAAATATAGTGTTATTGCTGCTAGCAAAGGTGTTTCACAAAAAACCTTTACATGACCAGAACGGATGCCTACGTTTTTAGAACCAAATGATTCTTTTATTTTTTTACACGTTTTTCTCCTACTTCTCTTCGCTGTCCAGAAACACTCATATGCTCGCTCTCCCATCTCCACATTAGACACAGTAGATCTAGAAGGCCCTCGAAAGGGTCTATTATTTTGTATGTGGGAATAAGGGGCTTAAGAAACCTGTTGATTTTTGTTGCTACACTGACATCAAAGAGTGCTCCAAGTGAGCTTTGCACTCTGGGAAGGAAAGAACATCTCTTCTTCCATTTTGAATGTGTCATTTCTCAGTTCTGTCAAGCAGCACAAGTTCCTGCACTATAGAAAAAATTAAGTGGCCCTAATTTGCCATTTGTATACATGGCATTATTTCATATGCCGCTGTCTGTTCCTTCTAGTCACCTCAACTGCCATTTAAGCAACACCAGTTTATTACGTGAAAAGACACATTTGCATTATGATAATTTGCTATCATTTTCTGCTGTTGTGATTTTTTCTTAGTGCTGTTTTTTACCTGTAGGTGGATAGGAAGAAGTAGTTCTTACAGATATCAACTAATGATATCAAGCCATATTCTCAACAAAGTAAAGTTAATCCCAACAGCATTCTGTAAATACATTTACACTTTATTCAGCATATAAGCCTTTCACAACCCTTAAACTATTAGCCTTCAAACAGTTATATATATTGTGGAAAAAATATTTATTCTATTTTTAGCCTCCTCTCTTAATATGCTCTCAAAATTCTCTTCTCTCTTCCTCTCCACTGATTTTTTTTTTTTAACTTTTTTTTCCCAATAAACTCCAGAACAGGAGTTATTTGGCCCAGTCTATGACTTTCACTATGTATACTATATGTACTGTAATGTACTCATAGATAATAGAATCTGCTTTGGTAACATAGGTTTAGGTTACTAATTTTTTTTTCAACCATACATGACAACTCCATCAAAGGACACTGTTTAACTTACAAGAGCAATTTTCTGTGTGATTCAGGTTTCCACATTTACTTCCTCCTTCCCATTTACCAACATATTATTAAAAAAAATAGCCTTTGTGGAAGAGTTCTGCATTTTATCATAAATAACTTAGTAAAAAAATGTAATGAACATGGCTACATAAAGGACACTAAATAAAATATTAAAAGCAAGTTTACTCATATTAACAAAACACTGCACAATGAAGCACGCAAAGCTTTCAGGATTATGAACTATTTAAAAAATAATATTGGTGCAACAGGGCACTCAACTTTCCTTTATCAAGTAGATTCACATTTTGAAGAATCAAAAATACGTGTAAGGTCAAGACTCAGTACATAACGCGTGACAGATCTACTACTGAAGGGTCTACCACCACTTGAAATCTCGAGTTCTAATTAGATGGAAACCCTGATGTTCTTAGTATGCCAAAAACCTGATGTGCCAAGAGAAACATGACAAGAGAACGACTATCAGATAACCCTACCAAAAAACAGGCAGAAAAAACCCCGGTCATTACTTTTACCCGATTTTCAATCATGTCTAATGTAATTTTTTTTTAATCTAGAATTGCTCTGTGTTCTCACCTGATTATTTTTACTGTAAAGTTATAAAACAAGATCTGTTGAGAGGGACACTATAGGGTTCTATTATTTTTCTTCTGGGTCCATGGCAATGGCACTCCACCTGCATACATTCATATCATCTGGTAAAGCACCTCTGTGGCCAGAGGGTGGTAAGTAAACCACTAGACTTCAAGGCCAGCCTTGAAACAAGGTTTAAATAGCACTGCATTACTTCAAGAGCATGCAAGTAAATTTCACTCACTGAACAGAATAACAATAATTTCTATGAGATAACACTTTAAAAAATAAAGAATGCAGAGCTGGTGCACAAGCTGGCAGAAATGTAATGCTGGTGGTGAAAAATACACCCAGACTTCCTCAGGAGAACAGACAGACAATTTTTGGTGCAAAGATGAGCATAATGCTACACTGGTAAACCAGGGAGAAGGTACATTTTATTATCAGGCAGACTAGCAAGTGTGATGAAAGTCTCTCAGCTTCAGTCTTGGAATTCCACGGTAGCAAAAAGCTGTTACCATGCAAAAGTTGTTTGAAAACATGTACTGTGGAAGGAAAATCAGATTTTGTTCTGGGTGGATATCCATGAAATAAAAAAAACTATCACAAACTGGCTTTAACTGAAACACTTACAGACACTCTTATTAGAGGACCAGTAACAGAAAGGGTATTAAAAGACAGTAACTTTAGCTCCTCAGGATTACACTGACCAGGGCCCTCAGGCAGGTAACACCCTTGATTCAGTGAGAGGTTTACTGAAAAAAGAAACCACTTTCTTTTTAAAGCTACACATACTTGGTTACTACACACAGAAATATATTGCAATTCTTAAGTTTTTTCTAAACATTAGTTAAATTTTTTTCCCACAACGATCATAAAGTTGGATTCACAGTCACAGGGTACCATTCCTTCCTTGGTGAAAACATACTTGGGAATTTGTGACAATCCCCCATTTTGCAATATAGTTTTGTTTTCTTCTATAAAATGTGGAATACAAGATGCCATGACAGGGCAAAATAGTTAATAATTTTGAGAGCAGCCCTGCCAAGAAGGACTTGCGGGTACTGGTGGATGAAAAGCTGGACAGGAGCCGGCAATCTATGCTTGCAGCCCAGAAAGTCAACCATACTATGGGCTGCATCAAAAGCAGCATGGCCAGCAGGTCAAGGAAGGTGATTCTGCCCTTCTACTCCGCTCTGGTGAGACCCCACCTGGAGCACTGCCTCCATCTCTGTGGCCCTCAGCACAGGAAAGACATGGGCCTGTTGGAATGGGTCCAGAGGAGGGCCACAAAAATTATCAGAGGGCTGGAGCACCTCTCCTATGAGCACAGGCTGAGAGAGTTGGGGTTGTTCGGCCTGGAGAAGAGAAGGCACCAGGGAGACCTTATAGTGGCCTTCCAGTACTTAAAGAGGGCTTATAAGAAAGATGGGGACAGATTTTTTTAGCAGTGCCTGTTGCGATAGGACAAGGGGTAATGGCTTTAAACTAAAAGAGGGTAGATTCAGACTAGATATAAGGAAGAAATTTTGTCACTATGAGGATGGTGAGACGCTGGCCCAGGCTGACCTGAGAGGTGGTGGATGCTCCACCCCTGGAAACATCCAAGGTCAGCTTAGATCCATCTCTGAGCAACCTGATCTAGTTGAAGGTGTCCCTGCTCATTGCAGGGGGGTTTAGACGAGATGATCTTTAAAGGTCCCTTCCAACCCAAACCATTCTATGATTCTATCTATAAAATGAAAAACACTCTCTGATGACAAACCTTTTAATTTGCTTTTCTACCAGTATTTTAAAGAGATTAATTAATAAAAACAAGGCCTGGCCTTAGACTTTAGATCTCTGCCAGTCTTTCCAAACTGGGTTCAAGTGCGCCTGTTGGCCTATTTGCTTTTCAACCCAAGCTTTGCAGAACAATGTGTTTGACTAGATTTTACAGCATTTTCTCCAACACAGTTTTTTATGCAAACTCACCTCAAAAGTGATTATCCAAACAACTTTATCTAGATCATTAATTTTAAAGGTCACATACACCCATGAAACCATCAATCCTGCAAATAAAGGGTCTTAGCTGTTAAAAAAATAATGCAGAGCCAAGTCTAAACTCTCAAAGCATACAACGTAAATGGACAAAGAGCCATCATGATGTGAAAGAAGGAAGATATCTCCTCTTATCTAACATTCAATTAAATGCTGACCTTTAAACTCTCATTATATGCTTTTATGTTTTATCTTACCTTGGTTTCAAAAGCCCCCATCAGTCATTCTTTTTCCCAAATGAATACTAAAATGCAGTGCACACTAACACCTTAACAGGAGCTAAGTTGATGAGTGATATCTTTATTATACCACTGTGTATGTTAATACCACAGAAGCAACAGCAATGCTTGTATGCACTCTAGGAGGATCAGAATTTGGCTATTATGCTCTTCACTAAAAACAGAATGGGTTTAAAGATATTATCTGTTCTACTCTAGACATTTGACTAATGCCCGTATTTCAAAAATTTTATCATGTCAAGCAGCACGTCATTTAGTGTAACAAACTATAGTACATGTGCCACAAATGGGCACTCTGCAAATATTTAGCTAGTGTCTGATAATTTTGTGTATTAGTCACAATACCACTGTTATCCCACACTTATCCCACTACCCGATGACAGGCTGCCAGAGAAAGTTTTGATGCACTAGAGGAAGAACACGAAATTGCAAGCATTATTTATTTTTCCTGACTAATTTAGTAAGCTACTCATAGAATTGTTGCTATCTATTCACTAAAAGCACTTCTGCTCCAGGAGATTAAGACAGAAAAGTTAAGATTAATCACCATTAGAAACAGCTCGACAGATCAATAGCCTGACTCCATGCGACAATTCCTGTGTTTTCAGCTCTCACTGAGAGACAGTTTGTCAAAAAGACAGTCAACAGGACCACCCAGGAGATAGGAAGGATGTAAGCAGAGGAGCGCAACTGAGAAAAGTGAAATCTTTGAGAACAGCCTTCTGAAAATTCTTTTACAGTAAAAATTGTGAAGTTGTCACAGCTGAGTGAGTTGACACAGAGCATTTTAGCACCTGTTTTCTATCTTAAGTTACACCTGTTTTGCAGGAAACCTGTATTTTAGCCCTGATTTCATTCCTTCCTTTCTTTAAGTTTGGTTGTACCTCTTGAAGCACTGATGGTACTTTGCAGGTATGCCACTCTTGCATAATGCCCAGAACAATTCAAAGAGAGTTTTACTCCTGAAAATACTGACCTAGTTATGCTGTTGTAAAAGCACTGCACATGTATTTAAATCTAAAAAAGCTGGGGAAAACTTTAAAGTTGCCTGAAAATCACAACTAGCAATGGTATTTTAACCATAAGGGTCAACGAATACATGGAAGACAGATGAGGTAGCAGTTTCTATAAAATGAAACGGTGTGATCAGAAAAGAAACTAAGATTTCAAGAGTACAAATTCGTCATCAGGTACCTAAGGACTCACTTGGGTACCTGAAAGCTTGCTTACTTTTTTCCAGTTATTTCATTTCAAGGAAGCACGTTTTTGGCATGACATTTTAAAGAAGAATTTAAAATCAACAATAAACAACAACAGAAAATACGATCAAACATAGCTATTACAATCATACACCTCTGTTGTAACCAAAGCACCTGTCTTCACTCCATGAAAACCATGACAACTGATACACAGCTCCAAGACAAAGTGTATCCTTTGCTTATTAAGTAGGAAATTCACCCCATGGCTTAGAAGCTTCTATTTTGAATTCAGAAAATTAGTAATTAACAAGAACATAACAGTAGTTTTTAATACAAGTGATCTGTTGTTGTGCTGCTCTAAAATGTATTCTGTTTCCTCTGATGGGCTGACATACATTTGCTCCATCTAGTGGGAAGCTAATTAAGACATTTCATTTATAACGGAAATACTTCTTAAGTTGTTTGAAAACAGACAGTGAAAAGTCAATTGAGCCATTGTTCTCACTCTTGCCAGTAATCTTTATGAAGTAAATTATATATGGCCTACCAATTTTGTAGTTGTGTTTGAAATAGAAGACTTTATTTCTAAACATTACTCCAACATTTGAAAATGAAAAGTGAATAGAACTTGTTTTCGCTATCACATCTGTATGTATTAAAGTAGTCTAAAACATCACTACTGTAGGACTGGCTAACTCCAAAGGCAACGAAACAGATGCTTTGCATTTTGACTCTTCAAAAAATCATAATGGTTCCCAGCTTCAAAAAAGGCCAGAAGAACAAACTGGAAAAGTACAGCTTGCTCAGCTTCTCTTCAGTCCCTGGGAAAATCATGAACTGACTCCTCTCGGAACATACTTCTGGGGACGTGAAGGACACAGTGATGGCTATGAATGGTCCCATAGGTAAATCATGCCTCATCAACCTGACTACCTTCTCCTGCATTTCTGGGTGACAGAAGAACAAGGGCTATCATTTAGAAAGGCTCTTCACACCATCTCCTAGTTTCTGTAACCAGATTGGGACAGTAGACTTTGGATGGCTGAATAACCAGATGGATAAAAACTGGTTGGATGATCAGGCTCAGAGGGCAATCACTCATGGGTTGTACCCCACCTGGTGGCTGGGAACAAGCGGAGTACCACAGAAGTCTATGCTAAGACCAGTTCTGTATTTTTATCTGTATCTGTATCTTTACCAAGCGTCTGGAGGATGTGACGGAGTGCACACGCAGCAAGCGTACAGATGACACCAGACCGGGGGACCAGTCAATACACTTAAGGGTAAGGCTGCCATCCAGGGGGATTTATGCATGCTGTAGGAACGGGCTGACAGGAATTTTATGAAATTCACCAAGGATAAATGCAAAGTCTGGCAGCTGGAAAGGGAGAAACCCTTGCTACAAACAAAACAAGCTGGGCCTGCCTGGTTGGAGAGACGATCAGCTGAAAAGGAGCTGGGGGTCTCAGCACACAACAAGCTGGGCTTGAACCAGCAGTGTGCCCTGGCAGCAAGGAGTGCCAACAGCATCCTGGGCTGTATGAACCACAGCAGAGCAAGCAAATTGAGGGAAGTGACTACCCACCTTTACTTGACTCTTACTAGAAAGTACCCAGAATGCTGCACCCAGTTTTGGCCTCCACCCAATACATCGAACACACTTGATTAACTGCAGCAAGGCCAGCAGAGGACTACCAAGACAGTGGCTAAACACTTGTCTTACAAGGAGAGGCTGAGGGAACTGGCATTGTTCTGCCTACTGACGAGGTGGCTTCGGGCATCTAACAGCAGACTGGCAAAACCTAGGAGGAAATCATCAAGAAGACAGAGCTAGACTGCACACAACGGTGCATGGTGGGAGTACAAAAGGTAGTAGGCATAAGTTGGAACAAGAGAGGTTCAGCCCGGCCATAAGGAAAACCTTTTTCCCCATGAACACAGCCCAGCAGTGAATTAGGCTGTGCAGAGAGGCTGTGTAGTCACCATCATGAGAGGTTTCCAGGACTCAGCTGATTAACACCCTGTGCATGGGACTGCAGAGGCCCATGGAATGCAGGAAAAACCCCAAAACAGAGGGGATGATGACAATGAAGATCCACTTAGCTAGATCCAGTCACAGGTTCCAGGTACTTTCAACAAAAGCCTTTGTTTCCTCCCTCATCTTTCATGCTTGTTTGCTTTTTTGTGTTTTCGGGGATTTTTTACATTTATTTGTATTTTAATCTCACCTAACGGTGAATTTTCCACAATGCTTCTTCATGTGATAGGGAGTAGTGAGGTGTGGTAAGATAAGTCCACTTCGGCGAACAAGAGATTTGAAATTATGCTTTGAAAACATGCGATACAGCCTGCCTTCCTACAGAAGCTCCCTTTCTTCCCTCAAGACTCCATTTCTTGCGGAGAAGGAGAGTATATCCCAAACCCTCATTCCCAAAGCCAAAACACAACACTTTCAAGGCCGAGTGTCCTATGAAATGCAGGCAAGAAAAGTGAAACTGCTTTTGGAAAACACCGATATGTTAAAGGTTAAAAAGGTGCAGTGAATACCTCAAAGTTTGACTGTCTTAAAAATACATTTTATTACTCAGAAAGGACAAGAAATGAGACAGAACAGACAATTTAGATTTCCATAAGAAATGTAGGTTTATCAGACGAATAAAGTCTGACTAACAGCAGCCCCTGCATCAAAGATTTTTAACACACCAAATCTGTATGTGTCTGTTACACGAATTATGCTAAATGATCATACTAAAAAAAATAAATTCCCTTGGACAGATGAATATATGCCTTAGCAAAAGATTTCTAATAAGTACATTTCTTAAACTGGAGTAGATCAAATTAGTATCTACAGCCTGAAGATTTGCTCAAGCCTCTTAAGTCTCAACCGACCCTCTCTACTATCTGACCTGCAAGTAAAATATATCACTCTAAACAAAGGTACACAGAATAAGCCTGTCAATCGAAAACTTCTGCATAACTGTAAAAATACAGGATCTAATGCATAGCAGACTCCTGAATACCACTACCATCATCCTTCCCACACATTTCCACCTATGACTTACTGTTGAAACATCAACTCCTCAGTTTTAGCAGATGTTCCTCCCAGACACTAAGACAGTGAAAATAAAACCACCCCAGCCACGAATCCTATATGCATTACTTTCGTTCCTCCTTTTAATTATCAAGAGGGTTCTGATGCCCAGAACATGCATCTACCCACATTTAGTCATTCATTAACCAATGACTGTTCAACTAAGGGAGCAGTGTCAGTTGACATGGAACTAAATAAGCCATTAAGCATATGATTGTGCAAACCAGCCTTCATGTCACAAATCAGTAATCTGATTCTGCTTTAAGAGGCTGATAGCCTTTATTACTAAGTAGGCTCCCCAGGTGATGTGGAATTAAACACACACACATTCCCTTTGCAACCAGCCCTCAAAGCACTCTAACAATTTCAGGTCTTGTTTCTAAACAATTATTTATTACATGATTTTGTTAAAATTTTTATAGGTGTGCTCAAGAGAATCAAAAACCAACAGCTTTTTAGTTATATGTACACTGTGATTACTAATGCATTTAACAGTCCATGGAAAAATTTTGGGTTTGTATGTGAAATTATTTCTTTAATTTGGGAAGGTTTCATGACAAAGCTACATGAAACAAGGCAGCAAGGAATATTCCCCTCTAACAATCAAATGAGAAATTTATTCAGATCCATGTTTTTCTTTTGCATATTTTTTCACAATATGCATCTTTGACAGCCTCTGCTGGCTAGTGAAATGGAAGAGGAGATAATCAACGTAACTGTCACAGACTGCCACAGATAAAAATGACACAAAGACAGACACAAGATCCTTAATATCTATGAAAAATGTAACATGATCTTACTTACAAAATTGGGTTTTCCTAATGTCTAAGCTGAATCTTCACCCACGTAGTCAGAACTTATTCTCTTTGTATCCATTATGAACATGTAACACCAATTTTCTCCTTTCTTGTGCAACAAAAACATTTCATACAATTGAAAATGGCTATCATATCCTTCCCTTCTCTCCCCCCTTCTGTTGCTCTACTCACCAGGCTAATTATGACTAACCCATTCGGTATTTTTCTCTTAGGTCATATCTTCTAATACTCTGATTATTCTAGCTGCAACGAATCAGTGTATTTCCTTAAAGAACTTGGGAATTTTGGAGGTGCCCACTGCTCATCTTGGGATCCTAAAACTCCACTTCTCTTATTTTTCACTAAGGTATATAAAAAGCAGAGTAACTGCAGCCAATTGTAACTCAATGAAATCTTGCTTGATTGAGGTGAAATTGATGAAATTGCAGAAGTTTTTGTATGCTTTCACATGATCTCCTTTTAAGTAAGCTAGAGAAATAGGTTCTAGATGAACCTACAATCGTGTTTGTACTTAACTGGTTAAAAAAATATACACCAAAAGAGTTACCAAAATTTGTCTGTCAAAATGACAGGATTTATCAAGTAGAATTCAACTGGCATCTGCACTAAGCCCACTATTTTAACAAAAACTTAGTGGAATACAGTGGGCTTACTACATCTGTAGGTGATACCAAATTCTTGAGAGAGACCATGATTATAAATCCAGTGTTAAAATGTAACATAATCTTGATAAACGAACTGAGAAAGAAAGGAAGATACCACCGCAGGAACAAATGCAAAGTACTGAATTTACGTTGGAAAAATCAACTGTACAAATAAGAGACGGGGACTAAGTGGCTAAGCAGGAACTCTACAGAAAAGCATTAAGAATTACAGTGGATCACAGGCTAAACAGGAAGCAGCAATGTCATATTCTTGAAAATAAAGGCAATCAGATTGTTTTAAGTACCTGCAGGAGCAGAGTCAGCAAGCCATATGAAATAAGCCTTCTACTCAACTCAGAAGTACTGTATCTAGTGTTGGGCACCGCATTTTCAAATGGAGGTAAACCAGCTAAGAAAAGGACCGAAACAAGCAGGAGCATGATATGAAAAGAAACACTTTTTAAGTATACAAGAAACAAGAAGAGGGAGGAGAGAGCCTGTTCTCCACATCCTTGATGGACCAGAAAAGAAGTGCTTTAAGCTGCCATAAGGAGACGTGGGGTGGATTTTAGGAAGAACGAAGGAGTGGAATAGACTGCTTGAAAACACCAGGGAGTTTCCAGCTGTGGATGCTCCTAAAAACAGGTCAGACAAATGAACACTGGGAATTATCTGAGGTTAATCCTTGTCTGCACAGGAAACAGTACTGATAGAGCACTACTGTGCCTGAACTAATGAACAGTACCTGGACATGAAGGATATAGAAGCAAATATTACACAAGATTCAAGTTCGTGAACGCTGCTACCAAACAATATTTTCAAAAGCAACGACACCTTGTTATGCACAGATTACACTATGGAATACCTGCTGTTATAAGGTCTTTACAAGAATGTTAAATTTAAATACAAATTTATATATAAAGGAATGACACTTTAATTCTAATTAGATAGTGTAAATCCCGTGAAACAGATGAAAAAAACATCCAACAGTCATAGCATGTATTTTTTCATTAATGCAGCACACTACTGTTAATTTCTTGTAGGAGTTATTACCACTTGAAATGCCATTTAGAAGGGGACTTGCAATGCTTAATGTGATGTAAAAAACAGACTTACACAACTGAATAGATTTTGCAGATAACAGGTCACAGATCCTTGATTCACACACAAAAATCACTTTTGGTAACACTGGTCACATAAATGATACTCCCATTAATATATATAAATTTACTTGCTTTATCTGTTGATTAGGCACCCAGTAAACTATTCAGAACCATTTCAATCATCCAAATTCTAAAATTTTCTCTTATCCTAAATAACAACCATAATTACTCATTGATTTGGTTTAAACTTTTGTTTTGTTTTACGGAAATACTAATATATTAGTATGCACATATATGCAGGCAGTATGGATATTACAGTCTAATTATTTAACATAGTGCAAGAATATTTACTATTCTTAATTACTGAGATACCTTGAAAAAAACACCTTTGCTTGCTAAATATGCACTAGGATCATATAATGACACATTATTCAGATATAGTACATTAATTTTGCAGAGAAAGTCATCAGTGTTAATCACTAACTTTTAAGTGTTTGTTTCAAAAGCATTCAGAGTTTTTTAGTGTAGTATTTTAATACAGGTAGAGGCAATAGAAGAAACAGAGAAGGGAATGAAATCAGGTGTAAACATCCAGATGAGTCCGAGAAGGCTCTAAAATTTTAGATTTAAAAGAAAAGAGGGAGGAAGCTTACTTTCACAAATAAGAAATCCACTTCTAAAATGGGGGTGGGGGTGGCGGTGGGAAGGAGCTTAAAAGACAACTTCAGAAAGTTAAAAGGCAAGAAATAACTAGTCAAGAATGCTCAATGAACTGTGCCAGAACATGGGACTACATGAAGACCAGATACAGGCTCAGTGAGATGGGTAAATGAGCTCTGCTGCTCACAACAGTGGAATTGCCTTTATCTATTTCCCATTTTATCAACAAACTCCTATTTCTCTGTCATACCAAGTAGTAAGAGTCAGACCTTCAAGTAGAGTAACTACCACAGTTTACTGATTTTAACACAGTTGCTAAATTTCTATAAGCAGAAGATGCAGCCCATAACATCCACATATATTAGCTCACAATAGCCCACTGTTCAGTGGTGTACTCCACCACACGTTAGAAATACATTAAATTCCCTCAGAATTTCAATTTGCTTTCATGGTATTTTTGGTAAAATACATTTTTTTTCCAACTAATTACTTGGTAATTATTCTATGCAATAGTACAGTAAAAAAATAACTTAATGGCTTCCTTGGAAGAATACAGATTTTGCTCAGATTTTTTGGAGCATATGTAAAAGAACAGAATTGAACAAAGTATTTTCAGTTGGAATGGACCTACAACAATCATCTAGTTCAACTGCCTGACCAAGAGTTAAAGCATGTTATTAAGGGCATTGTCCAAATGCCTCTTAAACACTGACAGGCCTGGGGCAGCGACCACCTCTCTAGGAAGCCTGTCTGACCAACCTCTTAGTAAAGAAACACCTCCTAACATCCAGTCTGAACCTCCGCTAGCACAGCTTTGAATTACTCCCATGTGATCTATGACTGGATACCAAGAAGAGGTGAGCACCTCCCTCTCCACTTCCCCTCCTTAGGATGCTGCAGATAGCAATGAGGTCGACCCTAAGCCTTCTTTCCTCCAAACTAGACAAGCCCAAAGTCCTCAGCCACACCCTGTAGGACATGCCTTCCTGCCCTTTCACCAGCTTTGCTGCACTCCTCTGGACACATACAAGGACCTTCACATCCTTCTTATATCGTGGGGCATAGAACTGCACACGGTACTCTAGGTGCGGCTGCACCAATGCTGAAAACAGCAGGGTAATCACATCTTTTAACTGGCCGGTTATACTGTGTTTAATGCACCCCAGAATGCAGTTTGCCCTCTTGGCTGCCAGGGCACTCTGCTGACTCAGACTGAGCCTGCTGTCGACCAGCATCTCCAGATCCCTTTCTGCAGGGCTGCTCTGCAGCCACTCCTCTCCCAATTTATAATTTTGCCTGGCGTTTCTCCACCCCAGGTGCGGAATCTAGCATTTGGACTTGTTAAATTTCATGCCATTAATCATTGCCCAATGCTCCAATCTATCTAGATCCCCCTGCAAAGCCTCTTGTCCCTCAAGAGTCAACAGCACCTCCCAGTTTGGTATCATCAGCAAACCTGTTAATAGTGCATTCAAATCCTGCATCCAGATCACTGATAACAACATTTAACAGAACTGGCCCTAGAACTGAGTCCTGAGGAACAGTGACCGGTCGCCCATTCACTACAACCCTTTGAGCCCTGCCCTGGTTCTTCACCCAGCACACCGTGAACGCACTCATCAGACAGTTGGACAACCTGTCCAGAAAGAATGCTGTGAGGGACAGTATCAAAAGCCTTACTAAAATCCAGAAAGACTACATCCACCGCCTTCCCTTCATCCACTAGGCGGGTAACCTTATCATAGAACAGGACTTTCCCTTTGTAAACCCATGCTGACTGTGCTTGATGACTGCACTATTCTTTAAATGCCTTGTAATAGTACACAGGATAATCTTCTCCATATTTTTTCCAGGAACTGAGGCTACACTAACAGGTCTGTAGTTCCCTCAGTCTTCCTTCCATTTTTGTAGACAGGAATAATACAGGCTAGCTTCCAGTTAGCAGGGACCTTCCCAGACTCCCTAGACCTTTGGCAGATGAGAGGGGTCCTGTCTTAACATCTGCTAGCTCCTTCAGTACTGATGAATCCCATCAGGCCCCAAGGACTTGTGAACATTCAGTTGAAAGACCTGGTCCCTTACAACTTAAGTGTTCACAAATGGAAAGCCAATGTTCTCACACTCGTGACCCTCCGACTCAGGGGACCAGGCAGCCCGAGGTCTATCAGTATTACTAAACATTTAACACGCTTTTAAAGTAAGTTTGCTTTGATCCTTCATGATAAGCACAGGAGGTGTAGGCTCAGAAAAAGGTCATAGTCAATCTTCCCCACTGAGAAAGGTGAATCCTGCCAGACCCCAGCAGGCCTGGTGTCACACAGATCATCCCATGAGCAACACTGTCAGTCAGGGAAATAAACTGATAAAACCCACACCACCAGGGGTGCTCCAGGAATCGTACTGCAACAAAATGGTGATTTCTCTTCTATTAAGCATTTTATTTGCAGTGGATTTGGTGGTTTTGGTTGGGTTTGTGGTTTGGGGTGTTTTTCTGTTGCTTTCTAGAAAAAGCAATCATGGTTCAGCTTATGACAGACAAGGATAAATGTTCCTTTTTCGTAAGAAAGTCCCAGGCTACAGAATTTCCTTTAATCTTTGAAGCCTTTAGCAAGGTCACCTGGCACAGGGAAAGAATGGAAAGAGGATGACAGTATCTTCACTAAAACACGAACTGTTTTGAATTGCACTCCAAACCAGTACTATGGCTGTTGTGGAACCTATCCTGGTTTGGCCAGCACTTCCCTTACCTTGTATGGGAAGGTATGGCAGAGTGGTGACTGGAGTCTCATTTGGAGATGCGACTGATGCAGACTAAAGTCATGGTGCCATTTGTTTTATTTTTGTCTAGCTCAAATGACTTCCCTGGTGTGCAGAGACCACTAAGACACACAGACTGAGGCAGACTTCAGGGCATGCGAGTACGTGCCTCTGGGCCTTCAATTTTCTATTTAAACAGCCATCCTCTAATCTACATCCATATGCCAAGGTAGCTTTTAGTGCCTATGTCCATTCTTATAGCAAGACTTTGTGAATCAGACTACTGCATTAAAAAATTTCTATACATAGTTTAGTATCTTTACATTTTGTAATTGATCAGAGTATTTATTTTAGCCATGATAAAAATCAGAATTCATGCACTAGTTACCCTTTTCCAAAGAGACTGGTACCCTGTGGGAATTTCAGTTTTCAGGCTTTACAAAAGACCATTCTTGTATTACCTTAGTGTCAGGCATGAGAGGTAAATCTGCATATGAACAACGTGAGACAAACTGTAAGGTAACAGGAGACAAAGTGGAAAAGGAATGAAAAGAAGGAGGGGAAGGAAAAGAAACGAAGAGGATACAAACAAACAATACTATGTGAGGCGCACAATGCCTATGATGCAGCACCACGATTCTTCAAAGAATATTATCATATGTCTTCACGGTAAGCCGGTTCTTAAACGGTCCCTGACATTAATTTCAATTCTTCTTTTACTTCCTCTTTGTGGAAGATGGTATTTTTTGGCAATTAATAATGCTCTCAACTTTTTATTTTGCCTAGTAGATAAATCTCTGAACTCATCAACATGCCCCAGAATAAAGAGAAAAGAAGCATAGATGTATCACAGTCTAAAACCCAATTATGCCAGGTAAAAGCTGCCTGCCAAACCTCTGAGCTATCTGGCAAGCCTACAGTCTGTGTAAGAGTGAATCATTCCATCTCTAAATATCCAGGCTGCACATAATACTTGCTATTGAGTTTTCTGGAATGAAAAATAACAGGAGAAAATGAAGGTTTTTTTATTGATGAACTAAACACAGCCTAAAATTTCATCTGGATTTAACTCTACCAGCCAAGAAACGTGGTAATTTTATAGGGAGAAAACAGTCCTCTCTATCTATATAAACCTAGTATGTTCTAAAAATGCACAGTGCAATTTCACATACAAGAAAAACCCCTAGCACCCAAACAAAACCAACAACACAGCAGCAACAGTATCAGATAGGATCTTTTCATTCAGGAAAAAATAACTGCCTTCATGCAGATCCTTTATGCAGTTAAAAGGCAACTTGGGCGAGTCATCTGTTTTCTGATGTGTGAGTTTCCTATAAACAGCAAGAGCAAATCAAGCAGTCAAGCCTGAGATGGTGGAAGCTGTAAGATGCAAGGCTTAAGGCTATATTAACAGAATGGAATAGCAAAGCATAAAGGAAAGCCTAAGTTTAGGCAGACACAATTTTAGGTTTCATCTTTGCTGGGGACTGGCTCCATTTCAGAAATAAGTGATTAGTCTGCAAACCCCAACACTGGCAAATGAAGTCACAATTAGCACTGGTGCTGCTCTGCTTAAAATCTGGGAACATTCTACTTCTGGCTTTGCTTACCAAGGTGACAAGCTTGTTTTATTTGTTGGCCACTGACCAGTCAGACTGAGCTTAGTACTTATACAGGTCCAGGGCACCGCTGAGATCTCAAATCACTTCAAACATGTAACTGTGTTCTACAAGTGGTTTACCTTTGCTTGTGATTAGCTCTTCCACACTGAAACAGCGCACAATTCTTCAGCTCTGTTCCTTATTTGCTGAATATTAATTAAGCCTCATATTTGTTTTTTGTTTTTTTTTTTTTTTCACATCTGGAATCCAGCTTTTACAAACCCACAAACATTTTCAGAATGTATTTGAGAGAACAACCCTGTGGGGACAGTAAACTCACAGACATAGCATGGCATGCCACATTCAGGTGGGGTGCCAGACTGGTTTCTCACCACAGCAAAAGGGACCTATTCCCACCATGACAGGTCATCAGCAACAAATACAAAGAATGTAGAGTTGTCTGGCATCTGCTTATCTGACTTCCTCAATGAGTAAATTACACACTGATTATGAAGTAGTTAAAAGGCAGGCAGTGGTATGATTAATACAATAAATATATTTGGAAGAACAATGGATGTCAGTTGTCCAGCTGGCTCTGACACAATTTACTGCAGTCAAGCATGTGGCCCTCCCTGCAAGACTACACACAGTCAGCCAGTGAATTTCAGTGCCCCTGAAAGGATGATGATATTCCCCTACCTGCACCGGCCATGGTCCCAGTGGAGGAAACCTGACGACACTGTAGTAAGAGGATGAGATGTTGCTGGAATGGGGCCATGCAGCTGCTCTGGGTGCACAGCAGCTAAGGCAGCCATCTGTTGACAAAGCCGCTCTCAGGGACACATAACTGTCCCTGTGTGCACCTCCAAGCTGCCACTGCCTCACTCTAGATAGTTACTGGCAGCTCTTCATTCTCAGTACTTCACATGGGCATGCTTTGCAGCATCATAACAGAAAGTTGCTAATATTTTTGTAGGTGAATTTAGCACTGTAACAGGATATTTCAAAGGCTAATCAGATTGGCACATATGATAACTTCTCATCCACTATTTCATGCTGGACCACGTCTAGGAAAAAGGAAGGCTTCTATTTCCAGAAAGGATTCTGTCCAACGTAAGGAATAATTGGGTTTCTTATATTTTCTATAACCATTTTACCCAGACTACTTTATGGAGACCAGGATATAGAGTTACTTGGAGTAACAAACTAATTCTACGTTAATGTTACTGCTCTAATTTCCTAATAACTAAAGTACCTGGCATAGTAAACAGCAAGAGGGCCTCAAAAGCTAAGATACATAGAAGGAACAGTGCTCTAAAACTGCAATTTCAACACAATCCATGTGGTAGATAATGCACAGTACTCCCTTGCTGCAATGCATCACTCCAGTATCAACATACACTGACTTTGTTGGTACTGAATATAATGAAGGGTCTCTTTTTAAGAACAGGCTGTAACTCCCAGAGGTTCTCAGGTAATTAGGCAGCACCTGGCTTGTCAACCTCTATAGAATCTTTTCAGGTAAGCAGTACGTAAAAATACCATCTTCCATTTCTCAAGCTCAGTGGATGATTTTTAAAAAAAAATTCTCCAAAGAGTTTTCTTTCAAGGTTTCTGGTTTTTTTTCTGAGTCAGTTTTCCTGTTATTACTATGCCTTCTTACTTGGTATGCCCATCTGCCTTCATCAACTCTGCATTCCAACTCTATGAGCACACTTCTAAGAAAATAATCTGGTATGATTCAAGTTCACAAGCAACGTTAAAAAAAAAAAAAAGTAAGAAGGTATCATTAACAGCAAAACCTAACTCAAATATACCTATGGAATACTAAGGAATTATAAAGATGAAAACCAAAAGGCCTATTCAGAGTTAAATCAATGAATAAATTCCTCCCAAACCTTTTTCACTTTCATGCTGCTGCATCAGCAAGGACATGCATGACAACAGATCTTACACTGTTACGCCAGTGTCAAAGCTCAGAATGAAACAGACCGCAGCACTGCTACTCCATTCTTGTGCCAGCAAAACTGAAATCAAAATCTAGCAGTCAATTGTTACATTTTTGAAATCTGATTACATGTTGAATACATTTGTGATGTACCTCACTGCTTTTCTGCATCATGCTAGAATGAGTCCATTCTACCAACTAAATGATTCCACAGTGAAAATAATGGCAATTGAGAAATTTCAACTAGGTCAGGGACTGTACAGATGATTATGATCAGTAAGAGGGATCTACGGCCAGATTTACACTGAGCAATGATGATCTCCGAGCCAGAACTAGTACTAGCATTGACAGGGCTGATTTCAGAATGAGAACCATTGCCTGAGCTATTAACACTATTGAGAGACTGTCATCTCCATTTCCAGGCTTGCATTTCTCATACTCTGGTGAATCATGTGGCAGGATGCATATTTTAATAGAGTATTTGTGATTTGTAACACTTTTGCTGTGCCTCTCAGTTTTAGTTCCAGAAATTCAGTCCTTCCTTTTTAACAGAATAATATTCATTCAGTTTCTCTGGGAATATAATTTATATTAGACAGTAAGCACCAAACGGCAAGGAAGGAATACACATCACTTTTCCTTGCTGTAAGAAAAAAAACCCTCAGCAAAGATTTTAATGTTCCAGAAAAAGTACTGCCTTGTGCTTAAGTTTCCAATAAGCCACTAAACTAGAGCTACCAAATCATTCTGGAAAGTTCTGTGTTCCGGAGAGAGAGGGATATTTTAGTCAACAATTAAACCATAAACATATGTGACATAGTTGCAATATAATTTAATCCCTAAACTGGGAAGAATTGAAATTTAAAGTAGTATGTAAGTCGAAACTGTTCATTTGCTGATGACACTAAACTGGGAGGAGTGGCTGACACGCCAGAAGGCTGTGCTGCCTTCCAGCGTGACCTGGATAGGCTGGAGAGTTGGGCAGAGAGGAACTTAATGAAATTCAACAAGGGTAAATGTAGGGTACTGCATCTGGGGAGGAATAACCCCATGCATCAGTACAGGTTGGGGGCCGACCTCCTGGAGAGCAGCTCTGTGGAAAGGGACCTGGGAGTCCTGGTGGACAACAGGATGACCATGAGCCAGCAATGTGCCCTGGCGGCCAAGAGGGCCAATGGCATCCTGGGGTGCATCAAAAGGAGTGTGGCCAGCAGGTCGAGGGAGGTCATCCTCCCCCTCTACTCTGCCCTGGTGAGGCCGCATCTGGAATACTGCGTCCAGTTCTGGGCTCCCCAGTTCAAGAAGGACAGGGATCTGCTGGAGAGGG